>CM077115.1:252505691-252901732 GCA_039619475.1 Icerya purchasi | reverse complement strand
ATAATAATAATAATAATAATAATAATAATAATAATAATAATAATAATAATAATAATAATAATAATAATATAATAATAATAATAATAATAATAATAATAATAATAATAATAATAATAATAATAATAATAATAATAATAATAATAATAATAATAATAATAATAATAATAATAATAATAATAATAATAATAATAATAATAATAATAATAATAATAATAATAATAATAATAATAATAATAATAATAATAATAATAATAATAATAATAATAATAATAATAATAATAATAATAATAATAATAATAATAATAATAATAATAATAATAATAATAATAATAATAATAATAATAATAATAATAATAATAATAATAATAATAATAATAATAATAATAATAATAATAATAATAATAATAATAATAATAATAATAATAATAATAATAATAATAATAATAATAATAATAATAATAATAATAATAATAATAATAATAATAATAATAATAATAATAATAATAATAATAATAATAATAATAATAATAATAATAATAATAATAATAATAATAATAATAATAATAATAATAATAATAATAATAATAATAATAATAATAATAATAATAATAATAATAATAATAATAATAATAATAATAATAATAATAATAATAATAATAATAATAATAATAATAATAATAATAATAATAATAATAATAATAATAATAATAATAATAATAATAATAATAATAATAATAATAATAATAATAATAATAATAATAATAATAATAATAATAATAATAATAATAATAATAATAATAATAATAATAATAATAATAATAATAATAATAATAATAATAATAATATAATAATAATAATAATAATAATAATAATAATAATAATAATAATAATAATAATAATAATAATAATAATAATAATAATAATAATAATAATAATAATAATAATAATAATAATAATAATAATAATAATAATAATAATAATAATAATAATAATAATAATAATAATAATAATAATAATAATAATAATAATAATAATAATAATAATAATAATAATAATAATAATAATAATAATAATAATAATAATAATAATAATAATAATAATAATAATAATAATAATAATAATAATAATAATAATAATAATAATAATAATAATAATAATAATAATAATAATAATAATAATAATAATAATAATAATAATAATAATAATAATAATAATAATAATAATAATAATAATAATAATAATAATAATAATAATAATAATAATAATAATAATAATAATAATAATAATAATAATAATAATAATAATAATAATAATAATAATAATAATAATAATAATAATAATAATAATAATAATAATAATAATAATAATAATAATAATAATAATAATAATAATAATAATAATAATAATAATAATAATAATAATAATAATAATAATAATAATAATAATAATAATAATAATAATAATAATAATAATAATAATAATAATAATAATAATAATAATAATAATAATAATAATAATAATAATAATAATAATAATAATAATAATAATAATAATAATAATAATAATAATAATAATAATAATAATAATAATAATAATAATAATAATAATAATAATAATAATAATAATAATAATAATAATAATAATAATAATAATAATAATAATAATAATAATAATAATAATAATAATAATAATAATAATAATAATAATAATAATAATAATAATAATAATAATAATAATAATAATAATAATAATAATAATAATAATAATAATAATAATAATAATAATAATAATAATAATAATAATAATAATAATAATAATAATAATAATAATAATAATAATAATAATAATAATAATAATAATAATAATAATAATAATAATAATAATAATAATAATAATAATAATAATAATAATAATAATAATAATAATAATAATAATAATAATAATAATAATAATAATAATAATAATAATAATAATAATAATAATAATAATAATAATAATAATAATAATAATAATAATAATAATAATAATAATAATAATAATAATAATAATAATAATAATAATAATAATAATAATAATAATAATAATAATAATAATAATAATAATAATAATAATAATAATAATAATAATAATAATAATAATAATAATAATAATAATAATAATAATAATAATAATAATAATAATAATAATAATAATAATAATAATAATAATAATAATAATAATAATAATAATAATAATAATAATAATAATAATAATAATAATAATAATAATAATAATAATAATAATAATAATAATAATAATAATAATAATAATAATAATAATAATAATAATAATAATAATAATAATAATAATAATAATAATAATAATAATAATAATAATAATAATAATAATAATAATAATAATAATAATAATAATAATAATAATAATAATAATAATAATAATAATAATAATAATAATAATAATAATAATAATAATAATAATAATAATAATAATAATAATAATAATAATAATAATAATAATAATAATAATAATAATAATAATAATAATAATAATAATAATAATAATAATAATAATAATAATAATAATAATAATAATAATAATAATAATAATAATAATAATAATAATAATAATAATAATAATAATAATAATAATAATAATAATAATAATAATAATAATAATAATAATAATAATAATAATAATAATAATAATAATAATAATAATAATAATAATAATAATAATAATAATAATAATAATAATAATAATAATAATAATAATAATAATAATAATAATAATAATAATAATAATAATAATAATAATAATAATAATAATAATAATAATAATAATAATAATAATAATAATAATAATAATAATAATAATAATAATAATAATAATAATAATAATAATAATAATAATAATAATAATAATAATAATAATAATAATAATAATAATAATAATAATAATAATAATAATAATAATAATAATAATAATAATAATAATAATAATAATAATAATAATAATAATAATAATAATAATAATAATAATAATAATAATAATAATAATAATAATAATAATAATAATAATAATAATAATAATAATAATAATAATAATAATAATAATAATAATAATAATAATAATAATAATAATAATAATAATAATAATAATAATAATAATAATAATAATAATAATAATAATAATAATAATAATAATAATAATAATAATAATAATAATAATAATAATAATAATAATAATAATAATAATAATAATAATAATAATAATAATAATAATAATAATAATAATAATAATAATAATAATAATAATAATAATAATAATAATAATAATAATAATAATAATAATAATAATAATAATAATAATAATAATAATAATAATAATAATAATAATAATAATAATAATAATAATAATAATAATAATAATAATAATAATAATAATAATAATAATAATAATAATAATAATAATAATAATAATAATAATAATAATAATAATAATAATAATAATAATAATAATAATAATAATAATAATAATAATAATAATAATAATAATAATAATAATAATAATAATAATAATAATAATAATAATAATAATAATAATAATAATAATAATAATAATAATAATAATAATAATAATAATAATAATAATAATAATAATAATAATAATAATAATAATAATAATAATAATAATAATAATAATAATAATAATAATAATAATAATAATAATAATAATAATAATAATAATAATAATAATAATAATAATAATAATAATAATAATAATAATAATAATAATAATAATAATAATAATAATAATAATAATAATAATAATAATAATAATAATAATAATAATAAGCTTTACCATTTTAACTAAGTCCGGCCATTGCATTGGTCTCGATATTCAGTAATTTCGTCTAGACTGTCTTAGTAATTAATTTTTACTTTTGCTATTCTTCTTAAATATTTAAAACAGAACGGTTTTTCTCGACAGGTCGCCGTCTAGGAGACACTATCATATTATCGCAAGTGCTACTGTTAGGCCGCGCTTACATTGGATCACATCGGATCAGAATTCGTACGATTCTTGCGGTGTTATTCGTACGAGCGTACTGAACTTACAGAAGCCAGTATGGTTGCGTTGCGCGTTCTTTTTTTTTATAATTTTTTTCGACAATTTAATAAAATGAATCCGTTAATGTAATTCGACATGTTGCAATGAAAAAAATTGGAGCAGGCGTGTGTACACCAGGTTCGTGATTATTTTGCACCGAGAGATGTAACCGAAGAATTCGAAAGATCTTACGAAGAGCTTAGAAAAGAAAGTGATTAAAAATTTTTGCCGAAAATATACTCGAGTGTGGCACTTTCTATTACTTTTTCACAATTTACATATATCGCGGAATAAACAAAAATAAGAACGCTAAAAACAGACTCTTCAGCATAAATTTCGCGCGAATTCTGATGGAAAAACAAAATGTATATTGGTCGTACGAATAAAAAGTGCAAGCAATGTAACCACACGCATAACTCTGTACACGTTTGTTACTTTCGGGCCAAGTCGTAAGAATTCGTACGATTTCGTACGACTAACTCTTTTCGTACGAATTCTCATCTAACGTAACCGCAGCCTTATTATGGATAGAAATAATTTGGTAAGGGTTTTTTTTTATTGCGTGAAATTTTTAACGACAATCACACTGAAAAATCCAGGGAGGTACACAGAGCGTGGCAATTATGTAAAGGGTGGAAAATATTTTTCTGGTTTTATAAAAAAATGTCCTGCTTACGTCCGACTATATTAAATTTATAACAGCCAATCGTAGTTTTCTTCCTTTTGTTTTTTTATTTATTTATTTATTTATTTATTTTTTTTTTTTCAAGAGCATTATTTCCACGAAAGAAAACCGTAGGGAGACGTGATATCGTGATATCGTGATATTGTGATATCGTGATATCGTGATATCGTGATATTGATAATTATCCCGAGTCTCCCTCAGAAAGAACCTTTACGGACTCCCGCGTTACCACGGTGTGATATCTTCGCTAGCTTGTCCTCAGTTCATCTTTTCTTATTATTAACTTTCCGTTCCACATACTAGTTGTCTCGGAATTTTAACGCGGTACACGCATCAGGCAGAACATCGTTTCAAGACTCGTTTCCGAGGATGTGTGCATATTCTCCACTCTAAATTGTTTCATGTTTTAAAGTTTTGCGCGCATATGAAAAAAGGATGAATTAGGTATTGCAGAAGTACACGTATTAGCCTTTGGAACTCTTCTTCTTCCGCTCCTCCTCAATCCAAGGGTTGGTGAGTAACATGGCCACGTGCCAGATCTTCGCGTGCTCTGGCTGATGCGTTAACTTGCGCCTATGGCCTCCTTCCTTTTATTTCATCCGTAAATCTCGGTCGAGGTCTTCCTTTTTCAGTATTCCCTGTTGTTTTTCCTTCTAATAAGTTGGTAATCCACATTGAGTAGCGTATAACGTGTCCTATGGCCGAATTTCTTCTTCTTTCTATCGCACTTAGTATTTCTCGTTTTTCCTTAACTTTGGATAATACCATGCGGTTCGAAATTTTATCCGTTCATTTTGCCTTTAGTATGCGTCGCCAACATCACATTCAACTGGAATAAGACATTTACTCAAAAACCATTTCACACACAGTGTCTCAACATATGAAGGAATTATCAGAGATGATGAGCGAGAGAAGCAAGGCGGTATAGGAGGATTAAGAAAGAACAGAACATTTGGTAGAAAGGCGAAAGACGCAGATAATAAAATACCATCAAGGCCGTACATAATTTTACATCGACAGAATAGAAAGATGAAAAGCAAACAGTGGAGATAATAAGAGGAACTCTCCCAAGGGAAGCTGACTGTAGGGATTATCCTATTTACGCGAGCAGATGGATATTAACACAAAGCGGTTAATTTACGTGAGAAATTTGATCGGATCGGTAATTTTTCTTCCTTCGAATCGTCTGACGAATCGTCTGACGAATCGTCTGACGAATCGTCTGAAAAGCTCCACACACCTGGCTGGTCACCAGTTGGAAATCAGTATGGATCGACTTATCGAATAGCGAATAGGACAAAAAAAAAGTATCGATAACCACTAGCAGACGTGAAACGCGAGAATTCCGTTGAAACGATTTTGCTTCGACTGCTGATGTGCACACATCGTATGAGTTACTGCACGTTTTTATTAAATAAAATTGTTAAAATATTAAGGTATCGCTCAGAGAGACTACACCTATTTGTGCACAGGTACCTTGTACAAGTAAAAAACTGTACATTATTACATGTAATAATTCCGCTATTTAATTAACGATGTTCTTCCGATTGTTTGTGTTTAGGTTTCGGTAACGTTCATATAATTAAAGGAAAAATATTTCGCATACTAGCAGGTTAAATGCAACGACCGTTTTAAGGAGATACCCGTTTTTCTTAAGCATCGGTTCATAATTGATAGCAGTTATTGTATTTTATTCAATATTAAGTAGGCCTGCTATCGGTAACGTTAGATGTGCTGAACCTGCGTGAATTTAAAATAACACAGTTCCGATCGTCCGTCAAAAACCCACCATTCGACTCAGAGTCTTTGTTACGACTCCTTTCTTAATTTTACATGTCTAACTAGACACAGTCGACTTGCCTTCATTTTCCCTCTGTTAGCAAGTTCTACATTATAGCATTGCAGACCTTAAAAAGTAAAATTCCATATATCTTCGATAAGGTTTCGCAGATTGTAAAGTTAAGTCTAAGCCTAGTGGACCTGAACAGAAAATTAGGGCGGCCAGTATTTCCACTTGCGATCCCCGTATTTTCTTTGTAATTCTCCGGTATAACGGAATATTCAATTTCAGATCAGGTCTATTATACGGGACAGCAACTTAACGAGACAAGTCTCGAACTTGTGATCTTTAATCCCCTTTAAATTTTGAACTGCATTTTCCCGTTTGCGTTATGGTTGTGAAAAAAATGACAGTATTCTTTCACCGATGAACATATTGATGATCCGTGATAACGCGAATGGTGAGTATCCAGTTTAATAACGTTGTCCGTGTATCTTTCTGGCCGTACTATTTTATTCGATCGATTCGTACAGATGCATAAGTTAAATTTTTACCGTTTGACTGTAATTCTATAATTTAAAAAATAAGATAAAAGCAGTAAACCCTCTTATTTCGGACGAAACGTAAGAGATCTATTGTAACGATTTGAAACACTGCGTATCGTCTAAATAATTAGATTGAAATTCTGCCATATCGTAACAATAACAGGAAAAAGAAAGTTTGTACGTCAATGTCTAACGATTGCTATAGTTTTACAAAAACAAAGTCCGCATTCAGCAGATACTAAAGAAGTATGTCCCGGGAGGAATTGGTAATTTAATTTGATTCCTCTTTTTTTCGGTTAATGCTCGCATAAAATTTTAACTAGGTTACGAATAGAATACCTATTTGAGAATAATGTGAGAGAAAAACCAAAATATGTATCTTTAAATAAATTGTAAAAATTAAAGTAGGAATTATTTAAGATTAAAAATTAATATGTAATACCTTAATTGGCCAATTCGAAACTTTGCAGAGTGCGATAGTTTTCATTAACGCTGTTTCGTTTAAAATCTTTTTTTTTGTTTTTTTTTTTTCTTTTTTACACTACCAGTATAACTTAATTTAGCACAGTGGTTGAAAATTTTCGCAGATACACTAACGGTAATAATAGGTTTTGTTGACAAAAATAATTCAATTCTATAAATGAAAAAATTAAAAAGAGATGAAAGAAAAATAATTAGAAAAAAAAAACAAAAAAAAAAAAAAAGCTGTCTTTTTAAAAGCGAACAAAAATCATAAGCCGGAAATTTACGATACAGGAAAAGTTTCTTTTCAGCTTAGGAAACCACAAATTCGGCCGTTTGTTAGGAAATCGGTGAAATTTGCTATTGGCAGTTAGCAAAGAATGTGTCGCGAAAAATTAAAAAATGTACAAAAATCGAAGAAAAAAAAAGTCGTTCATTTCGACTTGTAAACTAATAATGTAAAAAAATTTCTTTATTCAATGGCACGTTGCTAAATTAAATGAATAACAGGATCGATTATTTGATTTTTTTAAATTTTGTCGGCGGAAAAGATTTGTTTTAAAAAAGAGTAATTTTTACTTCTATTTTAGGGGCTCTTCTATAATATATTTCGAAATTTTTATAATTTCTGGTTTCATTATTTATTTCGAAAAAAAGTCCATTTTCAATAAAAATCTCATTTAGTAATTCGATAAATTGGAGACAAAGTAGGAAAAAAAGAAGTTTTAAAAAGTCTCTTTATCTACACTTTGATTTCAGTCGGAAAATGCTGTACTGGCAACATATTTTTGATTTTTAGCTCTTCATCTATTTAAAAAGAAAGATATTAAGGCTAAAATAATTAATCCAGATTATAGTAAATATTAAATGACTAGAAAGAGAGAGCGAAAAAAAAAGATCTAGTGTTATAAATAATTTTTTACTTCGAAATCAGATATATTTATTAAAAATTATTAATAGGATTATAGAAATATATTTTATTTATCAAAATATATATTTCTGCGTTTGTCGGTATTTAAGCATATTAATCACGTTACAACGGAACCGGAAGATAATATTAGCTTTCGTAAATGTTATTCTTGATGAACGGAATTTTTTACAGGATTGTTATTGTTTATTTATTGACAAGCTGCGCAGTAGTCACCGGCTTTGGACGAACCGTCTTTCCCTCGGTTCATGTTCTAACTACTACGTTGTTTCACGTCCAGATTATCTGTTTAAGTCAGCACACTTTTTATAATATCCTTAGTTACATTGCACACTAATTTCCCGATAATAATATTTTACATGTATAATGGAAGTCGCGAAACATAATAAAAGAAGCAATTAATAAAATTACAGAAAGGGCTCAACAAGAGTCGTTCACTTTTGCCGAAAACTTGCAACGAATCTGTGAATGCTCTGCTCCTTACTCGCGCCAGTACTTGTTCGTTTTTAGACTCTCACTATTCGAGGTGACGAGCTAATAAAATCGTGCACAAGTGAAATCTGCGAAAAAAAACTTTGCACGAACTACGGTAGAACAAATATATATGTTAATCCTAAATCCGTCTAAAGTACGACTTCGGAGCAGCACTCTTTTACATTCCGTAGCATCAATGATCGAAACTAATCGCCATTCGCGATTCGATGTTCTTGAATTGCAGAACTTGCTCGATCTAAAGGCCCCTTTTTGTAAGACTTCAAGGTGACTTACGTCGCGATTAGTTTACTCTAGATTTCCTGATAGGCGAAATTTGAAATTGACAATTGCCGGCGACAATCTGTATTTTAGTCCAGCGATTATCGAAGACCAAACTTTTAGCATTCCGTACTAACTGTATCGCTTCATTAATAAGTCGCAACAGTGTTCGAAATTTTCAAAGTACCTTCTCCTATTGTCGCTTCGTAAGCACCTCTTCGACATGAAATAGCTGAAACTGTTCTTCCGTGGGCAGGAAATTGGGGACTCTATTCGATTATTCGTTGCTATTTACGAAATTTTCCGGTGCCCACAAATTATTTTCATTTCAAAGAAATGTAACTCGTTACACAGAGATATCCTATTAACTCAAAGAGCGATCGGCTGGGTACGTTGCACCGTAAATGAATTCAACGTGGTCCTGGCAGCATCGTTCCTCGCTGCTTTATCTAAAGAGTTACACGGTATTCTAATCGCTGGTAAAATCCATCCAGCGTATAATAATCATTACCGATGACGCCAGCACTCCAAAATAATACGTAATCATCCGGCTGTCGAATCCATAATTAAAATCTTATTCGACTCCACATAGTTTTTTTGCGATATTACCGAATTACTTTAGTGCTAAATTGCTATATCGCATTATCTTCCCTGTTGGCCACCCGGAAACATGTTCGAAACGATTTTGGCTGATGTAACAGACCTCTCTCCCTCTGACACCGAAATGGAAATTGAAAATTTCTATCGGCCCACATAGCAAATGGAGACCGACAAATTTATCACATTTTACGTTTAGATATAGAAATTTAATGATTAGAAGAGAAGAAGAAGAAGGTGATTTTTTTTTTTTTTTTTTTATGTAAAATCGGGTTAAAGTTACTGTATAAATCACGGATTTTAAGATATTCTGATAAAAAGTGAAAAGGAATTATATGACCATATGATAGAGAGTCTTCTGTCCTTCTGAATAGAAATTCCATCACGGACAGAGAGTTTTACGAAGTATATAGATGTGATAGATTTCTTTTCGATTTTTTTTTAACACAGTTCACAAAGTAATCGAGATCTTCAATTTCCACGATATCGCGTTGTTTTCTTTTATTTATTTCTTTTTTTTTTTTTGGGCTCGTCAACCAGGAACCTCACCCAGAAACAATAGAAATTAAAATTTGATTCGATCGGAAATGGCAGAAACAACAGACTAAGACGGAATGGACAGGATGTAGGAAGCACAGTAGGGAGCAGGAAGCCTTGACTTTAAAAGGAGTAAATAAAGGAAAGAGCGTTCCGCAGAAAGAGCAGAACGCTCAAAGAAAATGTGATTAGCATCACAGATAAGTTCCTCATTCGGATATAGATAACAATAAGGAGAAGAAACCAAAGAGAGACGAAAACGGGAAGCGGGCAATAGAATGTGATTGAAGCGTAGGCGAATAATAGGAACGATAACAGAACGTGGAAAAGAAGGGAATTCAGAGAACCAAGAATTAGTTGGAAGGTTAGGTTGAATTGAGAGGTAGAAGGAACACTATCATTGGTAAAAGAAGAAGATATCCGACCAAAATTTACAGTGAAATTTCTTACTTAAGGACAAAGGATTAGAACTAGGGATCTTTTTAAAGTAAAGGCGGGAGCGGGCAGCAGCCTGAGCCAAGGCATCCGCCATTTCGTTACCCTCGATGCCTCTATGACCAGGGGGACCCACAGCAGATCAACGCGGATAGAGTGATGAAAGGAAAGATTGTGTATGAGAGATCTTATACGAAGAATGGTGAAGTCTGATGAGGGAGGAGGAAGAGGTCTCTAATTTGTTCTAAATTTGTAAATATGAATTTCCCAGCGCCTTAAACCGTTTCGTTCTTACACATGGCACTTTATTAACGGTTCTGAAGAAAGAGCTAAAGGGAGAGTTAGTTTTGCTTTTTTTGTTCCACCTTGATTGTAAACTTCCTTTTGCTCAGTTTTCTATACAGACTATCTTACGCACTATTTTCTTTGTTTTCTCATCACTGGTTTTTTTCATAAAGTGCTCGTAATTTCGTATTCTAAAAGTGATCTGTTAACTATCACTTCTCTTCCTCTAACCTCTTCCGGGGTTATTTCTCATATGTTTTCTCATTCGTGACCCTTTCCGCGATCATTCGATATCGATCTTCTGCGAATTTTTGGGCATTTACGCATTGAGCGTAATAAATTAATTCATTAGACCATTCTCATCTGTTTCCAGATTTTAGGGCACACTTTCAGCTTTTTTTTTTTTTGTTTTAAATAATTTGCGAGTCCCACAAGGCAATTGCCCGTCGGTGGGTTCCCAACATAATTATATCGTTTATTCATCATATACATCTTAAGTCTAATACATCATATTCGTCTTATATCTAATTACTTAATTCAACTTAACTTCGATTTTTACTATTCTAGGTCTAATTTTAATTCACAACATTTATACCCATCGCACATCGTACCACAATATTTTCACATAAGTCATAAGTAATGCAGCTAGAACATGAGCACCAAACATTAGTTGTTTTCTCCATTAGATCATTTATAATTATTTACTCTTTCAATTAATTACCCGTCTTAGTTTCTTTCCTATGACTAGCCATTTCGCATTCTTTGCACCACGCAATCATCCATATTTTTATTTTGTCTTTCCATATATTCAAATTACATTTGTCTCTTAATTCCTTTGGTAAGTTACCTAGTAAATGACTCATAACTTCCTCCTCAACATTATCAATTTTATTATTAATCCCTTTAGGTCTTATAAATCATAAATTGTCATAGTAGTCCCATACACCTTTTCCCTTGTCGGTAATCTTATTTTTTCTGTTTTATACCTCTTAAAAGTTTACTGTAATAAAAAAAACACTTTTGGCGACATTTCTTTATTTTTGTCCCACCAAGTAGAATTCGTTACAAGATTCCCACTTCTCCAATTCGGTAACAAAATTTTTAAATCGTAACACTTCTTTCCTTAAACGAATCATTTCAGATTTTATGGCTCAACTCATTTTTCATTTTTTAATTTCAGTTCCTTTTACTGCTCAATTTTTCACCCTTTCGTCTTGGAAACATTATGGTCAACTATAAGATTTCTTAGTTTATTTGCGTGACTAAGAACCCTGTTAAGGATACAATACTCAGCTATTCGCATGATTTAATTTCTTTCGGGTGCAAATAATCGTCGAGTATTTTTGATTGGATTGTCATAATCCAAAACTAGTAGAATCATGTTTCCGCAACCGGGAACAGACAAAAGCAGTAGCAGCGGAAATCTGAGCATCGTGTATCGCATTTCTCTTCGGAACAAAAGTATCTTTTTTTTTTCTTCATCCGCCCTCTCCAGATTGAAGGTTGGCTATCCGCGATTGAAAATTCTCTTTTACAATGGCCGATCGGAGGAGTTCTATAGAAGAACAGTCGAACTAGTTGATAAGATAGTCCGTCCATGAATTTTGACGTCTTCCTCTCGATCTCTTCCCATTTATTTTTTCTTCCAATACGATTTTCAGAATTTCGTATTTGGGGCCTCGTATGATGTGTCCGAGGTACTGCAACTTCGGTTTCTTGATGGTTTTCATTACTTTTCAGGGTCTTTCCCATTCTTTCAAGTACCTCGATATTAGTAACTTTTTTCACCCATGATATTTTCAGAATGCGCCGATAACAGTACATTTCAAATGGGTTAATCTGTTTTCCCAATGATGCATTCAGGGTCTCCAGCTTTCGCAACCATAAAGCAAAATAGAGAATATGTAACACCTTAGCAGCCTGATTCGAAGTTCGAGTCTCAGCCCTTGATCGGTGAATAAGCTTTTCATTTTGGTGAGAGCTCTTCTAGCTTGCTCAGTGCTGCTGCGTATTTCCGGAGTTGATGTACACTTTTCCTCTAGTATACTTCCTAAGTATTTAATGCGCTGAACTTGTTCAATCGTTTCTCCCTTTATCTTGATTTTGCATTTGATTTGGTTTTTTGATTTTTGCTTTTTTGAACGGACCGAAATTATTGTAGTGCTTATAATGAACAATCGGATGAATTCAATATTGGAGAAAAACTTTAAATAAAACTTGTTAAATGATACCGCGTGTTTTATTAGCAAAAAAAAAAAAAAAAAAAAAGGAAAAAAGAAAACAAAGAAACATGTTCTATTATATACTATTAATGATTGGCGAGAAAAATTTTTCTAAATCTTTTGGCAACGCTATCTATATTTAAGAACAGATTATCGTCAGTATTTGTTTTAAAATACAAATTCAGTACACAAAATATTTAAAAAGTTGCCGCCGAATTATAGTTTTATTTATTTTATTTTATTTTTTTTTTATTCACTTCTTTTTTTAGAACATAAAACTGGCGGGGCACAAAAAGGAAAAATTTTGAATTCAAGAAAATCGTATATTTTGACGTCTGACAGGGAAAAGGAGGTGCAGGTTTTTTTATCGCAGAAAATTTATTTTGCTACACGCGGAACCGGTCTGGAAAAGGTCTACCACGTTCGTTATTCATATTGTATAATAACTTGGAGAAAGACCATCGTGAGCTAGACATTTTTAATGATCACGGTGGTGAGTTCTTAAAAGCTGTTCGGAATTTAACGATGTGAGGCTGTGTTGTATTGATGTCTTTAAGTGTTTCTTTGAGTGAGTATGGAGTGTATGTGTGAGAGTGTGTGTACGCGTGCATGTTACAGGGCTGTGTTGACGTGGGAGTGTGAATGGGATAGAACTAAAATAAGCAATATTAGATAAAATCGTTGGGTAAGTACGGGTATGATTTATACAACTTCGTAATTTTTCTTTTCTATTGTTTCATTGAAACTGTACTTGTATATTGCTACGTGCAGTAATTGGCGTAAGCTGTTGCACTGGCGGATTGTATGAATAAATAAATAAATAAATAAATAAGTAAATAGATAATTAAATAAATAAATAAATAAATAAATAAATAAATAAATAAGTAAATAAATAAATAAATAATAACCGCAGACCGTTGGCGTATACCTTTGTCTGAAAATGTGCTACATTTTAAAACAGTAAGGGGGAAAAGAGGGATCCTAAAGATATACATATGATCCTTTGTATAATTGTTTTGGCGCTTTTCACGCTCGTCCAGAAGTCAAAAACTGCCAATTTAGTTTCCGAATTACAGCCGTTTTCATCAACGAGAATTTGAACCTAATGTAGGAATAAAACTAATGCGGCACTCTTAATATCTTAATACGTTCGTCCTGATTATTCTAACCGGTTGTGATGGTTCGTCTGTCGTTTCGGAATTCTTAATCTTTCACGATGTTACGAGCGTCTGTTTCGTTGCATTCGGTTTCTCGCGATAACTTTCATTCGTTGGAGTGTCATGTTTTTTCGATATTTTCTACTCTGGAACAGGTGTAATAAAGTCCCGTGAGCAGTCTGCCCCGGTTCCCCTACTATCGTCGAGGATCAATTTCGATTGTTAACACATGCAACTATATTTAACAGTGTATTTCGTTTTTTCCCTGGGCGGAAAGTACCACGCTGCACCCTGCCGTATTCAAAAGCGCCTTGTTGCGTCGCTGTTTCCATTCTCGGTGCCCATATCCGCCTGTGACGTAATTAATTTTGACGTTTGCTCGCTGACCTTAGCGCTGTGTTAGTTTTCGGGGTGATATTTAGAGGATGTGGTTTACTGCATAGAGGCCGATTGAAAAACATAATCCGTTCTCGCGCCGGGCTTGTATATGGCGTATTGCCGAACACACCTGGATACGCCGTGAAATTAACGTTCTACGTTCTTATTTTAAGCTGCTACTTTCACTGAAAACGGCGAAAATAGCGAAATACACGCGTGCAAGTCGAATTTCTACTGCTCTACCTGGAAACGGGTTTTCTCTTAAACTGAACACTTCATTACCATTCTTCGTCCGCTAAGTGTTGTTCAGCTTGTGATAAGAAATTTAGTAGTACCACAAAAAAAAGCAACAAAAAAGAAACAAAGGCATTTTATGCTTTGAAATGCGCTGCTGCTAAAATCACACCGCAGAAGCCCTTATTAAATTCAAAATTCCCGCTATAGAACAAGTTTTCCGTCGATTTCTGAACCTTTCCGTCGGATTTGAGCTCAAATAATGGTGCTAAATTGCATTAAGCATACGAAAAGAAGTGCCTGAACGAAAAACCTTCGATTTTCGTCGTGACTACGGTATTTACTTTTTTTTTTTTTTCATATTTCATATAAACTTGTAGTTCACCCCCGATGGGGAAAGTTTCACGTAAAAGTACCCCCATATAGCCCCCCGCAAATGCTTAAAAAGAGTGAAAAAAAAAAGAGGAATGTTTTGTAATAATTTTTCCGCTTGAGATATCGAAGAATTAGCGGTGCCATGTTTACATCATAAAATTCCCTTTCAGAATTTCCTTCTTCATCGTGCAACCCTATTCGGGGTTTTCACGGATTCAACCATTTAACGAAATGCGTCTTGATTTCTTGCAATCTAGAACAATTCTCCTACTTTTGTAACTCCAATCTATTTCTTAATATTTGAGAGCTTCTTCTTTCTCGTTCCCTTTCCCCGTCTACCGCTCACATCATAATTGTGTGCAGAAGGTGTAATGTTGATCCTCTCATGAAATGTCCAAAAGTTTGGATATTTTGTGCACGAATACATTCTTCTGCGCACTAACGTATCATCTTACGTACCGTTTTTAACTAGAAAGGCTATTTACAGAACTGCTGTTTGTGACTGGTATTTTTAATAAATTGAAGGAACGATGCAGTCGTTGTTAAAGAATCGGTAAGGTACACTGTAGGATTGTAAAAGGGCCCTGGAAATGTTGCATATTATTTACAAAGAGTATGCGGGAGCGATGTTAGCAACTTTTGGGACTTTTAGGCGCCCAAGAGTGCAGAACCCCTGAACGGAAGTTGATTTTTCAAAAATTGTTAACCGTTTCTTAATTTCAGTTTGTACATTTGCGGTTTCGTCGATACAATTTGGAAACCACAATCGCTGAAATTGGACTTTCTGTCCGCGGCTACAAACATTCGTTCTTAAATTGCCGCTTCGTACAAAATACAAAAGCAGAAAAACTAGGAGGGAGCTCCATGTCATTCGGCCCCGGTTAATAATTTCCCGGCGATGATTTGTGATATGCTACGAATGATTAGATTCCTCCGGTATGTTTTTAAAATTTGTTAGTCTTTTCCGGGTTTTTTTGCTTTTATCGAAAGCTATTTAAGAAAACGCTGGAAGGGTAGTAACTTTTAAACGTGCCGGTATGTGTATGTGTATGTGTATGTGCATTTATCTGCTAGTGCGCCATCCGCGAGTGGACTGCAATCGATAGGTGACAACGGTGCCAAAGTGAAACTCACGATTAGCCGGGATCGCTGGGAAACTGGAAAACGTTATTATAGAGCTCTGAAATAGGCTTTTCAAGTGATTTCGACGATGAGGACGAATTAATCAAATCAGTGAAGCCGTTAAGAGCGAAATATAGTCATCAATGGATGAGCGACGGATCGCCATCGCGCTCATTCTCGTTGCTACGACAGCAGCAGCAGCCTCTGTGGTCAGCAACTCTGGTCGGCCGATTATTTTTCTTTTCACGGCGATATCGCAACAGTCGCTACTAACAGTCGCTGCTCGATGTGTTTGATCGGTCATTCGCGCGATAGAAATCGTAGCCGGCCGAGTTTCCATTGAAGAACTCGTATCCCCGGAGCTCTCTGTAGACGAAGCGAAAGTTCTCAACAGCGACGTTCGGCAGCTCTCCGACAAACGGTTCGCGCTCGTTCGGCACCGTTTCCAACGGCCCCGCTACGGATCTGCAGCGTAGGATCGTTGAACCGGAACGGAAAATCGTATTTCGCCTTCTTTCGTAGAGCTGGCTGAGCGGCGGTGCAACCGTCGTGGAATATGAAATAGCGCCATAAATAATAATCGTTAATCGTAGCGCGCTCCGGACGAAGAGGTGGCTGCAGATGGTCGAAGGTAAAGATTTACCGCAGATTCGGATATCTCGGTGCGCCCGCGATAATCTCAGGGCTTTGCGGACCGGGTTGCGGTTTTTACGGTGAGCTGCCTATCGAGAACTCGATTATCGTCGTCATCGTCGTCGTCGTCGTCGCGGCAACCACTCCATCTAACGCGGATTTTCTTCTTACACATCATCTCGCTAGGCGAGAGATTAAAATTGTTAGGCTACCGTTTGAAACGGCCACTCGCTCTTTTCATACATTGTAATTGACCGTGCTACGTCGCTCGTTCTTAGCGAACGTGTGCGTGCCGATAAGGAAATCGTCGGACGGCCAATTAAAAAAATCGTACGACTACTGAGGAAACGGGGAGATGAAAGAAGGCAGCGCAATTTCTACTAACGGTAATTATTTCTCCAAACAGATTCGCGGCTACCTAGGTCTTAAATTGCATTTTTCTCAGTGCCCGGATTAATGAAGCATATTTCTCGAGGTACCTGAAAATTTCTCGCTTTATTTCTAAAAAATATGGCCTAAAAAGGTAAACAAACCGAACGAGAATTCATATAATTACGCAGAAATAATGGAGCATAAACTACGAAGATAAATATAAAAATATGGCGCCAGCATAAGAGATGATACTGCGTAGACATTTCTGTTAACTGATAATCGCCTGAACTCGAGGACGTTATAAGATTATTCTGTACATTTTTTTCCTTATTTGAATAATTATAATAAATAAAATCGGTTTTTACCAGCGGGATGATTCATTTACCGTTTCGTGAACGACGCGAATTTGAATTTCAATTCGCTATATAGTTCGAAGTGAAATAAATAGTGAATGTAAGGGGTACCCTTCGTTTACTTTATTTTCACTTCCTCGGCCACGAAAAAGGACATTTTCCTAACTCTCGGGCAACAGATTGGGAACCGAGAAGCGTCCGTATAATTTTATACTAGAATGCAATTGAAAATTGCAGAAATAAATAATAAAGCAGTCCGCGCATATTTACTGATTAAAGCCGATCGGTTATGTGTCGAAGCCCAAAAAAAAAAAAAAAAACTTCTCCGATTATTAACCCGGCGGCGTCATTGGTATCTAATACCCCACAGTTTTTAAAACCACCTTAATAACTTTAAAACAAAAACACGCGCGTTAATTAGCCGCTCACAGTAGCTGCTGCGGTCGTTGACTTCTTTGAGCGAATTAGCTATCCTATTTGGTGTCACTGCGGCTACGGTGGAGCTTGCACGTCTATGAAGATATACAATGGGCGCGTAACATTTATACATATATACAACGGGTTTATTGTGTTTTTTATTGTTTATCGATGAATTGCATATCCTTTTTTACAGTTTTACGAACGATGTCGTACGAAAATAGTCGACTTCTAGCCTTGTTTGAACAAGCTTGTACCACAGTGAACAGTTCAGTTCTGACGACGAGTGAGGAAGAATATGAAGAATTTACCGAGAGGCTTGCGTATTCACTAACAAGTTGGGGAAACACTTTGACCTACCCTCCGAATGCGAAAACATATACGAGATATATAGACTATCCTTCTGGGAAAGACAAAAAAAAACAAGGGGCATAATTGCAATAAATGTAACAAGCCTATTTGTATGCAACACATTATTATCCCCCAGTGTGCCAAAGTTGCGTTGATCTCGAAGCGATTAACTTATAGTATATATATATATATAAGTAATAAATAAGCTTTTTGTTTTATGTAATTCATAATTTGATGTTATCATGTTAAAAACAACCATTTTATGTTTTTTTGTACCTAAATTGTTATTATTTTTTGTTTTTGAATATATAAGTTCTAACACAAATTGATCTGAGGAGAAAAATGTTTAGTTTTTTCAATTTTTGATGGTTATATATGCTCATTTTATAATAAATATATGTTTAATTTTCATAAATTGATGTATATAACTACCTATTTCCCTAATATAGAAAACTAATATTGACGTAAGATTGATTCAGTCTACAATAATGTACATGGGTAACATATACCTGGTCACAACGGCTGTATTCTGTTCGGCCGCCACAATGACGCCTCGGGTTGATCGTAAAATATTAGGCCAGCAACTGGGTAGTGCAAATATGTTTCGTTTGAGTAGAACCCGGGTTTTCCCATAGTAGACCCGTGTGACGAAATAAATATTGATTTTTAAATATGATAATTCTTTCAGTTTTTGTCAAAAATAGAATAAACGGCGAGAACTAGTTGGTTTTTTTGGGGAGGGAGGGTAAATTACCGGTGTAGGAAGGAAATGGATCGTGCGAGAGAGAATAATGCTAAGCTTGTAAGTTGAGCCAATGGAACGGTACGATTAGGCAAAGCGCGATCTACACAGAAATTTAGGGTTTTCACAGACGTCACTCGGTTGACGAGCCAACATTTCGGCTTAAATTTAAATTATTTTCTTTTCGTTTAATCTCCTTCTTTAAAACACTGATAAGTCTAGAATATGAAAATTTCGTTTCTTACATATTTTTTTCTGTTAGAATAGAAAACCATTTTTCAGGATGATACAATTTGACACATTTTATTTAATGCTTTGAATTGCCCGCTGCTGTTACTTGTATTTTTGTTAATTAAGTGAAACGCGGGTAAGTAAATTAATTATAAAGTTTTTGCTTCTAGCAACTTTAAACGATTCTTAAGAACAAATGTGTGCTATGATATAGAAGAAAATAATTAAATAACGCGATGAAAAATAAATTACACGAAATTTAAGTACACTATATAATTATTTGTCTCAACTGTACAAAAGCGAAACAGTCGTTAATATTAATGACTATGTAAAACAAAATATATTAGAGGAACCTACTTTTTTAGAAATAGAAATAGAGGAAGTGATCAAGGGCTTAAAAATGAACAAAACACCTGGTCCGGATGGAATAACGAACGAACATATTAAATTAGCGGGTAAAAGAATGATAGAATTACTTAACGTTCTGTTTAATTTAGTTTTAAAGAATAGAAAAATCCCTAAATCATGGAAACAAGCAGAGATTATCTTAATATACAAGAAAGGAAAAAAAGATAAAATAGAAAACTATCGCCCAATAAGTTTAAGCGCCACGGTGTCTAAAATATTTTCTAAGGTTGTAGCTAATAGGTTAAAACAAATACTAAATTTTGAACAATCTATAGAACAGGCTGGGTTTCGAAATGGATTCTCAACCATCGACCACTTACATGTGATAAATCAACTTTTAGAGAAATGTAAGGAATATAAAATAGGGATAAATTTAGCATTCATAGACTATAAAAAAGCGTTCGACTCGTTAGAGCACAAATATTTAGACAGAGCATTAAAAAATCGAGGAGTGTCCGGAAATTACAGGGAACTTATAAAGGATATGTACACGGATATGAAGGCAAGAATAGTAACAGACATAAAAGGCGAATATTTTAATATAGGAAAAGGGGTAAAACAGGGAGACCCATTATCTCCTTTATTATTTAATACTGCTTTAGAGGAAGTTTTTCGAGAGTTGGACTGGGAGGAGAAAGGTATAAGCATAAATGGGATAAAGTTAAATAATCTTAGATTCGCAGACAACGTAGTGATTATGTCCGACGATATAAACGAACTACAGAAGATGCTAAATGATTTAAACAAGGCGGGAAAGAAGGCTGGCTTAATTATAAATTTAGATAAAACAAAAATACTATCTACAGACGAAAATAAAACAAGAATTACAATAGACAACGCCGAAATCGAAAAGGCAGAGAGTATAATTTATTTAGGACAACTAATATCTCTAAAAAATAAAACAAAAAAAGAAGTAGAGCGTAGAATCGCACTCACTTGGAAAAAATACTAGTCGCTGAAACATATTTTTAAGGGACCTTACAGAAATGAACTAAAAAGGGAAATTCTAAACGCGTGCGTCCTGCCTACCTTAACATATGGAGGTCAGACATGGACAATAACAAATAATATCATGAATAAAATTGAAATATGTCAAAACGCTTTGGAGAGATCTATGATTGGAGTTAAATTAAGAGACAAAATAAATTTTAAAAAAATCAAAAACAAATTAAAAGTTAAAGACAATTTTACATGGGCAATAAGAAGGAAAATATGGGACTGGGCAGGACATATTGCAAGAATGGATTCCACAAGATGGACTAAAAAAATAACAGATTGGACGATATACGCAAAGAGAAAAAGAGGAAGACCGGAAAACAGATGGGAAGATAGTTTCGCTAAAATGTTAAAACACAAACAATACGATCAGGTAGCTTATAACAGACTAGAGTGGGCTCGGTTGAGGGAGGCCTTTGCTCGTTTTCAGGGCTAAATTAAATTATACAATAGTTTATTTACTTCAATGTATATTGTGTAACGTTATATCATAAGACTAATAAATAAATAAATAAATAAATAAATAAAATATAAAATGTATTTTTTCTTCGCCACAAATTGCAAACAACGCATCGTCGCTGATTAGAACAGAGAAACACGGAAGGTACCAAGAAAGATTTATCTTGCAATTATGACAAGATTTTTGATAATTGCCGACGCTTAATGAAAAAAAAGAAGCTTCATGTTGATGATCAAACTTTAGATTTGAAAATATGTTTTGGCGACAAAATGGATATACATTAAATCATGACGCGCGTGAACAGCAAATGTAACATTGAGAAAATTTTCGCTCAACAAGATTGTTTTTAATTACTCTATACGCTAAGGGAATTATGGGAAAAAAAAACAAAAACCGATCGCATTAGATTTAAAATAAACGATTAAAAAACAAACGATTAAAAAAATAAACGATTAAAAAACAAACGATTAAAAAACAAACGATTAAAAAATAAACGATTAAAAAACAAACGATTAAAAACAAACGATTAAAAAATAAATGATTAAAAAACAAACGATTAAAAAATAAATGATTAAAAAACAAACGATTAAAAAATAAACGATTAAAAAACGAACGATTAAAAAATAAACGATAAAAAATAAACTTAATTAGCTTCGTAGATGATTAATTGCAGAAATGTTTAATAAATTAAAAAACGCGAGTGAAAAATATGTATGAGCCTTCGCTGGACTGCATTCGAAGAAAACCTACAATTAAGTTGGTTTAGAATTTTTTTTTTAATAACGTAAGACAGACGAAATCCGTAAACAAGATCGCGTGTACTATTAATATATTTGATTAGTAATAGACGACGAACCTACAGGTAAGTGTGTTTGCAACGACGTCACTGCTGCGTATATACGCGTAATGACGCAAACCTCCTGTATTGAATCGTTTCTTACGCTTAGATGCACCGACGTCTCAGAAAAAGGTAAAAAAGTGTTTATACGGAGGATCATTAAGTAGGCAAGGGACTAAAATGTTACGAATAAACCGCGTGTTAATAAATTATTACGGGATATCGTTTGCGGTTAATAATTTATTAAACCCGCCGTTCGTAACGAAACATTTTACACTTTAGAAACTGTGTTCGTGATTTTTTCGTGATTAAACTGACTGAAAACTGAGTCAAAATTAAATCAGAACTGAAAACGAAATCGAACCCGACTCATTTTTTTCGAAATCGGAGAATGAAAAATTGCATTACATCAGGATAGGGAATAAAGATTTCCTGCAGGTCAACTTGCACAGTAACATTGCGATATTCTAAATTGTCAAAAATGCGCTTGTGTCGTTTTTTTGCGAAATTTGTCGTTTACCTAAATCCAAAAACATTTCCAAGAAAATTTTCGTATCGTTTAAATAACCTCTCGCGCAATACAAAATTTCTATGACTCGGTTTTAATTTTTTAAAAAATCGAAAGTTATTAATAAAATCAAATCATTCTTAAATAAAATTAGAAAAAAAATCAATTTCTTTTGGGCGCAAAACTCCCTGATACTCGTAATAATTTAGAACGATTTGCGACGGTCAAATCTATTCTTGTAAAATTTCTTCGAACAAAAAAGGTACCGAAACAGAGAATGTGAGCTATACTTATTGGCAAAACCGCAAAAATTAATCCCCCAAAATATTAAAAAATAAAACTTTTTAAAAAAATTAAAATTTTCGATTTTTACTTGTTTATTGTTAGTTACAATTTTTGAAACTATAAAATTAATAATATTGAAAAATAAACTTAATTTAGTTAAACTGTTCCTTTTTTCTCTATTTTTTTCAAGTCTGCAACTTTTGAAAACTTTCGCTTGCGTTTTGGCACCTCTTTTTTTCTTTTTTTTCTTTTCGTTTGATGTTCCAAAAAATTATTACTATATGGTAAACGCGGGTTAAAATAGAGCTTCTCTAATATCAAAGTTTCTGTGTAAGGGTTTTCAATGGTATTTATATAACCGCACGCGTGAAAACCAGTTAAAATGTCATACATTACGAGTATTTTTCTGCCCCGTAAACCGCACCGCATTATAAATGTAATTAAAAAATGACCATTAACATTCAGTTACCGATGTTATATCTTTTATGTATTACACGGACGACATATGACATTTAACAATTCACAAAAACATATATAACATTATCCAGGTTGTAAGAAACATTAAAAAATGAACTACTGATACATATAAAAAACAATAAATATAATAAAATAGTCCGACCGGTTTCGTCAACTGTTTGACGTATTCATGGACTGGATGAAAATTTGAGGCCACATAGATCGAAGTTGGAAGGATTGTGTCCGTACGAAATGACATTAAATGGACCGCTGGATGAACTGAAATATGGTTAAGGTTTAAATTAAGAGGAACTAAAGGTTGGATGTTATTAGAAATTGAATGCCATTTCCGGTTGCAATAGATGAACCCCTGTAACTAGGGTTTAAGTGAGGAGGCCCGGAAATAAAAATCGGATGAACTTTTTAACCGCGTTTCTGAAAGTAAAGCGATACTAATATTACGTTGATGCAACAGGCTTTCGAGAAAGTACTTATTAGCCTTAAGGCTTCGGAAATTCCACCGCAGTACTTTTTTATCAAAATATGTATGGCGGAGACTAAAGTCAAAAACGATAATCGAAATAGGGGCTAGAGTAGAGAAGACAAAGTGTAAGAAAACGAGAAGAAATCAAGAGAAATTTAAAAGACCGAAGCAAAAAGAAGGAAAGAACGGAATGATAGGAATGGGAGCTTAAAAAGTTCTATACAAATAAGTAAAAATGTCCATTGCTCTTATAAATTATTTTGAGAATTTTTAAAATACTAATAACGACCAGAGGTGCGCTAGATACATGGCTTCCATCGCTCGAAATACCATCGGAACGTTAAAAGAAAGTTGAAAAATGGACGAGAAGATAACGTAGAGTAAAGGGACGAATGGCGAAACGTACCAAAGAAAGCTTATGTTGAAAAAAGGAATATCATTAGCATGGTATGAATAGAACACCTATAAAATAGTACGTATACTTTTGTATAAGAGTAAAAACTTTTGGAATGAAAAGGTAGAGAGAGGAGTGACCAATATCAGAACTGGGAAAGATGGGAACTACTCTCATGCTTTAACACCTAAGAGATTGCAAAACTTGTTACAATAGCTGGGTATTTTATCTTCTAACTTGAGGGTGAAAAGTTTGTCGAGAACAGATAGTAGTATAGAAGTTAGAAGATTATAAAAAAAAATAAATAAAAGGAGAGAAATAAAATTTTTCCGAAGACCTTATTAGCGGTTGGAATAAGATACTACTGTTGAGGTTGGAAGGAAGCACTGTAGGAAGATGGAAGGCATTTGCTGTGACGGAATCCTTTAGCATTGATGGTTAAGGGTAATATGTTTTCCAAAGGATTATGAGACCGAAAGTTGGAATAGTGCCTATGGGCAGAAAGCAGGGTGCAGAAGGAAGGTATTTCTACCGTGTTTCCTCTTTGAGAGGCGGTACAACAGGAACTGGGAAAAATTAAAGCCGGATTAGAAAGCTCGGCAAAAGTAGAAACCGAAGGGAGAGTAATTTAGCTTGACCGATACTTTTTACCTCAGAATAGGGAACATTTTATAAACTCACGATCTTCGGAATTTGAAGATTTGACAGTTGGACTCCGCAGCAGAATGGTTCTTTCCATAATAAACGAAAAAAGTAGGACCGCTTTTGTGAAATAGTGAATTCCGAGGAAAAATGACCATTAGCGTACAAAGAACAAATGGTTTGACAGACTGATGTGTCCAAAACAGAGGCAATTACGGCACAGTCTGAGTCTACGGATCATAGGCCTGACCTTAATACGGTAGTAATCGTAGAGATAAATATAAGGAGGAAGAATGGAATGACAGGAATAGGAATAAAATAATAATCGGGGAGGTCCTTTATATCGGTACGAGTTCTTCAACAGACAGGTCACGGATTGCGCCAAGACAAAATATGTAGTAGTGATTGTGTAAAGTGAAAGATTGGATGTGTTTAACTCTGTACGTATTACTTCCGAGGGAAGAAATTGATTAGCCTTTATTGTAGGTTTAAAAATTATCCCCCGATCTGGAAATAGAAAAAAGGAGACATTAACTTTTTTATATGATGTTCCAACTAAAAACATGGAGGAAAAGGGCAATATTTTTACTCCCCAAATTTTCAAAATTTCTCAGAGTTGATTAAATTGAATCGATGTGAAAAGCGTCGACGTTAGGAGAAGAGGACTGAGAAGTTCGGTTTGAAGATATAATTTCATTCGATTTTTCGATATAATCACTGGTATAGTTTTAACAGTAGGACGAGAATATTTTTTAGGGGAAGGCTTACACCTCCTACCTCGGACATATCCGACATTTGTCTGATCTAACAAAAGATAAGAGAAGTAACGAAGAAAGTCGAAGATGAAGTTAGCTGTAATGAAAAAAAAATATTAACAATAATTGATACGGATAACCACGAATAGGTAGTAATTGATACAGAAAAATAGAGATAATTGTGGGCAATACGGAAATAAAGTGAACGATCTCACCGATATATTTAGCAGAATAAAGTTTATCAGAGAACGCGCTTTTCTTATTACCCCTAACGTAAGAATGACGTAGCCGCTAACATTTATACACTCATACACATGTGTAACAGGTTTTTCGGAAACGGCTCGAACGATTTCGGTGACATTCAAGAGTTTCTCGGGTCGGTCTAGAAATCAACTGGCCTAGCTGTTTACCCTCCGTAATTTCAATTAATCGATTAATCCTTAAAAGGGAAACGAATAATAGTGTTCGTTTTAGTGATCGCTCCTGTTTTAGAATTTATTAACGATTACAACGCTCATCGATCGTGGTAAATAGGAAATTCGAAACAGACGTACACAGGTCGTCGTTCTGTTTCAAAGTAATACGAATAATGATAATTTCAATATAATAATTCGGGTTAATGTTTAGTTTTATTTCATATTACGCGAGAATATATTTTAATTTCGTGTTGTGGCTGTATTTTTAAATGTCCTGTAAAACTCATTAATGCATTATCGGAAAATTCAGGGAAAAGTTTTCGCGACAGAACTATGTACATTTTGTATTTCCAGAAAAAATTTGTATGTTTTGAATGAATGAAAGAAGAAAAAAAAAAAAAAGAAAAGAAATGCGGTCATTTTGGTGCCAAAAAGTCGACTAAACGTTCATATTTGACGGAGGAAGTTTTTGAAAAAATTTTTTTGGCTTTATTTACTATCGAATAATTAAAGCCCTAGCAAGAATAGAGTTTCCCGGAAACGTATATATTCTTTATAAAGAACAACCGATAAAAGTTTTATGGGTCTAATAAAATACGCGAGCCGATAACAAAAATTTTCGTTTTTGAAAAATATTTACCGCTTTACGCAGTCGTGGGCGTATACATTTAACGTTCAATTCGTAGAATCATAACTGATGAGTAGTACACCGCTAAATATTTATGTTTTATTTGTAGTATAGGTTCGTTAAACAGTGGCATACTGTAACCGATTACAAAAATGACGCAACCATATTTAAAGTTTACCCGGTGTATCAACAGACTAAAGTCGGAATAGCAAGTCTTACAAAAGCTATACTACCTACGGGCAGAGTTACCCTTTAAAATTATCCAAATCTACACACCTATACTATTAGAAA
This sequence comes from Icerya purchasi, assembly GCA_039619475.1. Classification (NCBI taxonomy): domain Eukaryota; kingdom Metazoa; phylum Arthropoda; class Insecta; order Hemiptera; family Monophlebidae; genus Icerya; species Icerya purchasi. Next base: position 252,874,467 of record CM077115.1, on the reverse strand, counting down.
GATTATTACAAATAATAAGGCAAAATTTTATCGAATTTTCTAAAATTTGCATTCAGAAACAAAACCGCGATTAATAAAAAACGTCCCGAAAATTAGTAGAATAAAATTGATTACTCGACGACAATTTGTCAATTTAATCGAGAAAATAGAAGAAATAATACACGAAAGAAAAGAAGGTAACGTAATTTCGATTGTTATTAGATGTTAACAAACTTTGTATAGAGCTCTGTGTGGGTGCTAACCTTAAAGTTAAAGCGAATCATTTGGTCCAAACGCTATTATTTAATTCTGGTCATACCAAAAATGTTCCGAAAAGTAAAACCTAGCCAACTTTCACTAAACTGATAAAATGATTTTTATCTTTCAATTTTATCGAAACAAACAACATTCGCGATATAGGTGTGCACAGGCCCGTGCCCAGAACTTTGGAAGGGGGTGTGTGGGGGGGGGATTGAAAATTTTCTTCGCATATTTATTTTATAAATAAAAATACATTTTTCACTAATATCTTTATGCTATTAATAATTTCCATCATCTTGATTTATATATTAATAATTTAAATAAATGAATTACCCTGTATATGAACATTAATAAAAATTACATATGTTATTGATTATACTGGTAACAAAAAATTTTGCATAAAATATTAATGAAGTACCTAAGCTATTTCAGTTCTCATGGGGGGGGGTTAACCCCCCAAACCCACCCCGTGGACATGGCCTTGGGTGTGCAGTATATTTTATTTTCGTAATTGACAAAGGAATGCGAAAAATTTTTAATTAAAATATAAGTACATCGAACAACTTCACAAAGCGCTCAATCAATCTCAAGTGCCGTACGCTACATAGCGCGTTGGCGCAACCTATTCGTACATTTAGCTGTACCGATATAGGTTGTGAACCAGGCAATTGTAATATGCAACGCAGGTGTACACAACACGCAAGACTACATTCGGAACTGATAGTAATCGTTTGATTTATCGATATACAAGTGCAGTCCGTCCGGTGTGGGTCTGCTGTGTACTGACCTAGCGCGCATATGATGTACGTGGTGGTTTGCCATTGCCTTCCACGTGACTATTAGCGATTATTTATTTATTTAATTCTTGTAATAAGTTTGTCGTCGCTCGGGATCGGACCCGTGACCGCCATATCGGAAGTCAAGCAACTAGGCTATCACGACGACAATTTATATATATATATATATATAATACATATTTCTTAGGCACCTAAAATGGAAAAAGCAACACGTTATAATGTATGAGTAAACATGGGAACTTGTAACGTGGAAGAAAGGTATAAAATTCGGGCATCGAAAGTAGTCCTTAAGAAAGAAAAGATGTTCGTTGTGGTTCTATACGGTTAAATTAAATACAATTCCTGCAGAAATGTCATACACGGTACAGCTGACCACCTCAGCACTGTTCTCTCGAATTCAGAAGGGAACTAGAGCGCAGTATTTCACTACGTCAGGGACACTGGCTTAAAGGCAGCCCTGTAGTAACCGGAGACACTTGAGCCGTAATAGTCTAGAGTCTAACCAGGAGATTGAGAAGGATACAAAAAAAAAACAAAAAAATTATCGATAAAAGGAGAAAAAGTGAATAGACTCAGGAAACCGAGCTCTTTACATTTTGAACTACTAGAAATTTGCGGATTTCCATTGACGACCGAATATCCCCTTTCGGATTAGCTACTACAGCCGTGTTTCAATGATCCTAAATGAAATTCAAAAAGAAACGAGGGGTCACGTGCGTTTATGCATTTTCCGAATATAGAAGTTATTGTAATCACTCCTCGAAATTATGTTCGCAAATATACAGAAATCAAAAATATGTTCGTGAGAGGATATATATATATATTCTTGTTCGCATATATGCACATGTATAATGAATGAATGAATGAAAAGTTTATTGAATAAACTTATAAATAATACAAGTCTAACGCGTATCGATGCCCTCTCCAATATATACAACGGTGTCTACATTTACGTTTGGTTTACGGCAAGGTAGTAAATTACTTCAAGTTACACAGGATGGGGGGGGGGGGACTAACTTCGGGAGAAACAACAAAAAAATAAAAATATAATACGTAATATATTATAGTATTTACGTGAAATAATTGTCAAAGAGACGTTAGAAGAAAACGACGGCTAAACTCAGAGTAAATATGGTTACGATTAATAACATCCGATATGTGCTGATGACAGTTTAATACTAGCCAACAATCAAACAGAATTACAAATGATGGTACGACAAAATCGTTGAATAATATGGAATATTAATTAATAGCTCAAAAACGAAAGTGATGATAACGTTCTTAAAAAAAATGAGAAAATTTTAATTAACAATTTATTAAAGGTAAAAAGTCAAAAGCAGGTAAAACGTCACTTACATACTTAGGCACAATTCTTGATGAAAGCTATACCTCAATGAAAGAAATCAGAAATAGAATAAGCAAGAGAAGCGTATTTATAGAGATGAAAAATGTATTCGCTAGAAAAGAGCTCAATATGGAATTACGACTTATAGACTCCTGCAGTGCTATAAATTTACTCTGTTCTGTTATGCGAATCTTAGTCAATGAATCAGGCTTTGGATAAACTTATTGAGGCTTTTAAGCTTTACCTCTGTATTTTAAAAATTCCATGGATCCAGCAAATAATGAAGTGGTTTTCAACCGAATAAAAAATCTCCGGCGGAGTTTCTGAATCACATCAAAGCAAGGAAACGTCATGTTGTTTCGAGGGAAAGAATACAAAATAATCCGGTTGATTACAGAAAGTAAACTCGAAGGGAAAAGATCAATAAGAAGACTGCAAAACCTATGGATGAACGGTTGGTTGCACGTCGATAGATATACTCAGGTCAGCCGCATCAAGGACAGTCATTGCTATGTAGATGGCTGACCTCCGAAATGGAGATAGCGTATAAAGAAGAAAAGAAGTAAGCATGGTACAGGGGAGGAATACTTCGTTGCATTATCATTTATATATATATATATATATATATATATATCTGAAGAAGCCGCTGAATAATCTAGCATATATTTAATGCGTTTGCGTTTCAGCTATTTGTATTTTAGTCGGAGAGAGGCTCTCGTGTAATCTGTGATTTTATTAGCAACAACGTGATCACTTAACAGTAGTCAAAAAAAAAAAAATGTTTAGCCTTTATGTATGAATTAAATTTTTTATAGAGGTAAGTTTCAATGCAACATCCATACGTTTGGAATAATTCTACAACATTTATTTTGGAATCGTTGAATTTTTCGGATGGTGGATCACGAAAATATTAGACCACGCTGGAAAAGCATAAAAAAGGACAGGTCAAATAATACTTTTACATTAAGAGTTATTTGCTGTTGTTAATTTGCATTTTTTATCGAAAATGTGTCTTATCAATTGCTACATTGATAATACAATGCGCTTATTAAAAGTTATCAATCTAGTACGACACCTAAATATTTAATTTCATTTTTAATACGGTCGACTTGATTTTTCACCCTTCTAATTCCGCACTGTATGTCGGCTTTCCCCTTTAGTAAAAAAAGAATAGTTTGCGTTTTAGTATCAATGTTTCATGCATATGCGCATAGGTAGGCAGAATTTTAAGAAACATTTGTGCTTAAATAAATGATACGTATTTTCGGAATCTGCGTTTCGATGCTTATCCATATGAAGTCGTGAAATTTTGACCAAATTTAAATGAGACAAAAAAAATAAAAGTAAGTTAATTCGTAAAAGCCGATTACGATGTCGAATTAAATGTCAATCGACGCACGTTGGTGCAAAATGTAAGCGGTGTCCAACTGAAGGAAAAACTGGAAAAATATTTTACTCTTTTGTTTTAAAAGACACTTTTTAAAACATTATTTATAGATTTTAGTTGTTCTTATGCATTCCTAGGGTGTACGGAATTTTGTCATTAGTATAGCTTTTACTGGTCACAACCGTCACGTTGTTTTAAATTTTCTCGCATACGTATAAATTATATTAAACTATTTGACATATATATATATTAATTACAACGTAATTCTTAGGCTACCCCCATTAGAAAAAATGTCCCAATTTTATGTAATGTTTGTTATATTTTATAGGATTTTTGTTATTGTTATTTAAAAAATGTCATAATTTTATGTAATGAAAGTTAAATGTTAGGATAGGATTTTTGTGATTATGTTATTTTTTTATGTTGATGCCAGTAAGAATTACGTTGTAAATTTTGATCATTTTATACAAAGTATAGAAGAGAAAGAGACAGAAATGAAAGTGAGAGGGGTCAAGGGGCACAACCCCTTGGGAGGCCAAAATGGCTGAGTTATGTATATATATATATATATATTTTTAACAAATATTAATAAAATGTAGCGCGTTACTTGATCAGACTTTTTCCCCAAAGTGCTTTGACATTAAAGAAAGCTTGGTAGATGTCGGTTTAACTTATTATTCATTGAGTAGTAGCAGTGATAGTAGTAATGGTAAAAAAAAAAAAAAAAGCAACAACAATAAAACTTGTCAAGTAAAAAAAATAATTCTGTTTGTGATTTTATTAAAAAGAGGTGCGATAAAGGTTTATATTCTACTACCGGTAATATAAAAAACTAATGGCTATCGTACCAATTCTTTTTTTTTATATTATTTTTTTTTATTAATTACAACTGGTCTCCATAGACCATCAAGCAATTTTACTGGAATGCAAATTAACGCGGGGCCACCACTATCAGGGTTCCCCAGGAACATCTATTCAAGTTCTAAACAAAGTCAAAGACTCTAGAGCGCTTCAGCCGTCGAATTTCTTGACTATTGTCAAGCAGGTTGATAGCTAGTGGGTTGGGATGTGTTTCTAATCGACTAGTATACCGCTGTGCGGCAAGTTTTATTTCTTCCTTTACGTAAGGTATGTTGAAGTCCCTATGGAGTGTGTCCGTGGAGACATACCAAGGAGGTGACACAATGAGTCTAATAGCTTTATTTTGGAAACGTTGTATTTTATTAATGTGTGTATTTTTAGCACAGCCCCATAAAGTTAGACCGTATGTCCATACTGGTTTCAATATTATTTTATATATTAATACTTTGTTTTCGATCGACAAGCTGGACTGCTTACCAAGAAGCCAGTAGAGTTTTCTTAGCTTTACATATATCCAAGCACTTTCTTTTTGTGAGACATGCTTATTCCACCTTAATTTACTATCCAAGTGCAACCCAAGGTATTTCACCTCATTCCTAACTGGGATTGTTTCGCCGTTAATTTTTCCTGACAGCGAGGGCGTAGCTATTGCTACATTTGCAGACGATACTGCGCTTATAGCGGCAAACAAAGATGCTGGAACAGTAACAAATAAATTGCAGCTGGCGTTAGCAAAAGCTGAAAGGTGGTTAGATCGATGGCGAATTAAAATTAACGAGAAAAAGTGTACACAGGTTACATTCGCTCTACGAAAGGTAGTCTGCCCGCCAACCAAAGTACCAATTCTTCTGGTAGCATCCGCGCCCTCCTATTATACGTCCATAGTAATCTGATAACGATGAGGGCGCGAGCTAAACATCAAAATTGATCTGTCCACGTCCAGATCAATTTACCGGTTCCTTCGTCACGGAAGGACAGCTGTGCCTTACCATCACGAGAAAAACGTTAACATCGAACAAGTATTGAAAACTTTATTTACAGGTAACTCTTCCTTTTTATGTTCTAAATAACATTTAATTTCATATTAAATTGGCGGTAGCGTTAAATGGGTCAAATTAATTTCTTAGTCCGTCTTTAAAATATAGTCTCGTTAGCGTTTCAAAAGGTGATAATCAAAAAGGTTACACACATTAAAAATAATACAGAAAAATCATTCAACCGAAAAATCCAAAATTCGTTTCAGTTATGTCTCGCTACAGGTCCGTATATGTTTCTTTAATTTTTTGTACCACGCGTATACCTTCTTGTCTCATAAATTACTTATTTCTGGGATACTTTTCGCCTACAGCGGATTTTTTAGCCCGTTCGGCCGCTCGCGATGGTCCTCTACTCTGTAATTTCTACCCTCTTCACGTTTTCGTTTTTCCCTGTCCTCCTCTCCCGATTGAACCCTTCATAGTTCTATCTCTACTCCACTATATATTGCAAACCGCATCTTCTTTGAATGCCTTGCCCTTGATTCTGAGCCCTCTGTTTTGTACTCTAAATAATCTTAGCACTGGGTCTTCCTGCTCCTTATAATTCTTCCTTTGTCCTTTCCTTTCCGTCTCCAGATATAATCTTTGTACTTCAATCTTTCCTAAGCTCTATTTCTAATCGTCTCTTTATTTAACCTTTTTCTCAATTTCTGTAGTTGTTGGGTCAAAGCCGCTCTGGTTAGTTTTTTCGATGAGCGTTTTTATAAAGTTCTTTAGGTTCACGGCATGAAGTGAAAGTTATTTTGGTATTACATTCTGGATTGCGCTGAGAACAGTTACACTTATCTGTTATTACTTTCGTTAAAAACCTTTTTCATTACACGAAAAGGGAATAACGATGTGTGAAAATTTCGGTACGTAGCGTTTCCATATTGTAATAGCCTCCTGAATAATTGGGTTAGTAAAAAGTAAGTCATTTTTCGTAACTCTGTTCGCAACCTTTCATGTCATTCGTACTATAATATATATATGAACGAAAGCTTAAATTGTGTATTATCAATTGTACAGACTTAAGTCCTCCCCTACCGAGTGTGTGGTATGGAAGGATAATGAAATTATTGTTATTTTTTTAGCTTTATTCTAGTTTATTATTATTAAATTTTTGTCGGACAGAAATATTGCCATATGGTTAATCAAAAGGCAAAATATGAATTCTTAAAAGAGAATTAGGCGAAGACAAAATGAAAAGAACTAGATAGGCGAAAAGTATTTTTTTTTATTAATATAAAATAATAATATTATTTTATATATTATCTTTTGGGCGCGCCAGCGGTTTTGACCCAACAACTACAGAAATTGAGGAAAAGGTTAAATAGAGAGACGATTAGAAATAGAACTTAGGAAAGATTGAAGTACAAAGATTATATCTGGAAACGGAAAGGAAAGGACAAAGGAAGAATTATAAGGAGCAGGAAGACCCAGTGCTAAGATTATTTAGAGTACAAAACAGAGCGCTCAGAATCAAGGGCAAGGCATTCAAAGATCACTAGATTCATCCTCTTGTCAAAGTGATTAAAATATAGTTTTTTTTCGTGTAAAAATTAATAAAATTATTTGCTTCTGAAAATTCAAAAAAGTTACGAACACGTTTTTACGGGATATTTTCAGTGTTAAAGGAATTATTATGCCGTGTCACATAAACTTCGGATAAAATTGCCGATGAAATTAAAAAACATTTACAAATTATACTTAACGAAAAAAACCAAAATCTGCACTACAAACCCAGTTTACAATACCACACATCTAAAGAATTAAATTATGAAATTTCATAAAAAGCACAGTACACACTATTGGGTTAAATGTAATAGAAACGATATATTAACAAAATTGGGTATCAATATTTTTGAAGATGTGCAATAGGCAGCATAGAAGACTGCAAAAAACACGAAGTATTAAATCTTCTGCGACTGATGATTCAAAAAAACGAGGAAAAATTGAAAACATTAAAATTTACGTTCAAAATAATTGCCGAAAAGTAGAGGAATGTACAGTATTATATCATGTATTATTTGTAATGTGAAGAGGGCAAATGTCACTTAAGGGAAACAATATTGTATTTTTAAACCTCATTCCTGGCTAATTTATTCCTTAAATGTTTCTGGCCAGAAATAAGACTTCTCCCTGTTTCCTAATGTATAAAAGAGCAAAAATATATGAGAATGTGTTAAATTATTGGCTTTTCGTTGCTGTTTGCACCTCACGTGAAAACTAAAAGACATTCTTCTAACAAAACCAGTATTGAATTCTGCGGTCAGATGTACATATCAAAAAAAATTTAATAACTGTGAGCCCATAAAGAAAAGAAAATTGACGGGCGATTTTAAAAAAGAACATAATGGATTAAGTTATTAATGAAAAAAAATATCTTGTTGTAATATAAGAATTTAAGCAGACAGTATCATGACCCTAACCCAGTCATTTGCACCAACTAGCAGTGCACTGAGAATTGTAAAATCTAAAACTCTAAATGCTACCAGAAAAGATAATAATACCACACTTTAGCTGCTTGCAAAATAAAAGGCATGCGCACCCTTTTAAAGATGTAATTAAAGATATAGGATGTGATAATTTTTTTGTGCATTATTGGGCAAATGTGGAAATGAATATTTATATATATATATATATATATATATATATATATATATATATATATAAACTCGGCCATTTTGGCTTCGCAAGGGGCTGTGCCCCTTGACCTTTCTTGCTTTTATTTCTGTCTGTTTCTCTTCTATACTTTATATAAAATGATCAAAATTTACAACGTAATTCTTACTTGCATCAACACAAAGATCCTATCCTAACATTTAGCTTTCAATTTTTTCGTTACATTTTTCGTTACTTAAAATTGTGACATTTTTTAAATAACAATAATAAAAATCCTACAAAATATAACAAACGTTACATAAAATTGGGATATTTTTTTGGGATATTTTTTGGGACATTTTGCGTTACATAAAATTGGGACATTTTTTCTAATGGGTGGTAGTCTAAGAATTACGTTATAATTAATATACATATATATATATATATAATATATTCAAAATGATAAATGTTCTACTATAGATATTGATCGATTTGTTTTATTCTAATTGATGTAGCTCACATTGTAAAGACTGTTACAACATGGGTACCATTTTGCTCGGTTGATAAAAAAACAGTAAAAGAATTTTCATAGTACATACTAGAGCGCGGCAGATTATTTCATCAATTGATTTTCAGAATGTGAAATATTTATTGCGTTGCCTTTTTTGAGTTATTCATAGTATTACTAACGTTTTTTTATGCAATGGAAAGGTAACTTTCAGTAAAACACCTCCAATCAGGAATTTGCAGGTAATGATTTAATTTAAGATTACATTAATAATATTCAAGATAAGTTTTTTTTATGAAAATACCAGTACTAAAAACTGTTCACATAATCGTGATTTTAAAACAGAATTATCTCAAAATAAAGACCAAAGAGAGAAAAGAAAAGTAATCTATTCTATTGTGTTGCTGAAAAAATTTCAAAATGCCGCGAATATGAAGAGATCAGGAAGGTGACCGTGACAGTTTATTATTTGTGCCCCCACGTGCACCATCAGCATTTTTTTTTTTTTTTTTTTTTTTTTAATTTTTTTGGGCACGCCAGCGGCATTGACCCAACAACAACAGAAATTAAGGAAGGGGTTAAATAAAAAGACGATTAGAAATAGAGCTTAGGAAAGATTGGAGTACAGGGATTATATCTGGAGATGGAAAGGAAAGGACAAAAGAAGAATTATACGGAGCAGGAAGACCCAGTGCCAAGATTTTCGAGTACAAAATAGAGCACTCGGAATCAAGGGCAGGGCATTCAAAGAAGATGTGGTTTGCATCACATATGAGAGGAGAGATGGAATTATGAAGGGGACAATCGGGTGAAGGGGACAGGGAAAAACGAAAACGTGAAGAGGGTAGAAGTGAGTGATTAATACGCAGTCTGATTAAGGAAATGATCGCGGAGCGTTGATAAGAATAGGATTGAAACCACGGCTGGGAAGAGGGAACCGGTTGAATTTGAAGATAATGAGAGGCGGGATTAGAAAATAGGGAAGGATAGATGTCCGACCATAGTCGGGAATGATTAGCTGAGGAAAGAAGGAGGATGTCCGAGGTAGGAATTTTGCAGAATAAAGGACCATCGCGGGCGGTCGAACGGGCTAAAAAGTCCGCTAACTCGTTGCCCTCGATGCCAGAGTGACTATGAACCCACAAAAGGTCAATAGTAATGGAACGGGATGAAAGTAAATTGGATATAAGAAAACGAATTAAAAGAATGATAGAATTGGAGGAATGAGAAGGAGGAGAAGAGATGGCTCAGCATTAAAGTTATGTAGTTTTTTACCTTTACAGTCCAGCGTTACGTGTTATAATTTCAGTTATGTTGATAGATCACTAACCAGCACGTATGTAGAAAGACAATTGTTAGATATTTAAAAAACAGAGTTCTAAAGCATGTAGATATACACCAGTAACGTTAGATGATTTTTTAGAACTACATATTTTATCGATAAATAGTTCTATGAAATTAGTTAATACTAAATTAAATACCGAGATTGTAAAAGTAATATCTTGGCATCAGATTAATGCCACATGTACTGCAAAAAAATTTGAACTTAATATTGCCACTTATTTCAAGGAAAAGAAAGAACTGTACGCATATATTTTTAAAAATAAATACGGAACGATCTTTAAAAAAATGTAAATTAGGAAATTAATTGTTTTAAAATTCCGTTAATAAGCAACGAGAAGAAAACAGAAGAGATTGCGAAAAATATTCAATCGAAAGGTCCTAGAAAAAGAAAACCTAAAATATTTAACTACATAAAAAAAGAGAAATCTTGTACAAAAATATAATTTCAAAAGCTCGATCTATGACAATTGGATATTAATAAAAAATGAATCAAAGTCATCTTCTAAATCTATACGGTTACCAGAGGGGAATTTTGTTTTATCAAACACATGTGCATTTGATTCGGTTATTCAAATTACAGCTGTATGTTATTGCGATAGCTCATGCTAATACAAAAAATACATGTTATTAAAAAAGGATCATACCACTTTATATGACTTTATGTATACCCCCTTTTATGTGATGTTGTCATAATTCAAACTTACCGAAAATGAGCAAAAATTTCAAATATCATAATGCAGAATTCCATTTGTTTTTTGTTTTTTTTGTTTTTTTTCTTTTAGAAGCCATTTCTTATTGGCTATCAGTAGCTGGTATGTCAAATGATTGTGACGTGAGGAGTTCGTAGTCCAGTGACTAGTCCCTGTATTAGTAACTTACTCGTATGTTTGAATAATTCTCGCTAAGAATTAATCGCGCATAATATTTCATTACTTTCAGTGGAACAACCTGTTGTGATACACGTGGTGAAAAAATATTTGAAGATCCATCAGTTGCATTTCAAATTTACTCTAATAAATGTTAAAATGCAAAGAACGAATGTAAAATTGTTATAGTATTAATACACAAATATAGATGAAACTAAAGAACTATTAGAATATTTAAATTAAGAAATGAATTCTTTCAAGGCATGTATGTTCTTGTTCAGATGTAGAAAATGTTACAAAAACACAGTTTGTTTTTATTTTTACTATTGTAATGAGTAGATTGACGTATGCTGATTATTTTATTTTATACTTACTCTTTGTAACTGCATTTATATCTCATACGCAAGGTCATTTTTAATAATTAATTTTTAATATAACATTGTTGAATCATATAATAAATTAAGTTTTTCTAAATAAGTAGTGTTACAATTGATTTGGGCGAGCACTATTTTTATTCTTTTATCCTAATTTTCTACGCTGCTTTTTTAATTGAAACATTTTATTTTTTTTATACTTGTTTAAAAATAAATAATTGTCGGAATGACCAAAAATGCAGATCTTTAATACATTTTTTTTTTTTTGTTTTCTGTTATTGTGTTGTATTTCCTTGTTTTTATCTGATTTCAGAAAAAGGTTTATAGATGTATTTTAGTGTGTCTGTTATTTTTTAAGGAGCAGCGAATAGATTCAGGCCCGGAGCTACGGAAATATTAGGGGCCCTTTTCGGAAGTGACAAAATGATCAGTTTTATAGAATAACTAAATTTTCTTTAATTTATTTGATTCATGAATTAACATATAATTATTAATATAAACAAAACAAAATATCATATAGACAGTGGGTAGAATTTTCGATCCCCAAAAAAAAAAAAATATATATATATATATATATATATAATTTTAACTAAGACATTATGCTACAGTTGTAAAACCAGAAGGGCTATATGCATCAGAAACGTTAAATCTAAAGAAGAAAATATTAACAAATCAATTAGAAATAAGGGAACGGAGAATCCTGAGAAAGATTATAGGAGTTAAATGGAATGATGGACAGTTCAAATGGGTTTCGAACTATAAACTATATAGCAAAATTGAACCATTGTCCATATCAATAAGGAAAAGAAGATTATTATTTTACGGGCATATTACCAGAATGCAAGAGGACAGGTTAACCAAGAGAATTTATGAATTCATGAAAACGAAGAAAATAAGACCTGCATGGTTCAATGAATGTGAAAAGGATATGGAATTTTAATGGATGTTACTGAAACGCAAATGTTTAATAAGGGGAATGGTTTCATAAAACAGTTGCGACGTCAATCTTTAAAATAGAACAAGTTAACCGGAAGAGGTCGCTTTCGATAAGCCATAAAAATGCCTTGATGGAGGGTCTCAAGAAATACTGAAAAGATGTTAAGGAAGGAAGAAGGAAAAGATGTAAAATGAAAACTTAGTTGTTTAGCGTAGTCCATAGTGGCTGAAATCGAAAAAAAAAAAAATATATATAACATATATATATAATTTTAAACAACAGATTTTTCAGCAAATTTTAATCAAAAAATTGCATAAAAGAATAGTGTGTGTATGTGTGTTGCGCGTGTACACATGTACACACATTCATGTAGACATTTCCTAGAAATTTAGATTCCGACTCGTTATTACCTTAAAACAAATTTCTGGTACGATTTTACGAAACACGAAATTTTACTATTACGAAGTTTCCTCCTCTAGGAGGAAATAAAAATGGATACAAAATTATTAAGAAATAAATATGTATTAAAAAATGCATTTGCTCCTGTAAAGTTAATTCTATTTATTTAAAAAAATGTTGATATTACATGTCAGAAGTAGATGTCTCTTGGGGGCCCCTTTATAAGGCGGGGCCCGGGGCTGCAGTCTCCCCTAGACCCCCCTAAATCCAGGCCTGAATAGATTCGAACATTTTTTTTTTTTTTTTATTTGAAAAACTTCTGATTCCTCAATATACTTATTTCTTTTTTAATCGTTAACGTAATTGAAAAGTGCTGAAACTTAACATATCAGATGCCAGCATTTATAATAAAATGAAAGAAAAAATATTAATTTTAAACATTAATTAAATAAATCTATTAATTTCCTAATAAATAAAAATATAAATGAATTAACACAGCTTTTCAAACAATACTTCTTCCGATATTTGTATTGAACTATTGCTTAGCAATGAACTTATTATGTCAGCCACCTTTTATTAATAATTTGGTTAATAAAATTTCAATAGCCGCTTAATCGCTTTTTCTTTAATATCGTGCGATAGGAATGTGCACAACTGATAAAATTTCATACACATTTGTGCACATACGTATGCGATATAATTTGAAAAAAAAGGTATTCAAGGTGAGGGGGCAACGTTTCAACAGCCTCCTCAATTGTTCTTCTTCAGTATCGTAGAATAAGAATGTACACAAATGATGAAAGTTTGCAGGCGTTTGCAGCGTACTTTGAAGAAAAAAAAAAAAATTAAAGTAGAGAGTCTGTTGAAATGGACCTCACTTTTAATGCTTTTTTTCTTCTTTTTATAATAAAGTTAAAAACCATATAAGTTGAAAAGTGGCAATAAAGTTCACCGAAGTGCTGGGATAACACTAGTGGCATATTAATCGACTACATTAGGGTTCCGGTGATTAGTTAATCAACCAGTATTCAAATGGTCCATGTATTTTCCCAAGCGAAAAAAAAAACCAAAAAAAAACAGTATTTAAACAAAAAGTAATTACAAAAAGTCTGTTATATTAAACAGCGACATAAATGTAACTTTACAATTGAAGATTTATTTTTGAAAACTAATGAGCGTATTTTTTTAAAACTTTTTATTTAATATGGAATAAACGATAAAATTATTACGTCAATAGTTTATCAAATATTTTAGAATAACTTTATACAATCCTAAGTAAAACGTTATAAATCGAAAATTTAATATCGCCTATTTCATGTGGAAAAAAATGTTCCTTCTTAGTTCCGTATGATGCACACAGCACACTCAATGAATGCATTAATTCAAACGGTAAATTTTAATAATTGATCTTTAAAAGGGAATCAATATTTTTTACGCAGAATTGATTAAATACATTTCCGCATGAATATCCGGACAAATTTTAGTCCTAAGCAGTATGACACATTCATTATAATAGAATTATTGGTATGTTTCATTCACGAAAAAAAAAACAACTTACTACATCGTGCTCGTATGTAGGCGTGTTTTTAAACGTTCATTACACTCTAGGTTAATCTTTTACGCAATTTTCATACAAGTAGACACTATGTCAGTAGATTATAGTTAAATATCGGAACGTAACAAGAAAAACATTTAAAATTGCAATTAAACAACACAGACAGTGCGTATATTAAAATGAATTTAAATAACTAAAATCGGAACAGCTCTATTATAAACAGTTCCTTTGTAATAGTTCATTATTAAATGGGGATGATTCATACTTTGCAATCGGAAATGCATACCTATTTGTCGCAAATTTACGTCCTTTTTATATATGGCGTCAGGGATCTTATCTGTCTTCCTGTACGACGAAAGTATTCTCTCCGAGATGGCGGCCGGTATAGCGAAAAATAATGCCGAGTGGGCGACTATCTGTGTAGAACAACTGAAAGCGGCGAATATAATTTAACTTTTTTCCCGCAATTATAATCAATATTTCAAATAATAATGATAAAAAAAAAATAATCACAATAATAAGGAAATTCCAGAAATTTATAGAAATCTTAAAATTCTCTGAATCTACGCCACACACAATAGTGCAAAATTATTGTGACGATGTTTGGTCGATACTTCGGTTTCTGATTGAAAACTTGCATTACCAACAAAAAAGTATCATTTGCAGTTGAGATAAAACGATATAACAATTATACATAATAATGACATCAGATCAGTTCAATTCTGCATACAAATTATTCCATAAATACACAAAAAATAATACAGCAAATACGTCTATTGCGCGAACAATGGAATATCATTTAAAATGTCTAAGATACAGTGGCCAATATGGTTTCGATTAAAACTTTTAATCGGTTTAACAAGAAAATTGTATACAAATATAAAACTATACATACATATATATATATATATTGTACATATTTATGTAATATATTATAATAATAACGGCATTCGTATCCAAGTAAAGTAGTTTGCATATAAATGATGAATGAGAGAGCAATTAATAGGAAAAGAAATTATTAAATGTGAATGCGAAGGTGTCAGTATAACTGCCTTGTACACCGATATCGTAGTCAATAAATGTGACTTTGTTAATTTTTAAGCACTCGTTCGTTTAATTTTGCAATTTCTGCCCATGCACGGCTAAACCTGTAGTTAATTTACGCTTCCAATTTTGCTATAGATGAAATAAAACTTCCTAGATGTGAAAAATGCTGAACCGGTTCTATCGGTATGAAATTTAGTTACAAAAAAGCGTAATCTGCAGTAGATAACTGTGATAAATTATAATTTCTGTAGTTGTTGAGTGTCAAAGTCGCTGGCATGCCCAAAAGATAATATATAAAATAATATTATTGTTATTATTTCATATTTAAAAAAAAAAAAAAAAACAAAAAAACTGCGATGATAAATTCCTTGTTTTATCTACATTTACCTTCAAACGTAGTCCTTCTTACGGGGAGTTGAAACATAGAAGATAAATTATACGCGGCAATAATGAAGGTCTATAATATAACATGTAGCACACTTTGACCTTGCCTTGAGACGTTTTGAATTGTTGAGACCGCCGTCCAAGTTAAACGTTAATTAGAGTTGTTGATCTACAAGGATCATGAGCGCCGTTTTAAAACAAGTAAATAAAATCACTACTAAACATAGCTTCATCTAATTCCAGTATTTATATAAAAATTAGCGTTGATTCCTTTTCAGATAAAATGTTACATACATTATTCGACTAGAAGGACGAAGTAATAATATTAAATAATTTTGTTGGACATGCGATTTTTTCTTTTTTTTTTAAATTGTTCGCAGCGCATCTCTGTTGACAGAATTGAAAGCTTTTGTTATAGCTATAAAAGCCAGATAAAGATTCTGTTTTTGCTCAATACATTCTCCCGAATTTAGCACGAAATAAATAGCGCATCCGTAGTTCTTCTTTGTAATTTAAAGCATGATTGTTTTTCCGGTATTACATCATCACTGATCGATTTAGTCTGTTAGCTAGTAATCCGCGACAAATTTTCCTTGCAGTTGTTGTTATAGCTATATAAACAATAATTACTGCGATTTAATTTATCGTCTTTAGTTTTATAAATGTTGACAATTGTAGATTTTCTGAAATCATCTGGTAAATTTATGGACTAATTTTTTTGCTATATCGCCTCCATATTTGTATAATTCAGCGGGAAGGCCGGCCCCCTTATTATAAAATAATTCCTCGATTGCTTGTTGTATTTCTTTCAATTATAAAAGATCTCTTCTATTTCTAAGTTAATCTGGTAATCGAGAATTTTATTAATCATATTCCAATTATATTGCGGAAATTGAGGACAACACTGAGGAAAATCCAACTAGAAGTTTGGTTCTTAAGTTAAACATAAAAGAGGTACACATTCATTACAAACCGCGGTAGTTTACAAAAATACACATCTCACGCCCAGTAAGGATACATGTAATGCGCTTTGCATCGCTTCACACAAACAATCATATTATCTCATACGATACTACGATTTTTAACTCCACTTCTGATGTTACTTCTGAAATTCTTTCCAGTATCAGCAGAGGAGTATCGTAAATCAATAAAGAATTTAAAGGTCCTGAAAGTTTAGCAACATACTTTTTCAAATTACTTTTCATTCGGCTTAGAAAAACTCTTACTTTACTTATTTAATGTAATTTTAAGAACAGGAATCTGGCTCGCCTTACTTTTATAATTACCCCTATATTGAAGTCTGTTGATTGTCGTTTGATTGAGAATTATCGCCTCATTACCGCAATATCTACTCCTGCGCAGCTATTGTAATCTATACTGCATGCTAGACCTAAAATTATTCCTGAACAACATGGTTTTACGAAATCTGTAACAAATCTGGCATCATGTGTGTAACTCAAATAATTGATTGGATGGAATTATTCGGTTGTCAGGTTGATGCTGTTTACGCTGATTTCAGTAAAGCATTCGATAAAGTTAATCACGGGGGGTACTGTTAAACTCGGTAGTTACGGACTTTCAAGGAGTTACATAAAGTTGTGCTTAGTTCGTATCTTCAAGCACGTCTATCTCAAGTAGTATATAATAGTTACTGTTCCAAAGAATATAAAACTACTTTTCTGATATCCCTCGGGTTTCGAATTTGGGTTCGCTGTTATATTTACCATCTTTGTAAACGATATCGAATCTACTCTTAAATCCAAATTTCTTTTATTTGCAGATGACTTAAAGATCTATGTACCAATATACATTCTGCGATTGACCGTACAACATCTTGATAAACTTCTGGTATGGAGTAAAAATAATGATTTACCATATTCAAGTATAAGAAATGCTCTCGAATGCTATTTGTGGTCATAGCCGAGTTAAATTCACAATTACACTGCGGATGGTATTGCAGTATCCGCTGTAGACTGTGTGTGTGTCTGTGATCTGGGAGTTTACATTGTCGGTGAACTTAAATTTTTGTTTCACATTAATTATACGCGGTTGGCTATTGGATTTTATTATAAGGAATTCGTGGAGATTCCGCAATGCGAAAAAGGTATTTTTCTCCCTTTACAATACACTTTAGTAAGGTTCCAGCTGGAATATTTGTCTGCTTTATGAGATCATCCGTATCATGATAAAAAATATACTAAGATAATTGAGAGAACCCAGAACAAGAAAAACCGCGTCCATTTCTGCTACCATGTCTCTTGGTACCATGTTATCCTAAATATGCAAATTATCTTACATTGTGCAGTTACTTCAATGTTAAACCGCTATATATGCGTAGGAAAATATACATATAAGCTAAAGTTTTTGCGTGATATATTTACTGAGCATATAGAGATGATTATTTTCTGTCAACTGTTTACTACATGGTACCAAGAGACATGCTAGCAGAAATGGACGCGGTTTTTCTGATCCACGAGGATGTACGAATCCGGGATCTAGTGCTCCATTAACTTCCACTTTTAGCTTATACAATTCCTTATTAGGTTGTTATCGCCAGTTAGATATTCATGTAGATAGTAAAAATGTCCATCATAATTTAATTTAACTTTAATTCAACTTTATATCACTCCGTTATGCACTTATCCATATGAGTATTACAGCAGGAAATACAGTGCGGCTTATCGTTTCATAATTTTAAATAATCATTTAGTCACCCAATAAATTTTACATTTTAACGAGTAGCGTTATAACACACTTGTTTTTCTTTTTTCCTTTTTTTCTTTTTTCCTTTTTTTCTTTTTTCTTTGTATTCTCATGTGGTTACAGTTCTTATTATTTTTCCATTTACGCAGATTGTACCTTTTTTTCTTTTTAATTTTATATATTACGTTTTATTGGTGGTTAATTGTATTATGCTTCGAATAATAAGAAAGAAACATCTCCGCGAATTATTGCAAATAAATAAGTAAAATTTACCAAAAATTTTTCTGCGCTGAATGTAATACTTTTTTTGTTCTCTCAGCATTTAGCCGTTTTAAGAACACTAGCTCAACTTCTTTGAAGCATTTATAAAATACACCTTTATAATTATTATCGAAGCCTTACAGATTCTGACGCCAGGCTCTTAAAAATTAGCAGTGTATTTTATGTCTACTTTAGAAGTGATCAACGCGCTATCTACAGAAGAGAGTGCATTATGATTACCAATATGCTTAAGTTTATATTTTTCTAGTTACAAAAAAGTAAGAAAAAAGAGGAAATGGACAAAAAACTTTTCTATTGACAGCTGTAATTTTAGTTGGTCAGCTATCTGATTTATCAGGCGTATCATGTGTGTTATCTTTTCCAATTCCCTCTTCCCAATAACGACAAAAAGCATATTGTCTGCAAATGCGCATAGTTCTACTATTCGATCATATTCTAGTTTGAGGACTTTATTAAAGTGTGCGGTGAAGGTAGCGGCCCTAAGATAGCACGTACAGGGCCATACGCTTTGTGCGTAGTTGTATTATTTACCCGACATTTCTGTCCTTTACATAAAATTGCAGCATTCTCAATAAGGTTCTATCTTCATATTCCCGCTTAAAGTTCCGTAAGCGGTGCAGACTACCAGCAATTTATTTACTATATTTTTTCCATTTTCTGAACTATCCGTCACGTTAGTGGTCACGTAGTTCGTAGCAAGTTCGGTAGACAATCCACTTTTAAAACTGAGTTGTTCTCCCTTATTGAATATTTAAATGATATCTGAATTTGATTCTAATTAATTCTTCCGAAATTTTACGTAGAATGTTATGTAAGCAGATTGATCTGTGTACGGACCATCACGTACACCGCGGGCACATGCCCATTATTTTTCCGCCGAAAGTTTTTTCATATATGTGATGATGTAGAATATGCTCGTATATATGATAATTCGGAGATTTTTGCTATTTTATGGGGGGGGGGCGGGGCTCCTTCTCTGTTGTTTTTTACTTTTAATTGTACTTGCTAGTCGGGTTACCGTTCCGAATTGTTCAAACTCTAGTCCGTTAATTTTAATTTTCAGAGAATCGTAATTTAACGCTGTTCGTGTTGAAAATTTGTCATCAGGAAAGAACAGTGATGATAGAAAGTATTTTTGAATTTTGTTTTACTTCTTTATTTACTTTTGGTCTGAAAAGAAACGTCCATTAGGCCGGCCCATCGACATTAAGTTCAGTGTACCTCAAATGACACGAAACATCTTTTCAAACTAGAAAGAAGGAAGGAAAACAAGAAAAAGTCACCGCTTAACAAAGAATGAAAATTGTTCGAAAGAAGAAAAGGAAAATTTAATTCTAAACGGTAGTCTTATTAGTAGGCAGAAAACTGAATAGCGCTTTTACTAAGGCCTGATTAGCTGTGGAGAGCGTATGTACAGAATAGGACGGAAATATATTGTCAGCTGTTTATCCACGAGTGAGATGGCAAATAAATATTAAACGGTTGATATCCTCTCTTAAATTATTATTATAGAAACGATTATATCGAGCAAGAAAAGTCAATATATCGGGAAAGTTGAGTCCTACAAGGATACGGCAAATGATCGTCTTAAAAAAAGAAGCCTGTTCGATTGACAATGTGTCGATCAAACAATCGAGACTGTTATGTATTTAATAACTCGTCCAGTTTGTTTCGTCATCGGCGGAATGTGGTTGCTAAGTTTTAACAAAAGCAATTTTCTAATTTAATCCTCATTATTGCCGGTAAAAAAAAAAAAAAAAAAAAAAACTTTCTTCCGCATAGAATATAATATGATATATTTAAGAATATTTTTAAATATTTATATCACCGTTTTAGATTAATTATTTTTGTTTTTAATATATAAAATAAGTTGTAGGTCTCACAAGTATGACCGTTGTGTGAGTGCTCGACACTCTTATTAACGTTTATTCTAAGTATACAAAATTATGTTCTTGTTTATCCTATACATCGTAATATTAGTCAACTTAAGATTATGTAAATTATAACATTTACGTACGCACACTGTAAATACACATCTATATATACACGAGGGCAGCTAAATATTTTCAAATACAAAAAAAAAAGAGAAAGAAAATAAAGGGGGGAAGAAACAAGGAAGGACGAAAACAAATAAATAAAAAGAGAACAATAAAAGAAAATTATAAAATAGAATGATTCGAAACGTATCTTTTGATTTATACTCTTTACACCTAAATTCAGCCATATACTTCTGAGGATTAAATTAGAAAATTGCTTTTGTTAAAACTTAGCAACCACATTCCGTCGATGACGAAACAAACTGGACGAGTTATTAAATAACTGTCTCGACCGTTCGATCGACACATTGTCAATCGAACAGGCTTCTTTTTTAAGACGATCATTTGCCGTATCCTTGTAGGACTCAACTTTCCCGATATATTGACTGAAGCTTTTTATTACCTAATTACTTCGCTCCCCTGTAATTTTAATAAATTATTTTTTTTTTGCTCGAGTCTACATTTACCCGCTGCCGCGGCAATTAGCATCGGTAATACTTCAAGTTTTTTCACCCGCCTACGTTACAAAATGGACTTATTTGTTTCGATTTCAAGTGGGATCATAACATTGATACAACATTGTAACAATTGCGTTTATTATATCGCTAAAAATTGCTCTCTCATCTGCATTTTTTTAATGTTTATTTTAACAATGTTAGCCTGAACGTCGAATTACCACAAAGAGGATCTCAATCGTTCGAATCGGTCGAAATCGTCAAAAGTTAAACGTGAACAAACAGAGAAACAAAACAAGAAATATATACAACATATTATTATATAACCCCTGCTTTTTTGAAGACGAAAAACAAAAATCTACACACCTTTAAATATATGCCTACAAATCGATTAGAGTTGTCAACCTGATGCTCATATAGTAAGTAATAATAATGATAGATAATAATTTTATATTCGAATTTTCGTTATTGCCGACAAATTGATAAAGCGAAACTGGGCGAATGATGTGACTAATTACGACTCCAAGATTAGCTAGATTGTATACGTACCACCGTCGACGTGTTAAATCTAAAGTAAAACAGTATAAACCAAGTCCCATGGATATCCTTGATAAGCATAGATTGTGAAATGAAGCTTTTCATAATGTACTTAAGGATCTAATAAATCTGATGAAAATACCGGGGGGCCCAGTACTTTACTACTTTTGGATTATTCGCCTTTACTTTACACCAGATAATTCTCTGGTGTAACTAATATTCAACTTTAGATCAGACATATACATCTCGGGGGGGGGGACTTGGATCCGGAACGAGACAACTCCTCCGGTTTAGTAGCCAAGCGTCTTAACGATTCAAATATGCATTAGTTTAATCATCTATATACCGATTATTATTTGATGAAAGTAACTCACTAATCCTTTGATAAATTCCCGAATTAATTACTTTCTAATTATTATTACACGTGAAAATTATTATTAATTAATAATTGCACCGAGCAGTAGTAGCCATTATTACCATTTGTTGTAATTACTGGAAAGAAAAAAAAAGATTGCAACAGAGCTTACGGTAATTTAGCCCCCCCCCCCCCCCCGGTAAACTTGTTAATTAAGCCGGCGTCATTGGTTTTCAAAAACCCTAATAACTTTAAAACAAAACACGCGTGTTATTTAGCCGCTCACAGTAGCTGCGGTCGTTGACTTCTTTGAGCGAATTAGCTATCCTATTTGGTGTCACTGCGGCTACGGTGGAGCTTGCACGTCTATGAAGATATACAATGGGCGCGTAACATTTATACATATATACAACGGGTTTATTGTGTTTTTTATTGTTTATCGATGAATTGCATATCCTTTTTTACAGTTTTACGAACGATGTCGTACGAAAATAGTCGACTTCTAGCCTTGTTTGAACAAGCTTGTACCACAGTGAACAGTTCAGTTCTGACGACGAGTGAGGAAGAATATGAAGAATTTACCGAGAGGCTTGCGTATTCACTAACAAGTTGGGGAAACACTTTGACCTACCCTCCGAATGCGAAAACATATACGAGATATATAGACTATCCTTCTGGGAAAGACAAAAAAAAACAAGGGGCATAATTGCAATAAATGTAACAAGCCTATTTGTATGCAACACATTATTATCCCCCAGTGTGCCAAAGTTGCGTTGATCTCGAAGCGATTAACTTATAGTATATATATATATATAAGTAATAAATAAGCTTTTTGTTTTATGTAATTCATAATTTGATGTTATCATGTTAAAAACAACCATTTTATGTTTTTTTGTATCTAAATTGTTATTATTTTTTGTTTTTGAATATATAAGTTCTAACACAAATTGATCTGAGGAGAAAAATGTTTAGTTTTTCCAATTTTTGATGGTTATATATGCTCATTTTATAATAAATATATGTTCAATTTTCATAAATTGTATTTCCCTAATATAGAAAACTAATATTGACGTAAGATTGATTCAGTCTACAATAATGCACACGGGGAAAATATACCCGGCCGCAACGGCTGTATTCTGTTCGGCCACTACAATTACAAAATAGCCAACTCCACAAACGATTAATGAATTTTTTCGCTCTTTCCGCAGATTTTATATCATTGATCAAAGCAGTGTCAGTGATGATGATGATGATTTTCTCTGACATTTAATCCCAAATTTCCTGTAAAATTATGGAAAAACGTGATTCAGCTCAATTATATATTTGATCGAAAAAAGAAAAAAAAAGGGGGGGATTATTCAGGGGGAATGATTAGCGGCATCAAAAACTAAATCTTAAGATCAGACACGGACTGGCAATGCTTAAGGAGGAAATATGATGCTAGAAAAAGAGCGATATCTCCGCGATACGATCGGTGCTGCCGGTGATGCCCAGTCTGTGCGAGAGTGTACTGTAAACAGCGATAGCTTAATCAGTTGTTGACGGCGTAATCGAGACCATTGTCGAATGAGTAATTGTCCAGATTGTCCATTGTCATGGTAATGCAAAGCGAAAGAGAGACGCTGATATTTGCTCTGAGAGGGTGAGATAATAAAGTATCGTTTCCCTCCGCGATTAAATCAAATCACAATGAAGAAAGTCGACCAGTGTACTAGCTGCGAGATGGCGAAGATGTGTGTCGGAGCGTAATTTTTTATAATTCCTCTTCTTCGGGAAACAAGAATAAAACACGGACACTCGAGAGGACGCTAATGAAAAGAAGGTGAGAATTGCCCGATTACAAATTGTAGTAGACGAAGAACTGGTTTCGACTTTGTTATAAAAATCTCGCAACAGCTTCGCTAGGGCCGCGGCAGCAGCATATTTCGTCGCTGCTCTTTTTGTCTATTAATGGCATTGTTAACGGTCGCTCGAAACGCTTATCGTTAATGATATCATTAAATCATCAGGTCGTCAACGGTGAGGAGCTACATCAATAAAAGTGGCCCGTGCCTTTTTTCGTTTCTTTTCAAACGTCCTTTCTTCCCCGGATGACAACTTAATATATCTCCCATCAAGCGGACTGCGTCTAGGTCCGTTTCTCCTTCTCGTCGATTCCACCGTTTTCTTGCCGAATAGAGAGAGCACTTCTTTCAAAGGAAATCTAAATAAAATCACGTCGAATGATGAATGCGATTTTAAATTGAAATATATCGACTAAACGGGAACAGTTTATCGATTATAATAACATGTTGCGGTTGTTTTTTGTTTTTTTTTTTTCCATTTCTTTTTCCTTTCAATTCACAAAATTAACTCTTAAAGAGTAAAAGAAATAATAAATAGCGATAATAATATTAATAACGGTAATAGAGGAAAACCGGTGTCGTCACTCTGATGCTAAATCTCAGCGGGAGTTGCTTCACAATTTAGTTTGTCAGCCGGGGAGAACTAAACGACGCTTAAACCCGAATTAAATCCGTTGCGGGCGACATAGTTGTCATTAACGCGTAGTAGAAATATTAAACTTTGGTAATAACTGCACGCTATCGGAAGCAAGGGCGCTTTTGTAATTTCCTTCCGACACACAGGGCCGATGTTATTTCGGCACGCTGTTTGTTGTTAATCGTTTAATTATATAAAACGACTAATTATTTTTTATAAATTAAAATATGCCAAAGTCTTTTTTTCTACTTCGGCTAAAAGAAATATTACGAAAAATATTGACGGTGCCTTCATTCGTCTTGAAAAGTTTTCAAATCTGAATCTCTACCAGATGCGCAAGATCGTGTCCACGGGGTGGTTTTTGGGGGTTAACCCCTCCCCCCATGAGAACTGAAATAGCTTAGGTATATCATTAATATCTTAAGGAAAAACTTTTTATTACGAGTATTATCAATAACATATGTGTAATTTTTATTAATGTTCATATACGGGGGGTAATTCATTTATGTAAATTATTAATACATATAAATCAAAATGATGGAAATTATTAATAGCATGAAGATATTAGTGAAAAATTTATTTTTATTTATAAAATAAATATGCGAAGAAAATTTTCAAAACCACCCTCTTTCCAAAATTCTGGGCACGGGCCTGCAGATGCAGATGTGAATCACTGCCTTCCACGCTATTTTCCAGATAATGTTTGATGATTTAGTAGGGGTTTCGACTGCGTTTGTCGAGAAATCTTTACTAACATTTCTTTCTCCCGGCCGGACGTTCCCGTAGAAACCCTTTTTTTTTTCCGAAAACTACCAGCCGTATTCGTTTTACATGTCTGCTATTCGTAATTATTATAACTTTAAGAATAGTTTGTTACTTAAGAAGAAATGTTGCGAATCTAGTTCGAAAATATTTGTCGTCGACGTTTCAAACTTTACGACGTTTCGTGCGTGACAACCAATATTATTATACTTCGTATACGTGAAATCATGAAGAACTTAAGCTTTTTTTTCTTCTTAATTCGATTATAATAGCAAGCGGTTTTCATTTAAGCGTATTTAAATGTAATAAGAAAAATAAAAACAAGTAACTACCAACTGAAAGGGCTATTCGATTTTTGCACAAAAATATTATACATAGTTACAACCGAACCTTTTACAAGCCGCAATTAAAAACACCTATGTAATTACAATGCCATATTGAGAAGAAAAAAAACAAGAAATTCTGTTGTATAAGTTAACGCGAAATTCTGCTGATTTTGTTTAAATAAACTGCTGAATGAAGCGTGATAAAATACAACAGAAAATTTTTGGTACTTTTATACGAATGAGCGCTGAACTAGTCTTCTGGCAAGAAAGTGTTTAGGCGGGGATTCCAGAGCGGCGTGTATACAAGGGAAGAAATCAAGCGTAGAATTGCACTGGCAAAGTCGGCGATGGCACGATTATATAAAATCTGGAAAGACCCCGGTGTGTGTATTAATACAGGAACAAAACAGAGACTGGTAAATGCTCTCGTGTTTTCAATATTCCTATATATGGAGTAGAAACATTGCGAGAGGCTGATAGACGAAAAATTGACGCGTTCGAGATGTGGACTTGGCGAAAAATGCCAAGAATCCCATGGACGGCGAAGCGCACAAAGAACTCCATTTGAGTCCAATTATTAAACATAGAACAATGTTACTTGTCAAAAGAGAATTATGAAATACTATGGTCGTATTATAGCCTTGAAAAATGTATTATAGTGGGTCCAATAGAAGGAGCAAGACCTCGTGGAAGACCGCCTCGACGATGGATAGATACAATAACAGCACTAAGCGATCAAACGCGAACCATGGCAATGAGAAGCAGCCGGAACAGAAGTCGCTGGAGACAACCAGTATACTTGGTAGATTAAAATAGAGGTCACGATGTATTATTGCGCAAACGACTATGAAAAGTATACAAGGGAATTGTATTATTGACCAGCTTACGAAGAGAATGCACCACTTAACCAACAGTGTGAGTGAACGTAAACTATTTCTGAAAGGTGTTTAGAGAATTAAGATGTAAAAGTGTTTAATAGGCTGAAAATATAGGTAGAAAAATCGTTCGTATAAATTGTGATACTATTCAAAGTATAGGTCACTTCTCGGAAAACTTTATAATAGGGGATTTCGTAAGGTGGTGGGACTTGTTTCCGAAGAACTTAAAAGATCTTTCAAATTTATTCGCGAATGCGGAAAATCTCATGAATTTCAAATTTACAGACTTAAGAATACAGATAAAACAAACACTCATTGAAACGCGGTAATATACTAGCAATATTTTTACCTTGCTGTCGAGTGGTTGGCGTCAAAAGAGCAGCTATATAGATACGGATTTTTAATGATTTATTATAGCATAAAAAATTTAATTTTCCAATTTTTTCACAGTATTAAATTGTTTCGACTGAAAAATCTAGCTAAATAATTAGTAGCGAAACAAAAAAAAAAAAAAAAGAGGTAGTAAAAAAAAGAGGTCGTCTCTACGAAAAAACACAAAGGAAAAAATGTCGCGGGAAAAAAGAGGAGAAGCTACCCCCCCCCCCCCAATATGGCTGAATTAGTCAAAATTAATGAAATGCGCTTTTCTAAAATGCTAAAAGTTCAGTTCATCGGGAGATAATTAATTTCTTATAATAACAGAGATACACCTCTCTATATATGTATACTTCTGGCGGTCAGCTATCTGAGAAATCGGAAAATTAGGGAAATATGCAAAATGACCCATATTATATGTAACTTGTTTTAAATGTTATCAAAGCAGATGTAATGATAAAGATCCGGTGAATTTTTTGATAACGGTTGTGAGATGAACTAATCACAAATTGTTCCTCACAAATTGTTCCACACAAATTGACATTGCCAGTATAAAGCGGGTAGGTGAAATAACTGTTCAAAAATGACCGTTTTTTCTTTAAACGACTCTACTCGTTACTCTGAAAGGTAATGACAAAAAAAGTGCGTGACTATCGTACATATCGCGGACACGTACAACGATTGAAAATAAAATATTTCAGTCAGCGCCCATGATTTTGTCTTGCTTACGGAATCATATTCAAACAGCAACACCCCATATTCACATCTATGTGTGCAACAAGAAATATCGAGTCACAGTGCTCAATTCGGTTTAGTCTGACAAAAAGCTGTTCATCAAATTTGCTAAGACCTGAATAAATCAAAGATAAGAATTCGATAAATTTGCTTTTTTTTTTCTTTCTTTGACAAGTTTTGTTATCTCTCTCATTTTCGTTAATTTTATCACAACACTTTTGGTTTTTTCCATTCTCGAGGGATTTTTTAAAAGTTAATTTAATGCTCCGCCGTTCTTTCCCATCAAGTTTAACACATTTACCATTCCTATTCCGCTTTGCGATTTTCCCGACTTCCTCCTTTGCATCCGGTCCTACACCGCTAGTTTTCGTTTCTGTCTTTATCCTTAATTTCGGGAGGAAACGGTACTCGGAAAAAGTTACTTGAATATACAGGAAGTGACCGAGAACAAGTACCCAGAGTAGCATAGCAGTGAATTTGCATTACACGCAACAGCTGAATACTCTTCAAATTGGTTTTGTTTTTATCGAAAGGTGTTGGCGAAATTCCGCGTAAACTATCATTGAACATTTTTTTACATACTACCGCGAATCGTGTGTTGTTTTTATATTCTTTCGTTTATTCGCTACGAAGAAAATTGCGGATAATTGCTGCTCGATTTTACATTTGCACTTCTCGCCGACGTTGGCATAGTGGAATTGCGAAATTACTTCACTATGTGCTCCAAAAATTTCATCCAACTGTCTCATGAAACCGCAAATAGCAAACATCGGAGGCGCTACTCGAAGCTTTTTCAGGAGGTCGTTTAATAAACGAACAAGGCGATACAGCAAAAAAAAAAAAAAAAAGAAAACCCGAAAAAACGAAAAAATCACCTCTATTTCAAATAGCAATTTACAAGAAGAAAAACGGAATTTCAAAATTTATTTCGCAATGTATAAATATGCTTACACTGTAGAAGCTTATTAGCACACACCACTTCGTAATTTCGAGAACCGTATTTCCGTCGATGATTGGAGCGTCTCTCTGAGGCGATTTTCAGGGCCGCGGTGTCTAAGGCAACATACATCGTGTGGATCACCAAGCTCCCCGTTGATGTCGACGTAAGAAGCATATTATTATGAAAGCCTTTACAATGGATGACACTTTATCTCAACGATATGGAACTTACTAACTGTACTCCAGTTTCATCTGTTTAATCTTTGGCTTCCCAACTTTCTTTACATTCCGACGTAATTTGTACGCTTTGAACGCACTTTTCGTCGTTTTTTTCTCACTTATAACTTTTCCATTCTATCCTCTCCACTCTTCCACTTTTTATTTTATGACATCTCGAGTATGTCTTAATTGGGTGTTCTCTTCATCGCGCTGCTGAATGATCTGCTCTTTCTACTCGTCACTTTTACTAACAGACCGGCTCCTTATAGCTCCATCTCTCTTTTTCCTTCTGTTATGCTGGTTATTTTATACCTCTGCCTTCTGCTATCTTTGATTTCGTATGAAGGTCTGATTTTACTTTCCTTATTTAATTTTTGGACTAATGTGGGCGAACTCATAAAAAAAAAGCAAAATCGAAAAACTTGTCATCGGATTCTTTCGGAAGCTTATCACCCTTCTCATTTAAGAACGTAATTACCCTAAATTTCTTAGTTGATAGACGCGCTTCAATTACCGCGTAACAACTATCCAGATGAAGAATAGAACAACAACGATGTGATGTTCAGCTCCCGAACAACAGAATGCTTATTAAGTTGGAGGTTTGCTTTTTACGTAAATAACTGCTAATTAAGGAATATTCGATGCAGAACTACTGAGAGTCATTTAAATGCTGAAGCTTCTCGATGAATCGTACGCAATAAGTCCAAATTACTTCCGAAGATCTCTTCTTCACAAATGCTTGCGAACTGTTACGCTTTTTTAAAATATTGATCAGGCTCCAAAGTATAGATCCTTACATAATCCTTTATATGTTTAACAACATCTGAAAAATTTGCTCTTTTTCTTATTTCTACGGGCTCGGAAAATTATAGGACTACTATAGCTGGCTGAGGCTAATAATCAAATATGGTTATTATGTTATCCGTTGCTTCATCAAGTTGCCTGATAATTTTCATACTAAGCCAGTTTGAAGTTTTTTTTTGTTTTTTTTATGAATATCTCCACAGACATACTGTACCGCCCCTGAAATACGGGATGTTTTTAGCCTGTTGGCCATGGTTTTCATCATGGTACGAGATGATCTACTACGATATTCTTCTACGGTATCAAGAGCTCTTTATCGATGAATTCTTTTGCAGGATTTCTGAACGTACGTTCAATTTATTTGATTTCACGCTATCCGCATCTGAAATTTTTGAAACGAGTAACACACCATTGCAGTTCTCTTCACCGCCCGTTTCGGTACCCGCGGAATTTAAGTACGCTTGGACATATTTTCGTACTTCTGATTTTGTGAGCGGAATTAGCCCGTTCGGATTTGGCAATATTCTCCCAATTTGGGCATTCATCAAAGTAGGACATGTTCCACTGACAGCTATGTTGTCTGCATACTGGAATTTCCCGCTTCCAATTCTAGGAATGTTACCGACATAGATGTTAAATAGTGAAGGTTCTAAAATCGATCCTTACCGAAGCCCACGTCAATAAGTATTCTCCATCCGCTACTGTTCTCTTCCGGAAAAATTCTTATCTTCTATAGTTAATGGGTCTAATGATTTTTTAGTATTACATAATTTTTCTAACGATTCTTCCTTCAAGCCGGCTCATAGAAAACTACGCTACCGTTTTGCCCTTCTCTTTTAATCCATTTTCAATGTGCAAAGCCCGCCAATTGATTTACATATGCTACTTGTCCGCTTTAAAGCCCTCTTAGAGAGGCTACCGTTGTAGAGATATCCCGTAGTACACGATGTGCGTTTTTATAAGTTTCGCGATGAGATATCGGACGATAACGACCCGGTTTATCTCTCTCCTTTAATCGATTTCCGAATATTGATAATTCGTTGTCTCGAATTTCTGAGGCAAACAGTTAGCGATTACTGTTAGCCTACACATCTGTCCGCTATCGGACGTCGTCGGCTTTATATTCAGTTGTTTTCCAATTACTTCTACTTCGTGATCACCCGATTTTTCCTGGTCATTCGGACTACCCCCATATACGATTTACCAATAATTCCTATCTGTCGGTCGCCAGCGTTCTTCACTCGGTGTTACTTAATTTTTCAAAAACTACCTGTAATAATGGATTTCTTGCGATTTATTATCATCCTGTTATTTTCTCCCAGATATTGTGATAATCCTTTACTAGGTCAACTCGGATACCTCTTATTTTGTTATATTCTTTCCGGTATCATTTTATTTTATTTTCAATAGTCCAATCTGATTTCAATATGCATATCTATATCATCAAGAGATGATTCAGGTATTTTCCGGTCTATACCTGGTAAATCCTAATTTTTAAAATTCAATAATTTCGGCGACTCACCTAAACACCGGTATTGATGTTTTCCTGCTCTTCTTTCGTAATCTGCATTGTGATTAGATTTATATGCTCTTTACTTATTTCGTAACCATGCAACTCACCCTTCGAATCTGTATCATACGTTTTCTCATAATTTCCATGTAGGCCGCGTAAAGTTTTATGTTGTACCTTTCGCATTTCTGCATTCTAAATGTCAATAGGTGGTTGTTTGCAGTAAACTCTAATCTAAACCGTGCTTGCCGTATCGATTAATTTCGCGATCCACTACGCTAATCTGTTTGTTATTTACACATCTACATCGGTCTGTAATTTTTTAAGCGTTTCACTTTCTGATTAGGATTTTACTAGTCGGGCCGTCGTTGTTTGAGGAATTTTATTTTTTTGTAAGCACCTATTAATTGAATAGATTTCTTCGTATGGAATGTTTTATCATCTTCGCAATACGAGTGTTTCTTTATTTCCCAACTTACGCCGCTTTCGATTGCATATTTCAAAAATATTTGTCTCGACTTCACTTTCATTTTAACCATGGCTGTCTAATGATGTTTCGGGAATATTTTTGTATTATACGTGTCAGTGTAAAATTTGTCAATTTCTTCTGGCTTTATCTTATTGCCACTGTGACTTAAATGTTATTTATTTTTGTTAATAATATTTCATCTCTATACGAATTACTTTAACCATTCGCTTTATTCCTTTCAATATGTTCACTTTCATTTATATTTAGTTTAGTATCTCTTTTTTTTATTACGTTTCCATCTTCCGCCACTCACTTTTGAGGATGGAGTAAGAAATTCTATTACGGCCAAGGTAGGGAGTTGGAGGAGTTATTCAACAAAAGAAAAAAGTTTAGAGAAGGAAATAAGAAAAGGTGAAATTCACCGATATTAGCAACATAAGTAGCGGTTATGAAGTTTAAGAAAAAAGGAAAGCCTATCCATGGAAAAACTGAAGCTGTGTGGGCGTTTAGAAAACGGGTTTTTCTAAACGCTTCAGCCAACTTTCAGATTTGGGAAATAGTAGTCGATCGAGGAAAGGAGGAATTGTTTTTGGTGCTTTTGAGAATGTATTTGCCTCCGATAGAAGGAACGATACAAAAGAAGAAAATGGAGAAGCGTATGTTCCTCCAGACGATATATGAACAGGGTGTAAGAAGACTTACCGTGAAGTTCACTGGTGAGGATGACAAACAGAAAAAGCAAGATATCTAAGGATGAGAAAAATGTCTTCAGTAATTAATACCGTTACCGACGGCGTAATAAAAAATGAAAACGGCCTTTTATATAGCCGCCATTAAGACCAATCTTATGTCGCCCTCGACTGTCGCCGAACCTAATTAAAGGTTGCAGGAAGAGGCAATAGCCATGAAAGTAGAAGAAAACATATCGATCCGAACTGGAACATCTGCTGACTATTCTCAACGGTTTAATTCAGAAAGAAAATAACTAAATTAAAAAGTATTAGCAATCTTCTATATCGCTCTTGATTGCCCTCGAAGCTCGCGCTACTGCTAGTCAGACGGGGCAACAGCAGTAAACGGAATAATAGAGGGAGCGTGAATAATTAAAAAAAGACATTACTCGAAGTACTTCTTAATAATGTAAATCTGCAAAATGCATAAAACGACTTAAGGAGATAAATTAAGAGATAATAGTCGCAACTCTGGAGTGCTGGTTAGTCTAGATAGAGGAATAAACGTAAATTCTATCGGGGAATGCATTATTCTCCTTCGCCTACATATTAACCATCGCCATGTTATCCTAATTCCTTTCTTCCCTCCTTCTTATGCATCTATCCTAGCCTCCGCATGCATCAGCTATAACGTGACCGTCTTGTCACTGAATCGCAGCTGTACGGGCAGCATAGGATCTGCGGCGCATCAGCTCCTATGTTCCAACTTGAGCGATTGTACCGTCCCATTTTCTGTCACATCATCGACTTTTCTCCTAATAGATGGTGTATATTCCTTACTTGGATATTTATCAGTCGAATCAGAGAACTTCATTGACTAAGTAGGCTCCAATCCTTTCCCGCCAATCTATTTGCTCGCATCATTTTTTATTTCAGTCTTGCTTCAATCTATTTTTGCAGTTCCCCACGACAACTGTGCTGGGTCTTCATTATATTCACATTGCTAAAATAACTGATTGCATCTTTTAGCCGCCCCCCCCCCCGCCGCGTGGAATAGTATTTGGGTTTTATTCCAGACGCTGCGTCGCGAGTTGCTGCCAATACTGTCTTCACAAATTGATTATATTCTATTAGTTTCGGTTCACTTTTGTTAACTAGTGTTTAGTTTTAAAATTTTTCCAGTTTCTGATTTTTTTTTTTTTTTTTGATTACTGTGGTTTTACCTGGCCGACGAAGACGACATCGAAATGGTCAATTAGGCCTCTGAAGGCTACTATTATTGTTGGCTGTATATAGATATAGAGAAGTCTGCTGTATATTTCCATTGAGTGGAAAAAAATATTACGAGCATATCTTGCATTATGAAATAATGCGTAAACAATCTGGTTTACGCATTATTTGCAGCCTCAAAAATTACAGAATGACAGTTAGAATCAACCATAAAGAGTAGGCATTGCTAATGTTTCGTGGGACTATTAGAGCAGCTGTGAAGGTTTATAAAAGTCGGTAAACGTCTGTAGACCTCCGAGAAATTACAAATAACGAATTTTTCTTTTCGGCGCAACATCTCTGGAAACAACAGAGTGTCGCTGAAATTAGCTAACTACATTAATTAGATCCGGAAACGGCCTTTCTTCTCAAGAGAAAAACTCGCAGAAAAATAGCCCTTTCCAATCGTGCCGGACACACAAGAACAATCAATAAAAGTTTCCGAAAAGCGAATGTAGAGGCTATATGGAAAAGGAGAGAGTATCTATAGCAAACAAGTGTGATTACTTCGAGAAACCTGCAATGCCAAGAATGATAGCAAACTTGAAGCAAAAATTGCTCGTCGGAAGTATAGAATGGCGGCATACATACGTGAGTAAAAACGCTTTAAAAATATATTTGCGCTTTTATAAAGATGAACTTCTTCACCCGACTATAGTTTACCAGCGTTTTAATCGCGGTTTTTCCCTTGCTCCCTAATTCGATCGACCAGTTATTTAGTCAGTTTCAATGCAGCCTTAGTAAGCTTCAATTTCTTTTCTAACCGTATCGCGATCTAGAACGCGTTTAATTCAAAATTCCTAAAATAGACTTAAAAAAAGAAAAAAAAAAACACTTAGAATGGTAGCAATCATCGGTAATCCGCGATGCGAGTCGCAACGAAAGATTTCGCGGTTCTCCGCGAATTCCGTGCAATGGAATTTCAGAATTTTAACAGGGAAGAATTTTCCGAATTCTGACGCGACCATTTCGATAAAAATGTGAATGCGAATAATTGAAGAATTAATTAAAACTGATAAGTGAAAATATGATTGTTTGAACTTGATCTTTTTTTAACTGACCGCTAAATGACATTTACCTGTTTTTAATAGACTGGGTTATATTTAATTATACAAAATTCAAAAGTAGTTTTCTTCCTGTCGGTGTTCATTATTTTTAATGTTCAATGACGTATTTTCTTTTTTTAGGTATTATTTATACATATATTCCGTTGTTTTTTTGTTTTTTTTTTTTTTTCGGATTTTTAAGAATAATCTTTAAATTTTCAACTAAAACGAAGGAAGTTAGTCGATAAATTAAAAAAAGTAGCGGATGATGATTTTTTTTTTTTCACATTTATTAAAACTACCGCTATTTCAGGTTAGTTTGCCGATGACACCTTCGACTTTATTTTAAATACGTTAAGCCGTTGTACTAACAATGTTTTTTGAGTAGAGATTTAAAAGTGCCAACTGGTAACTTCAAAGGTAATTAAGGAAAAGATACGCCACAACTGGTAACCTAAAAAAGTCATATAATTTCTTTGCGACCCTTATAGGAGGCCGACTATTCTTCGGACCATTGCTTCTCAACGTTTCTTTTATCACGCTTTGACTGTGAACTATTAAAAACTTGATAATTTTATAAAAAACCAATAACTCGCCTACGGGGGGGGGGGGCAGTGTATTAATTAAAACAAATAAGAATACCTACGTGACAAAAGTAATAATGCCACATATTTTGCCCGACAACATTTTATTCTATATACTAAAGCATTAAAATGATGAAAAAAATAAAAATTAATATTAAATAGTTTTTATTTTTGAGCGCGCCCTAATGGATATAGTGAATGGTTAAATTTTAATAAGGGGTGGAAACTTTCTGAGTTTTAAAAAATTTCGGAAAAGAGCGATAATGACGCAAACATTTTTAAACATATACGTTTACATGCTGCCGGAAAAATACATCACGATGTGATATTACAAGTTCAAAATGGGAATCTATTTCGAGTTTATTATTAAGCAAATGTAAATTTTTAATTAATCTTATTATATTTGATTACATCATTTTTATTCCGTAATAATCGAATTTCTCGTCGATAAATTAAATTTGCAAACTCTCGCTTATAAAAACAACAATTAACGTATAATAATATTCTTAATTGCATAAATAAAATAGCAGCGATAATGCGGTTAATAATTTAATATTTCTCTATGACAGCGAGTGGTAATTCGTGTTTTTTGAAATAGCTCGATGAAATTCGAACTGTCATCTCAGAGTTTATACTTATTAAAGAGTTTTCACCGACTCGGGAGAAAATAAATAATAGTTTAATAGAATAGAGAGATAAAAAGGTTGAGAAACATACTGCGATCGAAATTATTCACTTTTATAAGATTCGTCGAGTATGCTGCCGATCGGCCATTACAGTTACCAGTTGACTAGCATCGCTTGGGTTCCATCACGAGTTGGTCAATTACTCGGAGACGCATTTTCCTATGTACCCTTAAATAGTTTTACCTGTTGACGTCCGGCTAATGAAAAATGTTTCACGTTTTCGAGTCGCCTTTAAAAATCAACTACCGCAACTCTGACAGCAGATATGCTACATTTCGAAGAACTTTTGAATAAACGGGGCTTGAAGTTTCAACTGATACACACACGCGTCACCATCTTATTTCTATATTTATGTAGCCTGTAAGTTAATGGGTTATCATATAAAATATCTCTCGCGATAATTTCTATCGTATCCTCGGAGCACTGTATTCTATCAGCAGGGGAAACACGAAATCACTTTTACGGAAATATTAGATATTAATTCGTTTGCGGGATGAATTCAAAATGTCCCTCACGACTAAAAGATGGAAAAGTTGGCTCCAATCTGTACAAATATGATTACGTGTCCTCACAAATCGTATTTAATTGACACGATTACCGCTGTGATAAACAAAAGTTCAATTAAAACAAGAAATTTTGATTTGACAGAGTGCGTAATCCGTGAATTACTTCTAAATTGAAACTAGTGAAACATAAAAACTATATAGTTGTCCTAGCGAACTTGCCCTTTCACCTTTTTCACATAAAGTGTATTATTAAAGATGAAAATATATGTTATTAGAACTAGACATGAAAGGATCAAAAGTTGGACTATCTATTAACACCCTAAAAACTAAAATATTAACTATAACTCAGAGAAGAAAAATACAGGTAAATAATAATCTAATAGAAATAGGGAGCAAAGCGACATACTTAGTGGTCAATAATTATCATTCGAAAATAAGATAGAAAAAGAAGTAAACGGAAGAATTACTCAGACGCGGAGTAAGTATTGGTTACTAGAAAGAATATTTAAATTTCCTTTCAGTAATCATCGTAAAAGTTTAATTTTTAACATGTGTATACTACCTGTCTTAACTTATGGGTTCCAGACTTGGACATTGAACACAAAAATTATAAATAAACTAAGGGTAACACAAAACACACTAGAAAGATCAATGCTTAATATAAGGAGATAAGAGAGATCGAATAAGAATAAAAGAAATAAAACGGCTTTTAGGTAACAATATTGACGTGGTGAACTATGTTAAAAGGAAAAAATGGGAATGGGCTCTAGCCGTGTAATAAGATTAAGAGACGACCGTTGGACATGTAAGATTACTTTCTGGTACCTTTCACATTGCAGACGGAAACGAGGTCATCAAAAAGGTAGATGGAAAGATGAAATAAAACAAATTTTTAAATAATAGTCAGATTAACATTTGGAACGGTTTTTGCTCTTCACGGGCCGAGGAAATTTTACCTTAAAAATAATTAATTTTTCGTGTAATATCTTAATAATGTATAATTTTCTCAATAAAGGTATTTTGATATTTTTTTTTTTTTTTTGATTTTGATATTATTAATTCTATATAGTTCAAAATAAATAACATTAGACTCATCTCAATAGTAACGTTTTCGGGCATAGCCCATCTTCAGCTAGAAAAATTGAAGAAAATGGAATAATAATGATGGACGGAGGAGCTAGTGTATGAAATCTTAAAAATTAATATTTACGTTTAATAGGATAACATTTTTAAAACACAATATATCGCAGGATTGGTTGTTTTTAAAATAAAAATGCGAGTGAAAGTGGTATTTTTTATTATTAAAAAGATGGAATTGCTTGCCTTACTATTGCCGATGTGTAAAGCAAAATTAAGACACAATTCTTTGACAATATTATTATTATTATTAAGCACTAACTAGTACGGGTTTTTAGAAGGAAAATGTACTGATCTAGCACTATTCAAACATGTATCATACATCACTGAGAATATAGAACGTGGAAAATCCTGTTTAGCGGTTTATTTTGATCTTCGCAAAGCTTTCGATATAATTGATCTTAAGATTCTTTTAGAACTATATTCATCCGGTTTCCGATATATGATTGGTTTAAATCACACCAGTCTCAAAGAAAATATGCGATAAAAATAAATAAAGTGCAGAGTGGTTATACGGCTCAGAATTGCGGAGTCCCTCAAGATAGTATTTTGAGACCAATCTTATTTTTAATATATATATATAAATAAGTTATGTAATCTAAAATTCACCGGGCTAATATTCACATATGCCGATGACACAGTAATTGTGACTAGTTCACGACATATTCAGACTCTGCAATAACTAGCTCGGAAGGACGTAAATACCGTATTAAATCGGTTTAATAATAATAAATTAATAGTAAATTTAAATAAAACGAAATACATGGTCTATAGCCATATCCAACAGAACAAATGGAATAGTGTCAGGCAAGGGCGTCGCCAGCCGATGAGCCAGTAGGGGGCAAGATGATATAAAGAGGATATGAGTTATAGAAAAAATAAAATTTATAAGTTGTAAAGGCTTAATATTTCATTAAACAAGAATAAAACCTTAATTAACACATAATTTTCGTAGGTTTCTGGCAAATTGTTCATGATTACGCGCCTATGAATACTCATCATAGCCAGTTTATTAAAAAGTTTCAAGGTTCCAGAAGGGGCAGCTGCCCCCCTGCCCCCCGCTGGCGACGCCCATAGTGTCAGGTTAGATTTAAATAGTTGTATAGTCATAGACAGAGTTAGTGAAATTAACTATCTAGGCGTAATTTTAGACTGTAGATTTTTTTTTTTTTTTTTTTTGCCTACCAGATAACTTCTGGAAGGACAAATTTATTTATTTTTGAATCGTGTATAAAGGAGCAAGGAGTAGGTATTGTGTAAGAACAAAGTTAACCGGTAGTGTGAAATAAAAAAGTAAAAAGTGTAATAAACAGCTTAAAATAAATAATGTGTGTGAAAACTCCCTGCAAAGTGTACTAAAAGTATAAACAATAACAGGGATGAAAAACATAGTGTCCCTGATACTGTAAATAGTTACGGTTGTAAACGTATAATAGGTTGGAATAATGAGGCTGCAGTTTAGGGAAAAAAAGAAAATTATTACTTCCTAAAAAGAAGGGGAAAAAATGAACAAATAAAAATAGGAAAGTATTAATGAAACGTACACAGATAAGCATGTATAGCGAAGTTAATAAATACGACAAATGTTAATAATAACAATACGAAATAAATTGTGAGTGTACAGCGTTAGTCAATAATGTGTGAATGCTTATAGTTCAATAATAAAGAGTTGTGGGCGAAAGCACTCCGGCAGCACAGAATTGATTAAGTTTTCCATAATTAATTTGTATTCACGGTTGACTTCAATAATATGCCAAATAAATAATTAATTATTAACTAACCGAAAATTTCAACTTCATTGCCTGCTTCAGAAAATAAAAGAAAGCTCTCAATATTGTCATCAGGTGTTAGTGTAAACTCGGAAGAAGAGGCAATGCGATGTAAGCTACGTAAAGTATTGAAAGCCGGACAGTCGTACACATAAGGTGTGCTTAATATCATCGGGAATAGTACTACAAAACGTACACTCTGGCCCACTAGTAAGATGAAATCTATACAGATATTCACCAAACTTGCCGTGCCCAGAGAGCACCTGCTCACTATAAAAATTAATCCTTGCATCTTTGAATTCAGTCCTAATTGTTAAACTAGGAAAAATTTGATAAGTTTTGCGACTCGTCTCACAACTGTCCCATCTAGATTGCCATTTAGAGATTATGACATCCCCTTAATAATAGATTTAATGTTTCTTATCGGTAGGACATCCCCAAATTTATTAAACAGATCGGGACTTAAATATACTGCATTCGTGAGAAGTCTAGTAGCCCTAGTGATTCTATATTCAGAAATGATGTTAGATTTAATTATATATAAATCAAGGGGGAGAATATTACCTGATGTTGGAGTTGTTCTATATAGTGTGGAATGCACATACAAACTACTTAGAACAAAAGCTAAGAAAGCTAAATTATATTTTCTGTTATCTGAGTGAGTTTCTTAGTGGGAACCACTTATGACTATATTTGTCCCTTTATCAACCATTTCTAATGTACGGCTTAATACACCGGGATAATGTCGCAGCGTATCATTTAAATCAAATGAAGTGTTTGCATAGAAGGTTATTCAAATTAGTTAACACAAATAAGGATTCCAATTCGTATTGTAATTTTTATCGTATTTATGTATTATATAAAACTCAGCTATTAACAATATTCCTACTTAAATACAAAAATGAATTTGGATTCTTCGTTAGGGGTGGTATAACTATGGACTGTGGTAAAGAAATAGCGATTGTACCAAAATTTAATAAATACCATTCTAGAATGCAGGCGTCTTATGTGGCGGCCCCATTACTATTATTATCGGCTAGAAAATGTTCTCTTAGATAATATTAAAAATCTTAAAAATTACAAAAAAAGACGTAAATGTATATTACATAATTTCGAAAGTAGTTTAAATGCGTAAGTTTTTTATATTGTTTCATCTCAGTAATTTAAGCTGCATTTATATCTTTTTTTTATATTTAAGTTTCAGGTGCATTGTTTTAATTTGTTACTTTTAAGAAATCCTTACTTTTTTTCTTTCTTTTTTAAATTGTATCCACCTTTTATATTGAATTATCCTATCGTTCGCGCAATTTCTGCGCATAGATAGATTTTGTAATAATAGTAATAATAGTAAAATTATTTGATTTGATTATTATTATTATTATTATTATTATTATTATCTTTTGTCTATATTTTTCCAACACGGGTAATTTAAAAAAAAATGCATATACATGCACACACACGTGTGTAGTAGTAATAATAATAGTAGTAATATAACAATCAAATCACAAGAATTAACTGGTTTCGAAAAGTGAAAGGCATCACAGAAATCGGAATAGAAGAGGAAATCACAGGCAGAAGTATAGCCCGAAGAAAGATACAACAGTTTTCAACATATAAAGGAAAGGACAAAAAGAAGACTGGAGCAACTGGACAAATAGAATTAAAATTAAACATCGAGAATTAATGAAAAAGTGCTGGACGGAGCGAAAGAAAAAATGATTATACGCGTTATTTCACGTGGTTCATAATGAAAAAAAAATAAATAAATAAAGTGGAATAAAATTTTATTTACGATAAAATATAAAATTTTCCTTTACATCACCAATAGCAAGGCGCAAACAATTTTCGTTCCTTTAATAGCAAGAACAAAATATTTTTCTCGCATTTTTACTCTGAAAAAATCATCAAGTATCACTGAAGATTCGACTGAAGACACTCTCGTCAATAAATACACGATTGTTATTATTATTATTGCAATGTGTTGCATTGGACTCCAATTAAAAACTGAAAGAAACTGTTGAGTAGGTGAACGAAAACGGCGATTCAACTGATATTGAACTAAATCAACTGTAATAATGATTTAATTAATGTCTTGACGAAAGACTTTCTGGCAGCGTCCGAACGTTGGAAAAATAATAGACATACATGTCGATAGTCTGGCAGTTAGTTTGTACAGCGAAGGAAATGGTACGGTAGTGCTTCTGAAATTATTAAACAACTCGGGATTTATGTAGGAAAGTAAAGTTTTAAACTATTAGAATGATGATGGGTAGCATTCAACGAATGATATATGCGTCACTTTTAGTATTGCAGAGACTAAACCTTTGTATAACTGGATTGGACTGAAGTCGACTATATTTTATAATAAGATTGATTTTCCGAAAAAAGAAAGAAGGTTAACGTTCCCGGTAGCGTAGGTAAGTAAAAAAGAATACTATCAAAACATTTGCATAATAAAATGTGAACTAAAAACGGTTAAAAACAGAACTAATAGATTCAAAATATATTTCAGAAAAGAAATAAAAGAAAAACCAACCCAAATTTGCAAACCTCGAGTCAGAATTTTGTTGAATTTTGCGATTGTTTCTTTTTTTTTTTTTTTTTTTGTAGATTGTATATTTTCGTTTAAATTGTTTATGCTTTGTGTTCATTAAACTGTAGGGCAAAATGGAAAACCGGAATTATTATTCGGCTTCGACGCAGTTACGACCGTAAGCGAAAGATAGCGCTTAAATGCACTTTTTTCGAAAAAATTTAGTTTTCCTTTTTACGCGAAAGATGGCGTTTCGTAGTATTGTTATATTTTTTGAACAGATAGCGCTGCTATTAGTTTAATGTCATTCTACCAGATAGCGCCTCTGATCAAAAAATACGAGTTTACCACTCCACAGGTGATTTTCAGCGACGGAAATTTTCATGAAGAAAAAAAAAAGAAAACACGTTCAATTTCGTAAGTAACACTTCAATCACAACAATTTAGTTGACTGAATTCGTACACCTACCGGAAGAACTGCAACTTAATTTCATTTGATGAACTTAAATGTCGGCTCTCTCGTTTCTTTTAATCTTTCATTCGTCGATGATTATCGTTGAACTTTTTACAACATTAATAATGTAATTGCTAAACTGATGCTTCAAAATTACCGTTTTTGATATGTACGACTTTTCACCTTCCGATCTTTATTTTACATTCACTACCGGATTTCGACATTTTCTGCGTATTTCCCCTCATCTCATTGTCAGTCGTTCCGTTATCTGCTCTATAATTCGCATCCGTCTAAATCGCAGTTTGTTTTTATCCATGATTGTATTTGCGATATGTTCTTTTTCTCTTTTTTTATATTCCCTGCTTTTAAGTCCCAACCTTTTACTACACATAATAATGTTTTTCATAATCTCGCATTTTCATACCCCGTATTTTTCGGTACGTCCATCTAGCTTTCCTCTCCTATCTTTTTTTTTTTTTTTCGCTAATATCCTCAGTCACTAGTTTTTTCCCCCGCTCATCATAACCGCCTAACCACCTCCCGAATTAAAAGTAAAATAAATCACATGCCGTGAACCTCTTTTATATAATAGCGCCGTGAAAATTATAATAGTTTTTGATGTCATTCTTAGGTTCAAGCATATGTAGCACAAGTCAAAGTAACATTTTGTCGTCTTGGTCTTCGGACTTCCCATTATGCTTTATAATGTTCCTTAAAAACAACTTCCAACCGATTGCATATCGCACTAATAATATTCCAGTAAGTTTTGCAAAAACAGTTCCAAAACGTTAAATAAAATTATGCCGATATAATGTCTGGTGAAAAGTTTAAATAACCATGTTGGTTTTAAATGTTAAATAGAAAATCTTTTTTCTTAAATGACTTAAACAGTGCAAGTCGCATCGAAATCTTCTTGCAGAAATTAACTTTTAAATAAACAGATATAGACATATACATATATGTTGTATGTATTATACAGGGTGCGGCAGCATAACTTGCTTTTTTAAAATGCGTCACTTTTTTTCTACTAAATTTTGTTAAAGAGAAATAATAACAGAAAATCGAGCGTACTCTAGATCCCACATTGGCTATGCTTCTTCCCTTGCAGTTTTATTGCGATTTTCTGTTATTATTTCTCTTTAACAAAATTTAATAGAAAAAAAGTGACGCATTTTAAAAAAGCAAGTTATGCTGCCGCACCCTGTATAATATGTGTAGGTACACGGT
This sequence comes from Icerya purchasi, assembly GCA_039619475.1. Taxonomy (NCBI): domain Eukaryota; kingdom Metazoa; phylum Arthropoda; class Insecta; order Hemiptera; family Monophlebidae; genus Icerya; species Icerya purchasi. Next base: position 252,831,055 of record CM077115.1, on the reverse strand, counting down.
TTCCAGAGTATGGGAACAAGGTGGTATGTTTCTAGTTTTCGATTTTATATATATATAATATATACATATATATTATTAACATTTATTTAATATAATTTAGAATATTTTATCTTATATACATATAACAATTTTTTAACATCCTCGTCGACAAAAGATATACCATTTACAATTTGATAATTTTATTACAGAAAATTAAATTTTCTCTCTTTCTTATTTTAACTTATTTTAATCTTACATTTCGTTATGTTCGTTGTGTGCTTTAGCCAAATTTTTAACCTTTTCTTTTAATTATCCTTTTCTAGTATTTCATGCGAGTTTTTGTTTGCTACCTTCGAAAAAATATATGTACATTTAGTAGTTCGTTGACGTAATTTTATTTTCGGTACCAATATAAAGATTAAGGAATAATTCGATTTTTCACTTCCGACTTCGCCACTTTTTTCCCTGTTACGATTTGTCATATTTTTATCATGTGCTTGAAATATCTCCTTACGTCTAATACATTTTTTGTTTTCTTCAATTCGCTAATTCTTGCTTCTTTGTTATTAATTTTAAACATTTCATTCGTGAAGGGTCGATCTTGTGCGCTTTTTTATCACTTTCTATATCTTACTCGCTATTTCATTAGTAGTCTTTTCATGTATCTTCTCATTTTATAAATTACTCCTTGTATCCGGATTCTATAATCCGCCAATTGAATTTTGCGTCAGCTTTAAATAGAAAATTTAAAAATTTTCAACATGAAATTCTATTATTAAAATTATTAACTTTTTTTCGGTTTTGCATATGAACACTGTGCCGAGTATATTGTGTATTTTGGACGAGTCGTAGGAAGAATTTTCCGAGTTGGTCACTGGATATGAAACAGTGTCGGACCGTTTTAAAAATTGTTCCATTTTTCGATTCAAATATTACGAAATATGTAAACTAAATAAAGCGTTTCAAGATGAAAAGCAAACAACTCAAAAGTTCATTAATTAAATTCTAAAACTTCAATGTACTGTTCCGGCGAGAGTAATTCGCTACGCTAAGCTTGAATTTTTGGGATAATTTCTCCTAAAACTTGTCAAACACAAAGATCAATATAAAGAAAAAGAAAAAAAAAAAACTGTTGATATTGGGTCGATGTTTTGTAAATATTCTGTATTCAACGGGGCAAGTAGTAAGCATCTGTGTAAGTAACTGGATCGCTTTGGAAATCAAACTGTGTGCAAAGGTTCAAATGGCTATTAAAAAAAAAAGAGTACGGAAAACTACTTCCGAAACAACCTTGGCTACCGTATGCACTGTAAGTTGCATACATTTTAATAGCTTAAAATATTTTACGTTAGAATAAAAAAATTACAGATTAACAGCGAATACGTTTATATTCACGCCCTACCTGTGTGCTGGGATCGGCATAATAATAACGAAAGATGAGAGACACTCCCATAGTATGGCAATTAGGAATAACATAATCGAAGAAAAGTTTAGTATTTTGCAGAGGTATTTTTATTAGATGCAGATCGCGGAATTTTATTAGTTTATGGAAAAACTGGGGGGAGAGCGGGAGCTGCTGGATAGGAATGTTCTTCGCACACCGTATCCGAAAATAAAGGAGGAGCGTCTGGAGGCTTTTTACGGAAAATGAGCGACGTTTGCTGACCCATATCGAAGTTTACGATAAAATAACCACTTCTCTTCTGGAAACAATTAAAAACTCGGCATTTAGTAACAGTTTCCGGATTTAATCATCAGAATCGAGAAATTTCTATCGCGGCATAGTTGATTGGTTAATTGTGCTTTTCGTTCAGGTACGATATCCCGTTGCCTCACATGGACACTCCAAAAATTTCACTCTCGCTGGGTTAGCGTCCATAGTTGACGCCCCCCCCCAGAAAATAGAAAATAAATGAAAAAAATAAATCAGAAATTTCAAAACTCTTCTTTTTTTTTTTTGTAAATTGTTACAAACATGTTATAGTACAAGTGCCCTAGCGAATAAATATTTTCTATCGTATGGTTATATACTTTCATGGTACTATTTAATATGTAGAAGTGTTGGTTCGAATTTCATCCTACAAATTAACTTTTTTTTCCCCTTGTTTTGGTTTCCCCGTGGGCCTGTCAGCATCGGACGATTACCCACAATTAGGAGTCATATACACAACAAAGAATAAATAACTGAAACAAGTGATGTAACAAGTCAAAACAACTAACTACAAATATCACCCGATAACGAGAAAAAAAGAAAAATAGCATGATGTTATCGTAACTTGGGAAAATCGAATGTTAATTCTATTCCAGTGTTGAAAATATTCCATTTGAACGGGATTCCAAATATCTCAATTAGCATCTTGATTTTCAGTAATTCTTACATGCACCTCGTCAACATTAATAAGAGACCGGGATTTTTAAGTGGTCTGTGGCGGCCGATGTAGCAATTTCATTCGTATAGACACTCGTCTGCTTTCTTGACAGTTTAGGCAAAATTTACGAAAAGTTAATAAAAAATATAACCAGCTATCATTTAAATAGCAACAAGCAGGTCTTATAAGAGACAATTTAGAAATGTCTATAGGACACATGAACGGTTCAGAAAATAGGTACTATCATATACTGGCAATAGAAGTATGTATAAAGGCTGCTTTCAGTGGGACTCCGTACGCAGAGTGCCGAGTGAAATATGAAACCTTACTGACAACTCGACAATTTTACATAAAAAGAATGGATATGTAAATAATACAGCTCTGCGCACAAAGTTACGGAATGTCTCCCTACGGTGGTGCTTTAGCGCTGTTATCACCAGCCACTGTGATAAGATGCTCAAACTAGAATATCATCGAAAAGCAGAACTATGCGCATTTGCAGACGATCTACTTTTTGTCATTATTGGAAAGAGCGGAAAAACGAAATTGGAAGTGGCAGAATACGTTACGCCTGATAAATCTGATAGCTGGCTTAGTGAAATTACAGCTGCCAACTGGAAAGTCTTTTGTATTTTTTCTTCTTCTTCTTTTTCTTTTTTCTATACAGGCCAATAAAAGTAAACAGAAAAAAAAAAAAAATCTCAGGTATAAAATTGAACCTTGTCAAATATTTCAAATAGCTGCGAGTGACAGTCGATAATTGATACCTATCTTTTTTTTTTTTTTTTCTGTTATTATATCAACGCGGCGTAAAAATAATTTATCTATATTTTCAGCGTGCAGCGGTTAGAACTAGGAGGTCCTTCCTGCACGAATAGTTCCTGTAGCTGGGGCTAGAGTTTACTTTTAAATAAGATATAAAATATTATTAATTTTAAGAGCGCGTCAAAAGATGTAAGGGGTCGATCGATAATAATTGTAGAATTATAACCTTCAAATCTGTTTTTGCAAAACGACTAGGTACTGAAACAACAACAAAAAAAAAAAAAACACTATATTTTGCGCGGAATGATTTCTAGTAAAATCACACAGAAGTTCATCTTCATCGGTGTTTTTCACGGCAGTACTAGAGACTCAGGTGCGAAACAGTAGACTAATTATATTTGCGTGCAAAGTTCGAAGTTGACTATATGCATATATAGTAATTACAACGTAATTCTTAGGCTACCCCCCCATTAGAAAAAATGTCCCAATTTTATGTAACGTTTGTTATATTCTATAGGATTTTTGTTATTGTTATTTAAAAAAATGTCACAATTATGTCTAATGAAACATGTAACGAAAAATGTAACGAAAAAATGTCTTAATTTTATATAATGAAAGTTAAATGTTAGGATAGGATTTTTGTGATTATATTATTTCTTTTTGTGTTGATGCCAGTAAGAATTACGTTGTAAATTTTGATCATTTTATACAAAGTATAGAAGAGAAAGAGACAGAAATGAAAGCAAGAGGGGTCAAGGGGCACAGCCCCTTTTGAGACCAAAATGGCAGAGTTTTTGTATATATATATAAAAAAAAAAATATATATATATATATATATATAAAAATGAAGAGGATAAAATACGAACGACGATGTAACCAGCATATGAAAGCGTAGCTGAAAAACGATTAATATTTGGCGAACAAATCTGAAAAATGATACTACACATATATGTAATGACGCTGATGTAAGCGATGAAAGCTGAAAATTGAGCTGAACTATCGCGGAAAGTTCTCGTTGTTCTATCTCTTTATTAATTTAAACTATGCAACGATAATGTACGTACTTTATAATAAAGAAGAAAGAGCCATATTATATTCCGGTGAAAAAATTATGGCAATAGACGAAACTTTGGCGAAAACGATTTTGACCTCCACAATGAACTATTTACAAAAATATTTCAGACATCTTTAATGTACTACCATAACTGATTTCAAGGACCATGCTAGTGATCGTAACACAGTAGTATTTTAATGTACGACTGCGCACCAGACAGACAGAAAGAGAGTAAACGAATTTAAGTTGGAAAAAGTTAAAAAGAGGAAAATTGCCGTCAGAATTATTAGTTTAAACGATGATATACACGTGAAGATACCAATATAAAAAGGCGATATATATATGTTATTATTAAAAATAATTTGATTGCAAAATTATTATTATTAGTAGTAGCTGGTTTGTTATTAATTAATTAATTAATTAATTAATCGTTGTTATTATAATATTAAATCACCAGTGTACAACCCCCCACCCGGGTAGGTAAGCCATTCTATTAATATTTATTATAAGAATTGAAATGTTTAAAAACTAGCCGATTATTACATATGTGTAACACGAGACTTGGCGGTGCTTGCCCGGCTATACAAATACTGAGGTGCATGTAAATGTTTTCATTATGAAGATAAAACTTTGATCAAACAAAAAACGGAAAACGTAAAAGAGTCCGTTAATCATTCGTGCATTTTACATGCCTAGATTTCTAGGTACGTTCTCGGCTCATAACATTATTCTTCTTCCCCTAAACAACCCATTCCAGGTTCGCTCCTATTCTCCTTTATTCTCCAGTTTTGTATCTCTCCGTTTAACGTAATTTTTTTCTGCTCGACGCTGCTGCTTTCTTCGACACTTGCCCCTTTAAAACGTTCTATGCTTTTTTTGTCGCCTTCGATTGCAGTATCCCTCTTGTATCATTTTTCTCATCTGCGCATCTATTATGTTCTTTCATCATGTTTTCTTTTCCGGCGCTGATTAAGTTTCAAATGTTCGGCGTTTCGAATAATCACTCGGCCATCTATTAAAAAACTCAGTATCCCGTCTTTTATATCTTTTTCACTTCCTTCCGCATGTGTTATTGCTGCCCTCGCATTATTTCTATTCTCTATCCTTAAACATTTAAGAATATTTAATATATAAACGCGTTCTTCGTTTGTTTTTTTTTTAAAAAATGGCGCATTTCTGTTAATCCAGCTAAATCTGAGGCGATTTTATTTTCTCGTAGGTACCCACTGACCCCTGGGAAAGTGCACATACAAGGGGCACCGATCGGTTCCTTGGTCTGATCAACTAGCTCGGCGTGATATTAGACAAAAGACTAAAATCTTTAATAAACATATCGATCACGGCTGTCGTTAAAACTAATCCCACTACTATCTGCGCTATTTACCCAATGTTGTTCCATCGTAGATCGTTTTTAAATATTCATAACTAATTCTATAGTAAGTCACTTATTAGACTTAACCTACGCATCGTTTGTATGGTCCTCAATTTCTAATGCCCCCGTTATGAACAACTACAGTTCATACAAAAAAAAGATGTCTTAGGTGCGTATTACATCCCGCCATACCGCGATTCCAGTGATGCATAACGACCTGAAGTATCTCTCTTCGTAATTATGTACTTCCTTCGGCAAAGAAATTTTTTTTGAAAATTGCTGGGCTCGCAGCAATCCTCTTATTAATCATTTCGGGGGAATTACGATTCCAGGCAGCTATAATTTATGCACTCAAAATATAAGCATAACCGGTTAAAACATTATCTCCTGTAATCATTATATACTATACTATCTCTTTTTCTCGCAGTATTTCCCCCCTCATTTGTAGTATCTGTATATTCTTCAAAAAGATTTAATTTTAACTAATCATCGTATTTGCTGGTAGGTTTTGTTTTTTGTTTTTTGTTTTTTAATTTTTTCCTACAACGACGTTTTTCTAAATTTTTAAGTAATAATTCTTTAATCGTATTTCATACGTTGCGTCGTGCGATAAGACGATTCATCGATACACGCTAGTTTTTTAATGCTAACGTTATGTCATAATTAGCACAAATACATGTATGTATCTATGTACATACTTTCTTCTTCTTTATAAATGTTTCGAGTCCATTTTCTGTATTAACATTTATCAAATAAACATATAAAAAAAAAACACGTATTACAGCGAATCATTATTTAGAAATACAAAAAAAAAAAAGTACAGCCGACATTCAAAACTGATTTAATAGATAAATTTTATTTTAAATGTATTTCGAACATTAAGAAAAATAAGCAGAATATTCATAACAATATTAAGCATATCTGGACTACATTCACATACGCTAACCCGGCAACAAACAGTAAAAATATCGTATAGAACAAACAACAACTTATATATAGTCTAATTTAATTAAATACCCGTAATAAATTTCACAGATAAATATAATAAATCTGGTATATACAAAAATTAAGCGCAACGCACGCAACAAAATATACATATATAGGATAAACGCCGTCGTACATTTATTAAACACACGGACATACAAATAAATCGTTTGTGTTGCTGAACATATTATTATTAATAAACATAGGTTAAAATTAAACATACCGGATGATTTAGAAACAATAAAATACATTAATAATCATAATTTACTTAACAGTGCCGAAATCCTATTAATAAATTTAAAGACATATTTTAATTAATAATAATCTAATTATAAATAAAATAACCCACTGTTTAAAATTAACATTTAATTATATCGAATAGATTATTTATCGTAATTAGCAAACATATAATATGTTATCGTTTATTTATCGTTAACTTTATTTTATTATTGCCGTGATTATGACGTAACTCCGAAACATGTCGCGGCTGCTGCTTTTTTTTTGTATTTTCTAAATAATTATTTTCTGTAATACGCGTTTAAGTATATATGTAAATCCACCCTTCCGGTTGTGGCGCCAATAAACGCATTAAAAAAAGAAGTAATGCCTATCACTGTTGCGAATTAAATGAAAAATTGAACAAAACTAAACCCCCCACATCTTCTAAAAAGAACTTTAAAACTTGCAAAAATATGTATACTGTTTTTAAATAGGAGAACTTTATTTAAACGAAACGATAATTATAACGTAATTTAATTGGAAAAGTAAAAAAAAAAAAAAAAAAAAAAAAATGTTAGTAAAGAAACTTGCGCCTAGGTTCCTTATTTAGGACCCGAACGCTTTGCGATTTGGTAGGAAGATGTGTGTACTACCGCTGTTACCAGCTGAGAGGCTAAATAGTTTGAATTTCTTAAAGGCAACATCGCGTGGCGCTATTTTGTCCGAACGTTAGTAGTGGATCCGAGAATTCCATGCGGCCCCTTTGCAAACCCAAAATTAACGCTTACGGTGTTAAGGACTAATGACCGCAACTGGGGCGTAGAAGTAATTAAATTTTTAAGCGGATAATTAAATTTAAAGATGAAAGATAAAAAATGTCCTATCGCTCCACGCTCAGACGGAAGTTTAAAACCAGCCAGGGGGTATATACGAAAAAGTACTGAACGCTCTTATTGATGTTTGGCAGAACCGTATGCAATTAGGGTGCCGCGCTGTTTTTTCATCTAAAAGTGTTTTACATTTTTGCATCGAACTTTAATTGTTCAAAATCAACTGCCGAAATCTGAACAGAATCTGGACTTTCGTATCTGTCCATTGTAAACGGTTAAAGCAATACAAAATTGCCCGCGCTTTACCGATTTTCCTCGTTTTTATTACATCTAAAAAAGTTGGCCAGTCTTTCGATAGAACAAACGAAAAAGGAAAAATCGAATTCGTAGACTGCGGTGTGTACTCGAAACAAGAATAGATGGAACAATTGGTGTGAAACGGAAGTTCTTTTCGATTATTAACTGCGTCGAAAATTAAAAGTTTCTCCATTTATCAAACATAACCCCATCTCAACCCAGCCGGAAAAGTGTATATATTGATATGCATCGGAAATGCTTAAATATTACCGTGTCTGTGCCGAAGGAATGAAGAGAATTTATAAAAAAAAAATGAATAAAGCAGTTTAAGCGGTTCAACGATGTGACACTATCTCCGGTAGTAGCGGCTAAACGAGACTGATAGTTTGCAAGCAGTCTAGTTCGTGTACATTAGAGCAACTGTTTTTGCCGGGAGATGCGCGCACTTGGGTCGAACTACAGAGAGGGGGAAATTTCCAGTGTGTTTTGCTATTTGCACGCATTTTACTACGGTACCCCCGCACAGTAATTTTTAGTTTACTGCAACCGGACTTCCCCTCGGGATTAACATGTAATTCGAAAGGTGACATCTTCGGTTTATATCGTAATGTGTGTGTGTGTGTATGACTCTGGTCCAACTAGTTGACTTACTAAAATTATCTGATGTTTAATCGATATCTGAGGGAAATTCAAGATCTGATGGATTTTTTCCATTGCCATCTGTGCGACTACTATTATTTTGTTTTTACTCATTTTTACTTGTGGCCGCCAGATAACTCGGCCCTTCTGCCGCCAGATGATGGCCGTCCCTATCATTTTAGTAACTCGGGAATTGGCCAACTGGTAACTAAATATCAAAGGTAATTAAGGGGCAGTCGTGCGTAATTTCTTTGCGACGATCCTAACATAGGCCGATGGTCTGATGATCTCCGGACCAGAGTGCTTTCTTTTATCATGCTTTGACTGTGAACTATTAAAAACTTGATCATTCTCGCGACCGGTGAATAACTCGCTTACGGATCAATATTAATTAAAACAAATAAGAAAAGCTCTAGGCGACAAAAGTAATTCTCTAATATAATGGCGCATTTTGTGTTCCTTAGCAACACTTTTTTTTTATCGTACACTAAGTATTCCTTAAAATCGCCTTAAACTGTTGAAAAAGTAAAAATTAAATACTTTCTATTTTCGAGAGCGAATAAACATTTCATTTTAAAAGGAACGGAAGATACGAAGGAAGCCCCATCTCTACTAGGTATAGAGTAAATGACATTCATATATGCGTCAGAATTCAGTATGATATTTGTTGTTGGCTTAACCTATTAATGATTTCTTATTTTATTTTTTTTTTTGTTCGAAATCGACGCGTTAAAAATCATTTTGTTTCATACAAATATTTTACTGACAAATAATTAACAAGTACACAATATCAAGTTCGTCATTCGAGAATTTTGAAATTTTTCCATTATTTTCGATATTGAGCCGAATTTCATTTTATTCGAAAATCGGAAACTCTTTTCAATCGTTCCGAAACCGGGTGCTAAATACCCTAACTGTTCTAAAAAAAAAATACCAAAAAACAAATCTGCAGACCCTCTTTTTTACTCATCTTGGAAAAAAAGGAAAAAGAGAAACGACCGAAACCACAAAAAAGTTGACCCCTGCTCTTAAAAAAATACGCAGACAGTTTTATACTACATGAAAATAGGTATACGTAACTTCCATTGTGTGTAATTCAAATGTTTGTTTTTTCTTTTTTGTTTTCATTCTTAATTTAAGTATAAATAAAATAGCAGCGATTATGATAATAATTTAATATTTTCTTCCCGTGCAAATGAATAATTATTCGTGCTTTGTGACACACAGAGCGCAATGAAGTTCGACATCTGTAGTGTTCGGTTCTTATTAAAAAGTTTTTACCGGCTCGGGTGTATCTTGACGGTGGCCGGCTATTAGTCACCAGTTGGCCAGGGTCGCTACGGTTACGAGTTGGCTAATTACTGGGAGGCGCATTTGAGTTGGCGTCCGCCCAGTAATCAGCTACTATCGCACGATAGTTCTTCAAATTCAAAAGTATCGGAAGGAACAATAAAAATTAATATGACCCTACAAATTGAATGCTTTCTAGGCATTAATGTAGCGAAAAATGTTAAACGATAAATGTGCTCAACGTGAAATGTGTTTTTTCGACTGTCCATCGCATGCAAAAAGTTCATATTTCATGATGTCTATGTAGCGTCAAGCTTTGTTCTTTCAAACCTCTTATTTTTTTTTTTATTCATCCGATTTCAGCAACGGTGTATAAATTTTGCACTCACCGAGATAATGTTTTATATATAAATCGCTCGTGTAGCAGCTAACGGAAATATTAAATTCCGTTTTTAAAATTGCTCTAGAATTGTTGGACTCGAGTGAAAATCATTTTTCACTTATTTAAGAATTCTTGTTTAGCAGTCCACTGGTCGCGCTTACTTTGCGCACGTGTGGAATTTTATAATAAAAATATTTGATATTTGATGTATTTTTAATATAAATTAATTCAATAGAAGAAAATGCAGATCAATAAAAATTTGACGCGAAAAACAAAAGATTTTATTTAACTTTTTTAATTAATATACACTTCTTCTTTCCTAATGATTTCCGCTCGGTGGAACTTTCTTCTACATTTTCTACGGTCCTCGGCGTCCTCTATCCCAACACCGACTCCCACCATGTCGTTGTTGACGAAGTCTATCCACCGTCTTTTCACCTCGTGGTCGCTTTCCTCCAGGGTTATATAATCTATTAACATCCCCACAGGGCTAGTGTTTGTTTTTCTCATGATGTGACCGTACCATCGGAGTCTCGCTTCCCGTAATTTCAAACGTACCGGTACAACTCCTATACGCTCCCTTATATCCTCGTTTTTGACATAGTCGAGGAGTGTGTGCTCAAGAGACCAGCGTTGCATTTTCACTTCAGCCACGTGAAGTTTTTGTTCCATTTTTGTGGTTGTCGCCCAGCATTCAGCTCCATATTGCATTGCAGGTCTGATAATCGTCTTGTAAATTCTCCCTTTGAGATGTATATTCTCTTGTCGCATAATACCCCGGTTAGCTACCTCCATTTCATCCATGCTGTTTGGACGCGGGAATCTATGTCGCATTGTGTATCCTCATCTGAGGTAATATTTGAGCCCAGCTATTTGAACTGAACGGTCTTCTTTAACACCGTGTTATCTATTTCGATAGACTTATCTGTAGCTGCTCCGCATTCCAAGTATTCAGTTTTCCTGATGTTAAGCTGAAGTTCATTTTCCTGTAATCTATTTTTCCAGATCTGCACGCGCTTTTCTAAACTGTTTTTGCTTTTATCCGCTCCAGGAAGACGTCAATACAGCAATGTCCATGGTACGGGTGTCTGCCGTTATAGGTATCCATACAAAGAATGAATAGTAGCGGCGATAATGCTGCACTCCCACCGTAACCTGGAATGGCGGTGAAATGCCTACGGAACACCGCATCACGCTGATTGCCTTTTTATATATAACCCGTAATATGTACTATCCGTTATGAAATTTTTGGTGCATAATACTTTCGTGTACATTTTTAGTGCATATTTCGAAGAGTTTTAGTGCATATATATATATATGTATATATATATATATATATATATTTGGGGTTTTTAATGCATACAAATACGAACCCTAATAATTATAAATTCTTTAGGTAAAGTCTCTCCCAGTCATATTGCTTGATGTTCTGAGCGTCGTCACTACCTATCTATGCAATATTTAGCTGTACCGAAAAAGGTGTTACTCGTGGCGATTATTATACGTAACGCGAGTGTTTCTACACTTGAAAATACCAATGCAGCCCCAAGTGTGTTTATACATGAACTAACGCGCATCATTGCTTTTCATATGAGAATCTATTAGCGAGTATTTAATTTAATTTTTCGTTCGTATAATTTCTGTCATGACCCGGGCTCGAATCGGAGATTTTTCCGTAACGGAAGCCAAGCGCTCTAGCAACTAGGCTATCGCGACGACTATAGGAAAAGTCTCTAGTAAAAAGTAATTTGGTACCGAGTAAAGACCGAGGAGCCGTGGATGAACATTTTTTTGAAGTACTCGAAAAATCATTTATCTATCAGCGTAAATAACCCCGAAGCGCTAAGCAAATTTGAAAGAAGCTGCCATCGGGTTTCCTTAAATCAGAGTTTCCTTTTTTATTCTGTTTTATAAGATTTACTTTTTTCTTAAGTTAAATATGAAAAATGCCACAAATAACGGATCGGTAACGAGATATTTCATCGCGAAACAGTCTGAATGTGAAAAAATTTATGGTCAATTTAAGAACCGTACATATTGTTCGAGACCACCACAAATCGTACTATTTAAACAAAACATAAAAATATATATTTTTTGCACGTAATCATTTCTTATTTAGATTCGATAAAAGATTCTATCAATTATAAATTCTCGGAAAATAATGATTACTTCAATTTTTAAAATCTACTGAAAAAATTCTTTCAGATTCCTTTTTTTATTAAAAATAAATATGAAAAAGTAGTAAATGAAAAACATTGGAAATGAAAATCACGAAGCAAGAAACTGATGGGGGATTTTTGAACGATTACTCCTCCTATACTTGTTGTTAAAGAATTGAACGGATTTACACAGCACGGTCTACATATTATTCTAGTCTTCGATTAAGCGCCGTTCTCAGGCTTAGCGCTCTGAATGATCTTTTACTAGATTGCGTGGGATACAATAGTTCTGATGATGAATCAACTAGAACTGAAGGCGGTTTTAACAGTCTCGGTGTATTGAGAAGACCCGGAGACAAAGAGTAAAAAGTTTTGTAAACAACGTTACGGATGTTTTTGCTCGAAAACCGAAGCGTTTGCAATTTTACGTTAAACAAACTTGGTCATCTATGGAGACTGTTGTCATTCTTTCTCTATTCGTATACCTTCAAAGTCGCATTGCACTAAACACTCGTCTACTATAAATTTATGCTGCTACGGTGCTGGTGAAATTCGCATAAGTACACTTTTCACACGAACGCCCGAAATTTACGCGATTTGTATCCGTATAATAGAAAATTTATAAAAATTTGCTCGTTCTTGAAAAAATTCTAACCCTTATGGTTTTGCCCCCCTATGATGTGCCCTATTATGCGACTGACTTCCGACTTTCGTAGAATTCCCTGCGCGATTCATTTGTGTTTTTATGCATTTTTCATTTATTTATGTTTCGATATTTAAGAATCGGAAAGCTGTAAGACGAAAAGTGGACAAAAATGTGGACGCAGCCAATTTTTAGTAGCCAGAGAGTTGCTTTTTTTTGTTTTTAGTTTGTGCATTACTTTTTATCTTAAAATTTGAGAACTCAAATTTTGGGAATCTAAAAAAATTCCCCGCAATTCGGCAATTGTTTACCTTTTTTTTTTCTTCTTTTTTAATCGCCGTGAGAATGCAGGAAGAAAAATACACAGAATCACCGGAAATTTCTGAGAGACCAAATTTTACAAAAATGTACGCATTAAGAAGTTGTCGTAAGAGGAAAAATTTTTATAAAACCTCCGTATCGCCGGTTCTGTTTGATTTTTTCCTCCTCGATGATCAACGTGACTCATATCAAAAATAGTAAAGAACGAACGAAAATTTAGAAATTCAACGGCTCGTTAATTTTGGAAAATGAGCCTATCAAACTGGAAAGAGGTGGAAATTGAAAAAATTCGGTTCTACAGTAGCTCGAGTAGTGTTAATTACTTCTTTTTTTTTTCTAATTTGAGAATTTTCGTTAGAAGAATAGACGATAAACTTCAAAAATTTCAAAATTCATCGGATCAAATCGAGAAAGAGTATACGATGTGGAAATTTCGGTACTTCTTGCTCTAAACACGGCTATTTATTTTTTCTTTTCTTAAATATTAGACCATCCTTAGAAAAGCCCATCTCTTCTTTCCTACATTCGTTTTTCAAATTTAAGTTTTTTTTTATTTGACGCGGTTTTAAAAAGCCGACCTACGTTCGAAGTATAATAATTCACTGTTGAGTAAGTCACGTGGCAACTATTTCGGTTCCCTTCTTTACCGCATTTCTTTTTTTTTAACTTATTCTTAATGCAAGTGATATTTGTCCTTGTTACGTACAAATGTGATTATAGAGTTTATTGTTCATTTTCATTCAAATTACGAGCTCGCAAAATCGATTTAGTGCTTGATAAGTTTATTGTCTGTTTTTAATAAACGAATTTAATCTATTAGCAGTGTTATTTACCATTTTGAAACATATATTTTAAGAAGCATCGCGGTAACACCGCTGTTTTAAAAGCACTAGATTTAAAATATTTCCTTCGCACATACAGTGCCAAAGATTTTAGTGGTATTTTTTTTTTTTAGTGGTTCTTAAGCGATATATATTCGCATTACGTTTTAAGAAAAATAAACGCTATTCGGGAACGTTATTTTAAAAATAGTTCACGAATTAAAATTCCGACTGGTTGTGCTAAGTCCCCTCTAGTATTTAATTAGTTGCCTCTTTTTTTTTTTTTTATATAGATATATATACCTAATAATCTGCGAATATGTTTGAACTGAAACTTATCTGTACTTGTTGTTTGTAAGAATTATCACACTTCAAAAGTATATTTTTCATTAGCAATTTACTATTTAAAGTTGTTCAAGTTGATAATGTTTCTAGTAATTTAAAATAATGAATACCTCGCCTACATTCTTACATAATAATGGCTTTTTCTTTAGCTGAAACCGTAGTAATTTTCGTACGAATTTTCAATACCAAATTTATAGTCATTTCGACTTCTGGTATTCGCAATTTTTTTTCAAACAGTCGCAATAATAATTCCGAGTGTAATCTCTTTCGTCTATACTAACGTTTTGAATATAACAATTGCCATGTATATGCCTCTACGTCTGTACACTAGAATGTGCAAATAGGTAGTAACGACGCTCGGGGAATCGATCAATACGACCGAAGAAATGCTTTGCAAAAGACTTACTAGGGCCACAGTTCTGTTTTTTTGCGACTTTCCTTATGTTCTGTAATTACTGAAGAAGTTTATCGCACTGGAATGGTTTACGATTTTAATTTTTACACATTTTTTCAACGAATTCGTACCAAGTGAATAAAACCAACAAATCGATCCGAATATTCGAATATCTGTGACAGTGCCACTTTTATACAAACCGGTCTGATAGTAGCAAGTTTCTCAGTTAGGAAAGTTCAATAAAAAAACTCTGAATTTACTGTTTCGAAATTCCGTCCGTCAAACCGATGGCAATAATGAAAAATGAAAGTATAGCATTTTTCGTACGCTCATCGGAAAGGTCATCCGAAAAAGAGAATGTTGACTATAGGAGAGTCTTTTCAAGCAGCACTATTGTCTTGACTACGTGTAGGAACTAATTATGGGCATTTTAAAATTGTTACCGCTCAATATTGCAATAGAATTTTTGTTATCGCTTTTGATTAAATTACTAGCACCGATTCACTCAGAGAGCAAATCGGAATCTTAAACCTCGCGCAACAGCGATAATAGGTAATGAAAGAGGACCATAAAGTAAAAGCTGCAAACTTGTGCTAGAATTTAATACGAGAAAGCGAGCGAAGTTAGAATCTGTAGATGTTTCGGTTATGTGGAATCATTCAACATACAAATGTAGTGAGGCGTTCCAGAAGTAACGTGACACGGCTTATTTGACGCCCGCTGTTTTGTGAAACTGTGTGAAATTTATATGCGAGGTAGAAGAGGGGAAGTATACGAACGGAACGCCGTTTCCCGCGTTCTGATCTGATCAGTATAACTTCTGTAAGCACGTGTGAAACATGTCGTTGATGCAAGCCGGTGAGTTACGAGAGGTCACCAAATTTCTGACGGCTGAAGAAGTTTTAGGGGTGCAAAAATTGATGGCAGACTTAGCATACGATGGAAATAGCATTGTGACGCGTAGGTGTGTCGCAGAGTCTAAGGAAGCGAGTAAAGTGTAGATTCAATGAAAGGTCAACGAGGTCCGCCCAAAGCCAAAACTAGGAATGCTCTGCCGGATTCCGGCACGGACTGCTACTGTTGCAATACACAGAAAGATACGATAACGGAATAGTAGACTTAGCGTGACACTGATGTGTCACTTCATCGAGCGATTAATCGGAAGAGACATTAGTCTGCAGAGCAGTTGCACGATAATACATGTTTGTTCTCATTTCGCACGTGAATTAACGAATGAAAATTCGGACGAAGAATTTTCACACGCGCCTTAGTTTAGGCATTTTGGATTTTCACGTTTTCCCTATTTTGAAATGCGTGGAAAACGTTTGACGACGAAGTCACGGGAGCAGTAACGAAATTTTTCGTTAAATGCACCACCCAGTTTTACCATATGACAACACGCTATCGATAAACTCGTGACTCCCCCTCCGGTACGATAAATGCTCTAATACTTTCTGGAATTGATGTCAAAATATAAAGGGTGTTTCTTTTAGTGTTTTTTTTTTTTTTTTGGTATTTATTTCATAATTTTTAGATGTCGCGAAGGTTATTTTCGAAGCCAGGTCACACGTTATTTATTGAACGGTCCACGTATATGTGGTAATTTGAAACCGGATAACATAAACGGCGCAATTTATTAGAAAGCATTTACGGGGAGCGCATCGCTAATTGATCAGGTAAAAAAAAAAGTTAATAATAGAAACATGAAAGCGCGTAAAATGTATGATCGGAAGAGAGACATGCCCGAAAACATAACGTTCTTCATAGGTGCATATGTTTTTTTCGCGAAGGGCCAAGCAGCAAGCCTGTTGACAACTTCTTGCATTGATAATATCAGCGAATTTGCATGAAATGGACATTAAAAAACAATATTCGACCGATTCATTTACATAGAACAAATCGGCCGAGGCAAGGCGACACATTTCGGTCGGATGCGAGAATAAAGAAGGCGCCGTGGACGATTTATCGCTTTTTACGATTAGACGGTGGCCCAGGCTTGATAACGGCGAAGCGGGGGCCATCACTGACCTCAGCTTGAATATTTAGTATTCCGCGCCTATGACTGTCCGACGACGACGGGCCGTCGTGGGCCCAGCAGCGTTCGCCGAGGCGCAGGCCGCTACCGCTGCAGTCGTCGGATGCAACACAACATTCTAATCGGCCGAAATAAATTATTACTAGTTTCAGTTCGGCCGCTTTTTTTTTTTCCTACTCGTCCGTTCTCGTTCCAACTGCGGCTCGGCACAGTTCGTCCTTTTCATCCGAGGAGCCGATTGTTGTCATTCGACAGGCCGCTCTTGTCCATTAAAATTATTAATGTTAGTTATCGTGTCCATTAAAATTAATAGTCGCCCCATGGACTAGCGAAAGAGGGGCTCGTGTTCGGTCGGTCCATCGCCGGTTAAACCGTGAGGTCAACCAGACGGCCGCGACTGCAGATTCCGAATTGCGCAGACCTGCGAGCCGAATTAGGCTGCGCGCGAACGCTCATTAGTCGGACCGAGAGCGGCTGGGGTGATCCCGGGGCGACGAAGATGAGTTGTAAAACAGAGTGGAACGAATGGCCATTGTGATGCAGATGAAGCAATTAATTAGGACATTAAGGAGCGCGGGGTTGCCGGCGCAAAGGGTTACACTATGTTTTTACGCGTTAATGAACTATACGGTATTATTATAAATCGGGCAGTTTTTTGCACTCTGCGTCAGGTGGTAAAAATGTCTAAATCATTAATCTCTGCCCCTTAGTCGCTAGTCCCCGATTTGTTCAGTCCTACACTTACATGTGTACGTCTATTCAGGCCGCTAATTCCATGCCTTATTTACACATGTGCGATTGAATGTTCGCCCACGTTCCACTCTGATCGAACGCAACCATCATTGACGAATACATTAGTGCGCTAATAAATGCGATTATCGTTATTACCGTTATTACTATTATTACTATTATCGCAGCCGGTTCCAAAAGAAAAAGTTAACATTTTCCAATGTGTTCCGGATATGTTCGGTTAAATTGATTAAAATATGTATATAGACAAGTGTCGTTTTCAATGCCAGCAAAAACCGCAAAAAACAAAACGAAGCCGAACATGACGCGAGATTTGAAATTTTGCTTTACAAGTAAGTTACTGAATGTAAACAACAAAAACTTTTTTAGTTAACGTGAAAGATCACGTTCAGTTTGTAACCTCTTCTTCTATCACGCTTATATATCTAAGTAAAGTTTTTTCATGAAAAATTACATAGTTAAAACCGACGATTATTCTGCAAGAATCATAAAATAGTACAAATTCGGGCTGTCGTCTTCCCCCGAGGTGATGGTTTTCTAAAATTCTTAAACAACGTCCGGTTAAACGTTACATAAAAAATCAAAACAATACCAAAAAAATAATATAATCTTTAGGTATATTTTCGTTTTCTCGACAATCATCTAAAATTTCTACCAGATGAGGAGCAGCTCTATTCGGAAAGTATCATTAAATTTTTGTGGGGTTTATACTAATATCAGGCAGCGTTAATTACGAAATATTACCGATATTTCGGAGAGTTTTATTTTAAATTCAGTTTTTTTCTAATCAAAATTGTATATACATTTTTTTGTATGTTACATACTTTTTTTTAGAATAGTTTACGTTTAAAATAATAATCATAATTGCCACACGCTAATAATTATTATTTCGAAATAAACTTAAAAACCGAAGCTTGTTTAAAAAAAAAAAAAACCGTCTTTTCTTTCTGAAAGTTACTATATTTTAGTAACTTTTAAAAATTCAATACTGCTTTATTTCGCTACAAGAACCCCAAAAATTTAATGATACTTTTCGAATAAAAAGGCTCCTCATCTGGTACAAATTTTAAACGATTACCGAAAACACTAAAAAGCGAAAATATCGACGGGAAAAAATAAATAAATAAAATATATAAACAAATAAATATAAATCTATGTACAAAAAATTAAAAAATAAATCTCCGCATATATAAGATATTTGTATAGCCACATTAGATGTCAAAATAAACTTAAAAATTAGAGAATAGAAGCATCATAGCGAGTAATACGGAATATGATGAATCGATACCATCGGTTTATAAAAAATATTATTTTTATTATTTTAAAATTTTTCACAATAAAAAAAAAAAAAAAAAAAATGAAATAAAAAAAAGATGATTTATATTTTCCAAAAAAAAATAAACTATTTTTCCTGGTTATCTGCATGTATAAAATAAAATTAAAGGATACACCGGAAACTGGAATTGAGTGAGATAGAATTCTTTTAAAATGGACTAGACTTTACGAGGTTTTATTTATTTATTTTCGTATATTCAAAGACCATATCGCAGCTAAAATTTTTTCTTAGATTAATATACGATGTTAGCTGCGCTACATAAACGGAGCAACATAGGCAAAAGTTGAACTTAAAAATTTTAATATTATCGCTATTTATACATAGGATTCAATAACGAAAACCGATTGAAATATAAACCCAAGGGCGTCGCCCGCCGATGAGCCAGAAGGTGGCCAAGATGATAGAAAGAGGATATGAGTGTTATAGGAAAAATAAAATTTATAAGTTGTAAAATATTTTATTAAACAAGAATCTTAATTAAAACACATATAATTTTCTTTGGGTTTCTGGCAAATTGTTCTACTACTTTATTATAAAAGTCTTCCAAATTGTCCGTGATTACACGCGCCTATGAATACACTCATCGTGGCCGGTTGATTAAAAAGTTTCACTGGCGACGCCCACGTATTTACAACTTTTTTTTTTCCTGTTTTTTTAACCTTTAAATACGAGACTGTTTAATGATGTCTCCTTTTCTGCAACTGTCCGTTCAATAGAATTTTTTTGCCAAACATACACATATCTCTGCGACCAACGATGACCGCGAAAATCCCCAGATCAACCGGAAAATGAACAAAACAAAAATATGGGGCGATGAGCGAGCTTTATTGCAAGTAGTCGGAGGACATACAGGCCTAGAAAGAAATAATGATCGAAGTGATTTTCAAACGATCTACCAATTGCTGGAAAAAAAGTCTTTACCGAAAATCTCAGCCTTTGTCGCAAAAGCAAGTTTCGCGCAGATGGAAAATTATTTCAGAAAAAGATGCTGAAAGATAAAGGTTCCTTTTACTGGAGCATTCGGCGTTAACTGTGAAATAAGGAGGACGAACGACGAGAAGGTAGTATTGAGATTTTACGAGAGGAAAATGAAAGGCAGGCCGAGGAGACGTAAGAGAGCAAGTGCGACGAAAAAGGCAAACGTACTATAAGAGGCGAACCAATAATAATCTAGTTTGAAAGAGAAGGATTTTGGAAGAACGGCAAAAATAGCAGCAGAATACGGGGAATAATAAAACGTATTTTGAATGTTACCTTTGCTTCTAATCGTCGTGAAGCGATCCTGTTTTGCTTGTACTCATTCCATTCTGAGAGAGTCCTTTGTTGTTTGTTTAACTTTTTTCCCTTTTCTTTTTATTTCTTTTTTGAACAACTTTCAGACTGGTCTGATCTTCGAGGCGCAACTAAAAAAACTAAAAACGTTAGCCCAACCTCACAATTCGGCCAGCTAGACAGTCGACTTATCGGTAGGTGGACTAATGAGGGCGATGGAAGATGATGAAAAATGGCTTTTGCGAGATTAATAAACGGCGGATTATAAATGAGTTAATTATTTTTTTGCCGTATAATTCGCTAGCATTTATGCTGCAAGTGAGTAGAGGCTGCACATACGTATATATATATATATATCTATATGTATATCTATGTATATGTATATATCTATATGTAAGAGGAAACGAATGAAAACGCGATTTCGGCATCTCCCTGGAGATCGCATGTAACGTCTTCTCTTTCTGACTGGGATGACATTTCAGTGTGAATAGTGACTTTGCCGATTTCGATAAGGCCGAATGATTAAACGACTGGCACAGGGCAATGACTAGACCTGAATTCACCCCTTTTTCGCTTTGTTCGAAACTCTCTTAATCGGTCGCGTTTAATGTTTTATTATTACCGATCGCGCTGTCGATATCCCGCCTTTCGCCTCTTATCTGCACCACACTAATCTATATTGTACATGTGTCGACTTTGAAAAAACGAACTGAAAAAACCTGACCGCTCGCATTAGACATTTTATTATTATCGCCTTTTCTTCCTCGCCCTCCTTTCTTACCCAGTTCCTTCTCTCTTTCTTTTTTTCGTTTATTCACCAGTTTCCTTCAAAAATTAAAAACTGCAAAATCGGTTTAATATAATAAATGCGAAAATAATAGCGCGTTCTACCAAAAAATTCGCTGCAGATGGTTCAGTTATTACTACCATTCGCACATATGTAAGAATTAATGTTCTGTAGCGCGTAATATGTTGATGACGTAGTTTTTTTTTTTTTTTTTTTTTTTTTTTTTAATGTACTATTTTAGTGAAAACGTTGTTTCATAAAAATACACTTTCCCATCCATATGCATAGAGTATTTCGATGTTTAGAAAAATTAATAAAATATAAATAAGTATTTTTCTGCCGTAAACCGTACTATATTATTATAAATGTAAATAATTTTCAAATAACCATTAACGTTACCGATATTATATACTTTTTATGTATTACACGAACGACATATGACATAATTCACAGATTATAAAAGAACATTAAAAAAAAAAACGAACGATTAATACATATAAAAACAATAAATTTAATAAATTAGTCCAACCGGTTTCGTCAATTGTTAGGAAATATTCATATTATTTCGAACAATTGACGAAACCGGTTGGACTAATTAATTATATTTATTGTTTTTATATGTATTCATCGTTCATTTTTTTTTAATGTTTTTTATAATCTGTGAATTATGTCATATGTCGTTTGTGTAATACGTAAAAAAAAGTATAACATCAGTAACCGAATGTTAATGGTCATTTGAACATTGTTTACATTTACCATAAAATATTCTTTATTGGTGCACAATTTGCATTGAAACAAAAAAATTTACAAAGTGAGGGTTATTTCTGTTAATTAAACAAAAAAACAATAAAACGTAACATTTTACTAATCAATATTTGAGAAATAGAATTGGTCCTAATCATAAGCAAAAATAAATACATTCTTGTTTTCTTATTTTTTTCTCCTTCGCTTTTAATTAGAAAATTATTCGTAAAATAGTTCGTTTTTTTTAGTTTTGTTTATGTATTTTTTTAAAATTAGTATTACAACTAAAATGCAAATTAAATTTATCGCGTCTTTATCTACCTATCTATCTATATATGTATAATAAATATATATATATATGTATATATATATAAATTTTGATCAAGAAGTGCTGGGAATTTATAAATAAAACAATTCTGTGTTACCTTTCGGTTAAATTTATCGCCTTCAAAATAACTTCGATCTGAAGCAACACATATACGCCAACGCTGGAACCAATCATTCATTCATTTTTGGTGATGTTTTTGAGCACCTTCGTCGCATTCTGTTTCGTGGCTTCCAGAGACACAAATCTTTTTCCACGAAGTGGTATTTTAAGCTGATGGAAGAGAAAAAAGTCACACGGAACCATATCTGGCGAATGCGGTGCTTTCCGGAGGATATATTTACGTTGTGTTTGGTAAAAAAATCCATCACAATCCGCGATTTGTCTGACAGCTCATTATCGTGGTACAAAATGCAACTGTTGTCGGCCACAAATCCGGCCGTTTGTAGCGCACAATATCTTTCAAACGTTTCAAAACAGCAACGTAACCGTCCTTGTTGATCGTTTCATCCGGTGGCAAGAATTCGTAATGAACAACATCTCGGCAATCGAAGAAAACTTTTAGCATAACCTTGATTTTCGAGCGATTATTTCCGTTTCACAAATTAACTGAAAAATAAATACGCAGAATGTCCCAAAAAATATCTCAATTTTATGTAACGTTTGTTATATTTTATAGGATTTTTGTTATTGTTATTTAAAAAATGTCACAATTTTATGTAACGAAATATGTAACGAAAAATGTAACGAAAAAGTGTCTTAATTTTATATAATGAAAGTTAAATGTTAGGGTAGGATTTTTGTGATTATGTTATTTATTTTTGTGTTGATGCTAGTAAGAATTACATTGTAAATTTTGATCATTTTATACAAAGTACAGAAGAGAAAGAGACATAAATGAAAGCAAGAGGGGTCAAGGGGCGCAGCGCTTTGCGAGGCCAAAATGGCCGAGTTTATATATATATATATATATAACCTATACATAAAGTGTGAAGAAATTTTAATTTCGTTTTTTTCGATTATATTTGAGTATTTCACCTTAATATTTTACGCATAGTATACCAAAATGGGATACTACCAGTATACAAAAAATCATTGAAATTCGTTTCCCCAAGGCCGTACGGTCTTCTTGTAAGTTAAATAGTATGTGCAGGCATTATCGATGTTTCCTTTTTATATTCGGTACAGAATGGAACTACCTATTATTTGTTAGTATCCCACCGGCATATGGTAGAGCGCCTATAATGAATAATTATGAAATGTCATGTATTGAAAAAAAAAAAAAGAAAGAAATCTGTAAATTTCTTTAATCGGTTAATCTGTTGACAAGTCCGTCTACACAATATATTTTAGTTTTAATTATTTCCACCGAAATACGGTGAGTAATCAGCATTGTCAAATAAAGAGGACGCTTTTCACTTCTTCGTACATCTAAAGGCTGGACGCGCGGGATGTATGCTAACGTCCTAGAAGGAAGTGTCTTAAGGGAAAGAAACAATTTGAACGCATTATCGGATACGACTTCCAACAAGTGCAGTCAACCGTGCCTAACCCTGAACGCTACCCATCTGAGATTGGAAATCATATCGGATCGAGCTAAATAAGAGATTTAAATATCCGAACGCGGATAGAAAAAAAAAGTGAATTGCCGAGGGGGGTAAATGACTTACGGAGAAAAAATAGAAATAAAAAAAAAAAAAAAAAAAAAAAAAGGTAAAACTAGTGAAAAGCGAGCTCAAGAAAAAGCAAACAAAGGTGAAGAACGTTATAAAACAACGCGGAAGAATCAGCACCGAGTAAACTGGCGACGAGACAAAATCGTGTATTATGGCGCAGATTTGCGATAAAAAGGCCGACCTCACAAAGGAATCGGAAGAAATAAATAGCACATCCGACACTATCGAAGAAGTCACCGTCAAATGCCTCCAGTGTCATCCGTTCAAACCGTTTCCACTGTAGTTGAAGGCGTCTGAGTTATCGTCCAGTTATTATCAGCATTTTCCGATCGGCGTATCGCGTCACAAAGAGACAAAAAAAGCTAATAATCCTGCTGATGTCGCCGGTCGTTAAGGACGACCCGAGTCATTGACCAAAGTCTATAAGATTGCCATCTTTTTCTAGTTAAAAAGCCATGGAGTTAAATCACTGTATCAAGCCTTAAAAAAATGTTCCTGCCAAGGACGTGTTTTGTTGAAATATTTTTCTAAATTTTAACGCGACCAGCCGTGCCACACTACGGAATTGTTTCTCGAAATAAAAAAAAAAATAGAAATATCGCAAGTTAGTCGTCAGGACTTTATCGGGCCTACTTCTTCTGCTAATTTCCAGCGACGACATAGTTATTGACAATCGTAATTCGCACTTGCGGTTGTCCCAAGTAATTTTCCGCAACGAAGATGAAATCGATGTCATCGCACGTAATTTCCACTATTCGACAGAAATAATAGCAACACAGAATATGAGTTTCTAATCGTGCACTTAATACCAACGACTCTAATTTTAAGTATGACTACTCGAATAACATAAAATTGATTTTATGATGGAACAGTGCGGTGAGTTGTTATTCAGTGAATAATAAATAGCGCACACTACGAAGCACGTATCGCGGTATGCTACAATTTGTGATTCAACTGATTTACTATGAGTTTTAACGAATGTTTTTAATGTACTTATTTCTTTTTTTTAAAGTGAAACTTCTTTAAGCGCACTTTATATATAAATAAAAATAAACGGGCAGTTAGCAAGCGTATGTTATGAATAACTCTAATAGAGTTCTTAATACATCTAAAAATTCCTAATAGACACACGTAGCCAGTAATCTATCAAATTAAAATTTATATTGCATGTTATTGCATTTTATATCAGCTTAAGAGATACCTTATATATATATATATATTGTAAATATTTGAAAGTCACAGCATTTATTAGGTCCATGAAGCTGAAAATTGGCACCTAATACAACCATACTATGGGTGACTTCCCATTTCGTCTAATTCCCAATTCGCCTAAATTTAAGGTTTCGGTTACTCAGGTAATAAAAAACAAATCAGACAAACATACGAATGATTTCGTGTTGGCAACAGCGCGTCATCATTGTCGAATTTTAAACAGACTATACGCATCGTTCTTTTTTTTGCTATTTGATTCTGCTGTTAATCTTTTCTTTCCGAAAAACAACAAAAACGTTCATATGAAAATCAGAAGTGAAAAAATACCGCTAAAAATGTTTAATGTAAATATACGCGAAACGACGACTCCGATTAATATTTGCGAGTTATTCCATTCCAAGTCCAGTGCTCTATAAATCCCACCCGCCTTATCAGTCAGTATATAGGAAGCCCCTTATTGATATTTAGTGTGACATGAAAAATTAAGGTTTTCGGAGTTGCAGAAAAAAAGAAAGAAAAATACTCCAGGATAAAGAGCTGTAAACGGATAAATGCTTTTATTACAAATTGAAAACAATGCATATTTATGCTAGTTTTATCTAAGTTCCACGTTAAAAAAAAAAAAACAGAATCATTTTTTTCTTTTTCTTAATTTTTTCATTTTGGACAGAAATTTTTTTCGAATATTTTCTTTCTAAATCTTAAAAATAATCAGAAAGTGTATTTATTTGTTTATTTGTTTTTTCTTTATTGAGTTGGACTTGTCAGCAGTGGACGATTATTACCCGTCAAAAAGAAGGTGTATTTAAAAAGTTAATAAACGAAAAGTAAAGTTAATATTAAGCAAAAATGACACTTATTAATCTAATAGTATACTTTAAATTTTTTATAAGTCAATAAACTTGCCTTAATTTTTAATTTTTTCCGACTTACAAAAAGAAAGAGGTTATATGTGTGTTCGTCGGGTATGTTTTTTTTTATGTTTGTTCGCGCATAACTCGTATTCATGTGGATCGACCGTTTTACTGGTTCAGACATCATTTTTCGGCAAATCCAAAAGAAGATGAAGAAAAAAAACCTTCTATTTTACTATTTAAAATGTCTTAATTCAATAAATTGCCAAAAGATTTCGATTTAACATTACAAAAAGGAAAAAGAAAGAGAATGTAAAAAGACGCTATTCAATTAATCAAATATTTTATAATATATTTCTAACGTACAAAACAAAAATTTATAGCAATTAAGAGAAAATAATTTTTTAATGGATGACAATTTTTTTTATTCTCTGTTGCTGATATCTAATTGAATACCATTATTTCAATTTACAAGTATTAGATATATATATATATTATTTACCTGCTCGATTTGTTTTTATAAATGATACATCCATTACTATATTAGACATTCACAAGCGACAACTTATAATATTCAAGATAGAACCTTCAGAATGGTGATACATATAAGTCCCCAGCCAGAACAAATTAAGACTCCATAGAGTAAAGCAGTCAGTATGCGGTGATTTTCCGCATATTGAGACAAATTTGGCATTTCTTACGACCATTAATGGCGCTGTTAGAGCTAGCAAAATAATAAAATTTGGGTAACAATCATTCAATTTCTCGGGCGGTCTCGGTAACGGGCAAACGCGGCATTGTTTGTCAAAGATGCTTTCTCGGTTAAAAAATCGAGGGATCCCCCGCTGCGCCAGGGTAATCTTTTTTCCGCCTACCAAACGTGACCGAGTTGCCAAGTTGATTTTTTCAAATTATTATTATTATTATTTTTTATGGGTCGTTCCATTTTTAGGCGAAATGGTAGCAAACCACACTATGCACAGACACCATCTAAAAATGCATTAAAAAATTCGAACTTTTTAGTGGTGAAAAGGTGAGTAAAAGTCAGAAAATCGTTTTTAAAAAAAAACAGAAATCACGCTACAGTCGAAACCATTTACACCAGATAATTGAAATTTTACATGAACATTAGTTATGTACTGAAGATGTCAAATAAGAACGCTTTTGTCCTAATCTTTCCAATTTTCTCGCTCACAAAAGTGCCAATGCCAAAGCTAGGTATACTCTTAAAACGGCAAAAAAGAACTCGCGGAGAAATTTCTGCTCCGCTTTCTCCCGTTCCACTCCTCTTACTCACATTTGGAAAATGGCGAAGACTTTCAAATCTTCCTCAGCTCAACATCTTTCAAATCATATCCTGTCTCCGGACAAATTAATTCCATTTATGAATTCCTTAGCTCCTTGTTACGTTCCTAGCTTCCAAGAATCCTGTCGCATCCCGGTTCCCCTCACCTCCTCTCATTTCCTACTCACTCCTTTTACCTACACTGAATTGGAAGCTGCCTTACGTAATTCTTCTAATTCTTCTCCTGGTAAAGACGGAATTCCCTTTCTCGTTCTAAAAAGTCTCTCTGATTCCGCTCTTCGTTTCCTCTTAAATTTATTCAATTCATTTCTCTCGTCTGGTTCTACTCTATCTGTTTGGAATATTTTCATTGTTGTCCCGATCCCAAAACCTAACTCCTCCTCTCTTCGACCAATCTCACTTGCTCCCTGTGCCAGAAAGCTGTTTGAAAGTATAATTAATAGACGGCTAATTTGGTGGCTTGAGCACAATAAAGTATTGCCAAATAATATGTTTGGATTTCGCCCCGGACGCGGCCCTCCCGATTGTATCAGTACTTTCTTGTCAGATGTGTATTTATCTTTTATCAACAAAAAATTCCTCATTGCTTCCTTCATCGATGTCTCTGCTGCCTTTGATAATGTCCAACTTCTCACCCTATTTGATTCCATGCTCTCCTTGAATATTCCACCCTTCTTCTCTGCTCTTGTCATTAGCCTTTTCCAATCTAGGACTATCTTTCTCTCTTCTCCGCTCGAACCTATTTCTAGACTGGTCTTTCGTGGACTGCCGCAGGGCTCTTGTCTAAGTCCAACCCTTTTTAACATTTACCTTATAGAAACTGCTTCTCTGTCAACAATCTCATCTTCCCTTTTTTTTGCTGACGACATCCTCATTTACTCCACCCATCGTAGTATCTCCACCGCTAATTCCCAGCTGCAACATTACTTAACGATTTTGGAAAGCGCTTTATCTAATATTCATCTGTCTATCTCTCCAACGAAATCCTCTGCTGTTGCCTTTACTCTTCGTCCTTTTGACCCCTACTTAGTTAGTCTTTCCTTAAATAGTAATCCGATCCCCCTGGCTAACCATTTTCGTTACTTAGGAGTATTTTTGGATAGCCGTCTTTCGTTCCACAAGCATATTAACTATATATACGTGTCATCACTAAAAAGGCTCAACCTTATTAAGTCCCTTTCACATACGAACTGGGGAGGTGATCCGTGCATTTTGCTCATGTTCTACAAATCCTGTATCCGTTCTATTCTAGATTATTGCTGTTTTATTTATGGTAACTCTTCCAGGTCTTTGCTCTCCAAGCTCGATCGTGTCCAAAATACTTGCCTCCGCCTCTGTCTTGGAGCTCAGAAATCTTCTCCTATCCCTGCTATTCAAGCGGAAACCCACATTCCTCCACTCTTTATTCGGCGTTCCTATTTGGGCTACCGCTTCCTTATTAAACGTCTTCCTATCTCCTCTTCCTCACTTATTCCTTCTTATTCCCTCATTCTACAGGATTGGCGATTTAGTGCCAATAAAACACCAATTCTGTCTCTTATTTCTACTCGACTCCTTCAATTTTTACCATACATTCACACTTGCGATAAGCTCCCATATTTTTCTTTTAACTTTTCCTCCTTTCTTCATCCAATTAATTGCTTTTACTCTTCTGCTCCCCCTACAGCCGTTCTGCATCACGCCGTTAGATCGGAATTTTTACATACCTTAAACTCCCACTATTCTAACCACGTTACAATCTACACGGACGGTTCCAAGAGCCCAAGTGGAGTTGGTGCAGCCTTTCTTTGTCCTTCATTAAATCACTCTGAGTCCTTTAAACTTCCTTCCTTCTGTTCGACTTTCTGTGCCGAGTCTATTGCTATCCTCCATGCACTTTTCTTCATCAGATCTTCGAAGGTCTCTCGTAATTTCCTTATTCTATCAGACTCTCAAAGCGTGCTACAGGCTGTTGCATCTCCTCTGCCTCCCCACTCTACTGATTATGTAATCCTTTTTATACGTTCCTTGATCAATGACCTCTTTCTTTTTTGTGCAATCGAGGTTAATTTCCTTTGGATCCCTAGCCATTCTGGAATAGAAGGAAATGAGTCAGTTGACTTATTAGCTCGGCGAGCTTCTTCTTCCGGCAGGTTCCTTACTACTTTTCCATCCGTCAATATTAATCTTCTGTCCTCTGCAGCGCACAACCAATTATGGTTTAACTCCTACTACTCCTCATTCTCAAACCCGGATTCCTTTTACTTGTCCATCCAGCCTTCTCTTCCTTTCTGTTCCTGGTTTCTTGACTTCCCTTTTATGCGTCGCTCCAGCATCTCGGCAATATGCCGCCTCCGCTTTGGGCACAGCTGGCTTCCCTCGTCGCTTTTCCTATTCTCTCTCGCGGCATCTCCGTATTGTCCTTTACATCCTCTTAACAGTCAACATGTATGTGATCCTGATCACATAATGTTCGAATGTTCATCACTTTCATCTGAACAATCTTCCTTTTACTCCTCTCTCTTATCAAACAATGTTCCTACTCCCTATTGTGCTGCATTTATTCTTTCCCTTCCTTCTCCTTCTGTCATCCAGGCGCTTGATACATTCTTGTTGAATGTTTCACGCCGCATAAAAATCTGATTTTTTCTCTATTCCCATTTCTTGGGCTAATGTCCTCGCTGACGAACCCATAGTAAATATTAAAAAAAAAAAAAAAAAGAACGCTTTTTTGATAATTCAAAGTTTAAGGGGTGAAAAGGGGCTAAAAACTGTTTTCTAAAAAACACACGATCTGTAATATTTTTGATACAAATGGATTGATCAATTGCAATTCCGCATGAAGATTCCTCATATGGTGTACTAAATGTGAGCAAATTTTTTTTTGAAACCCCACAAATTTACGGGGGAAAATGGTAAAACTCTATTTTTGGGAAAACCATAAATCACGCTACAGTCCAAACAAGTTATGATTATCACGTGTTAAATATAATGTATATATTGAAAATATCAAATACGAACGCTTTTTTAAAAATTCGAACTTGAAGGGGTGAAAAAGGGCTAAAAA
The DNA here is from genome assembly GCA_039619475.1 of Icerya purchasi. Classification (NCBI taxonomy): domain Eukaryota; kingdom Metazoa; phylum Arthropoda; class Insecta; order Hemiptera; family Monophlebidae; genus Icerya; species Icerya purchasi. The sequence goes on along the minus strand of CM077115.1, from coordinate 252,800,849 downwards.
CAGTTTCCCGAAAAATACACAGCTGTTATAGTTTTGGTGAAAAAGTGAGTCTTCATAATTGTTATTTCGCATGAAGATACTTTATGTGGTGTCCTAAAAGTGTGCAAAACTTTTTTTCCAATCTCGAAAATTTTAAGGCAAGAAAAGAGCAGAAACTCATTTTTGAGGAAACCAAAAATCACACTACGAATCGTGATTATCGTGTGTAATTTCATGTAAATACAGTGTATATACTGAGGATGTCAAAAACGCTGTTTTGAAAATTCAGATTTTAAGGGGTGGAATGAGGTTAAAAACGGTTTCTAAAAAAATACACAAACGGTTATTTTTTTGGCTCAAATTGGTTTACCAAATTGTAATTTCGCATGAAGATACCCCTAACTACTCTAACTAAAAGTGTCAAAAAAGTTTATAAAATTTTTATACGCCTCACCAAAACCATTTACGCTAATTATCAGAAAGCCCATTTGAACACACCATATACCGAAAATATCAAATGAGAAAGATATTTTGAACAATTGAACTGTAAGTGGAGAAAAGTGGTTGAAAATTGTTTTCAAAATATGACTGAAGTGTTATGTCTTCGTAATAGACGGGTTTACCATATTATAAGATTCACAAAGGTTGTTTCATTTTTTTTATATTTTCGCAATTTGAAGAGTGAAGAAGGGATAATCTATTTTTAGAAAACTTAATATCACAAAACTTTCAGAAAGAAGTGTGCTTTACGTATTTAGCTTGAACGTGTTATCTTTCCGATTTAGTTTATTTTTTTTTGGGCTGTTTATTGTTTAATAACAGCGCAAACAATATGGTGTTTATTCTGAACAGGAACAGCTTATATTGCCAGGGAAAATTAAACTGTTTTTGTTATACCAATCAATTCTTTTCTGTATTGTCCGCGTTCGTTTCAAATTTGTTTCGATTTGCCTATTCTTTTCGTATCGTTTGCATCGAAGTTATTTTGTTTTCGTAAGTTTTGTCTGTTATATGTGTTGTTTTTAATCATTTAGAAATTTTTTGTAAATTGCGCCTGACCATGCAAAGCAGCCGTACACATATTTTAAATTAATTTTTTTAATTTCTTTTTACTATTTTAAATTTATTTCTGTCACTACTGTCTCGAAAATTACTGGCAAAGACAACGGTTTACTTTTCTTTTTTTGTTTTTGAATTATTCTACATATATTATTTCAAACGATTCAGCTGAGAGAGGTTTAAGCCATATATCAGGTGTACAAGTATGAAATGCGGATTTTTTTTGGAAAAAAAACACGTTAAATTTGGACGAATGATAAAAAGTGGTTTACTCAAAGTATGCTCCATCGCCAGTTAAACATTTTTCCCATCTCTCGGGCAATTTGTGGATACCACGCTAGTAAAAATCTTCCCCTTTTGCCGCTAACCATTCATCGAGCCATTTTTTCACGTTTTCGTACGAACCAAAGCGCTGCTCAGCAAGTGCGTGACCCATCGATGCAAACAAGTGGTAATCGGAAGGAGCCAAGTCTGGTGAGTAAGCCGCATGGGATAGCACTTCCCAGCTGAGTGCTTCCAACGTGTCGCGAACCGGTTTTGCCATATGTGATGGAGCATTGTCATGGAGAAAAATTACCTTGTGTTGCCTTTTTTGATATTCTGGTCGTTTTTTCAGCAGCGAACGGTTCAAATCGATCAATTGTTGTTGGTAGCGTTTGGTATTAACCGTTTCACCAGGTTTTAACAGCTCATAATAAACCACACCCTTCTGGTCCCACCAAACACAGAGCATCGTCTTCCTGCCAAAGCGATTCGGTTTTGCGGTCGATGTGGATCGTGCGCCTGGATCTATCCATGATCTTTTGCGCTTGGGATTCTCAAAATAAATCCACTTTTCATCCCCAGTAACTATACGATGCAAAAACGACTTTCTTTTGTATCGTTCGAGCAAAATTTCACATGTGTTTTTGCGCCTCTCCATCTGCCTCTCGTTCAACTCATGTGGTACCCATCTGCCGACCTTCTGAATCTTTCCAATTTCTCGTAGGCGCTTAGAAACTGCTTGTTGACTAACTTTTAATTGCTCTGCAAGTTGTTTTTATGTTTGCACATCGTCTTCATCTAATAATGCTTGCAATTCTGCATCTTTGTATCTTTTTGGCGGTTTTCCATGTTCCTTGTCTACAACATCGAAATTACCACTTTTGAAACGCCGAAACCATCGTTCACACATATCCTGCGATAGAGCATGTTCACCATAAGCTTCTCGAAGCAATCGGTATGCTTCAGCAGCAGTCTTCTTCAAATGAAAACAAAAAATTAATGCTGTCCGCGAATGCTCTTTATTTGGCACAAATGTCGTCATATTAAACACACCAAAACAATACTACGCAAACAGTTTTTCAATTTATTATTGATGTACGTTTGACACATATTGATAGCGCAACAAAATTGCATATGCGTCAAATTTTTATAATACACATTGTATTGGTGAACATCTGGTTTTTCAAATCCGCATTTCATACTTGTACACCTGATACTATTGGACTTAATCGGAGAACATATAGAAATAAAATAGAGTATTTAACTGATATGCCAAATATTGGAAGTTTTGGGTCAAAACCGCTACATAAATTTTTTTAATCAACAGTTTTTTTTTTGTTTTTTTTTTAGAAGCCATTCCTAGCCTTTAACTTTTTTTTTAATAATTATTCTACCAGGAATATTAAAATCCTTACTCAATTACTGCAGTTTACTGTTGCGTTAATAAATTAATTTTAATAAAAAGCTCGAGACAGAATGGTTGAAAGATATTATTGAAAAAGATGTTCTCTTAAATATGTAACTGTGGGAGATCACCTTGTGAATAACTCGGTCTCTACAAAACGATGGCTGTGTGTGCTGTTTAGTTGAGCAAAACTTTTTGTTAGATCACAACGAACAAGATAATCTTTAATTAAACGTGAAACGTGAAGACTATTTTCTGTTGGACAGTCATAAACATCTTTCACCCAAAAGAGAGAGAAAGAATCTTTACATAAACATAATTCCAGATAAAACAACATTTTTTTATGAATTTCCAAGTACAGATTTAAACAGGCATTAATACACGGGCGAAGCCGTGGGACACAGCTAGTATATGTATATATATATATATATATATATATATACTAACGGTACTGTTGGCCAGGTATAAATACGATCCTATGGTAAACACTTTCGATATACATTTTTTATTTCATTTTTTTGTTCATCTCATATTCAAGTGTAATAAATAAAATTAATATTCTTAATTGATAATGGATAAAAATTAAATTTTATAAATGAAGTAAATAAAGGTTGATTCTCGTAAGTGTAAAAAATATTGTTATTTTAAATTATAACAATGAAATTTAATGTTGCGCGATTTGGGTGAACAACAATATTTTTTGTCAATCTGCCTTTTGCCAATATGAATAGATCCGATGGTTTAGCCACAAATGAGCATGCAACGTATAATAGACCATCGGAGAAACATAGATTTTTCAAATTCAGGCCACAAATTGGCATTGTCTGTTCTTGAGATTTGTTGATCATCATTGCGAATGTCAAAGGGAATAATTGAATTAAGGTGACAAAAATGTTGATTAATAATTACGGAAAAAATGACTTTTGAAAAATATAAATGACATCTGAGTTAATATTTAATAATTACACGGGGTACTAGTATTAATGATATCATTTTCATATTTATTTATGTAATAAGCTATCGTGAAATTTAATATTTGTAATATTTCCATATCCGGCTCGATATATCCATGATAAAATTTTCATTCACCAAACGAAGGTTTTAAGATACGGTTAAGTTTTCTACTCGCTCTCTTTCACGAAATATGGGGTTTTAAGTAGTTATGATGCGACCAGTGGTGTACAGAAATGCATATGGAACGAATAAAAAAAAATTAACTTTTATAAAATTTTTAATAAAATGCATGGTAAATACAAACTGAATGTAAAAATTTAAATAAAATGATCATTATTTATTTATTCGTCCCATATGCATTTTTGTACACCGCTGGTCACATCTTAACTACTTAAAACCCTATTCTCAAGCACTTTCAAAAAAAATATGCGCATTCCCGTATATTACTCTAGTTAGTATCTGGGTTTCTAACCCTAAAAATAGTCGCTCGGACACCAAAAGTTCGAAATTTAAAAAAAAAAATTATCTTTTTTTTCCCGAGCATATATCAGTAAAAAGATATCGCTATTTGTTGTCGTTTTCATTTTTTTCACATCAAAAATCCGTAAGGCTCGAATACTTTCATTTTCAGTCAACTCTTATTCGCCTTAATTTATATTATTATCAGTCACTCTAGCGTGACATATTATTACCTAGTAAACGGAGAAATTAAATTAACAATATTAGTTTACTCCGGTACAAAGTACAATGAAAAGAAAAAAAAAAGTCTCAACATCGATTATACATTTATTACACGTATACTCGTTAATTAATATCGTAATTATCAAACGGCGGTTCTAGAAGAAGGAAATATTTCAATAATTTTTATTAGCAAACTATAATTTTTTCATCCAACGGAAAAGAATACACTTCACATTTCACATTCAACATTCCATATTGTACATTTCACATTCGTCGCCGAAATGGCTTAAATAATTTAAGTTTAGTCTTCGATACACTTTTCACACTCTTGCATATTTCAGACGGTCCGTTATTCAGCGGCCGCTCTGGTGGTAGCTTTCACTGTGCGGCTGATGTCGATATTTATCGAATGTCGACATAGAGGCGGTTTGTCGGAGTACTAGACGGGAAGAAAAAACAAAAGAAACGTACAAATAGGTCGTTGAAAACACATATCGATTTAATTCTACGGTCGACAGACAAAAAGCAAAAATTCGCTCAGCCTCCGAGCGGAAAAAATCTGAATTAGGGCCGCAGACTAAAGTGGCATTTAATTAAAAGTGGAGAGGTATCAGCAGATCGGGCGAATCTGTTCGGCCACGTCTCTCTCTCGGCGACATTCCATTCCGGAATAGCGAGCAAATAAATTCTCCACTTCCTGGTTGACTGTTGTCCAACGCGCGCAATATGAGCCCACTCGACGGCCGACTTCCGTTTCTGCTACACTCGATGATCTTTCGATCCCTCCCTTTTTAAATAGCTGCCAGCTTACATCATTTTCAGCGGCCGCTATCATCATCCGCGATTATCACATTCAACAGATTCAACAAATTCCAGTTTTTCCAGCACTCGTCGCCCGAATCGAGCTGCTCCTCTAATCGGCGGAGAGGGGGAAGAGTTTCGCTTTTGTCTTCTTGCTCTTTTCACTAGGCTGATTGACAGCCAACAAACGTCGATTTATTTCCCGTTCTACTTCCGGTGTTAAGAAGTCGCCCGGATAAATCAGCCTGATTAAAACGCTTAGAATGTTCCCCGAAACCGCGCATTTCATTTAAGTAAGGTCCAAACCACTTGCACTAATGCAAAGCCTTTGTGAGTAGAGTTGTTACGTCCCCCACGCTCAACCCCGATCTATCAGTGAAACGAGTGCCGATTAAACGACCTTTCGAAGTTGGCGCACAATTTTTAATTACCGGTTAGCCGTAATAACACGACAATTGCAGGCTGCCCTTGCTGGGTCACTTCTCCTTCCGTATGGCACACTATTCGTTTTTATGTATATTTTCAGTTCATTTCTCGATATTGTTTTTTCCATTAACAACTGCTCTTTCACAGGTGATACTGGTCCAATTTTACGAAACGATCCGGATCAATTTTTATTTATTTCTTCTTGTCTTAATTACAGCTGAAGAGTATACATTTTACGAATAATTCTGTATAATTAATCCGATATTAACTGTTAATTATTTAACCCTACTACATTTCGGATTATGTTACATCACGCACAGTCACGAAATTTCAAAGAAAATGATAAAATGACACTTCAGTGTTTGCTTCTAAAATAACATTTAAATTTTTCGAACGTTCCGAGAACAACAGTCGTGAAATATAGTGATTACACTGAATTATTTATCGGTAATTTTAACTTTAAACTAATTTAAATATCGTTAAAAAGTATTCCTTACAATACACCTATTCCCTTTACTTTGATAAGTTATGAACACAATCACTGTTCCCGATAAGAGGCAAGCAACTTCGATGTAGTTCCGATTTCTGCTTCTCATCCTAATACTATTATTTATTACCTGTTCTTTTATCGAGTTTCTGACTTTTAACGTACATACGCGTGCTGTGAAAAGATATGCAAGTTCACTGCGTTAATTAATAATTTCCTCCTTTTTATTCGCGTTTTATTTTTCAGTTGGCCATGTTGTTTTTCTGTCGACACACCACCTGAAACCGTTTAGATAGTTTTTTCGTGACATTTAAGAATTCGGCGGGTCTACCATTACTCGCAAAAGCCACGATTATTTAATTGATAAGCAGGTGTGCTGGTTTTTAAAGTAGAGTGAAATAAATTTTTATTTCCATTCATATTCGATCAGCGTTGAATGGGAACTTATCGAATTAAAAGAAATTATCAGAAGGAAAAATGATCATAAAATTTTCTCGATTATCTCACCTTTCGAGATTCTTTTCGTTATTCCTTACCAGATCATTTTTCTGCCAGTAACTTCCAAATCCCATTCCCATCCTTTCCTGGCGATCCATTGGTCAAGGCTTTAACTTTTCTTTCTAAGGTAGGCATAAATTGGAGCGATCACCATGTTAATCCGACCGTTTTAGCGCCCTGGATTCATGTGTCAACATCTATAAACATATCTTTAGCAGATCCCTTAGAAGCATCTAACCTTTCTATACCCATGTCTCAAGTAGTATCAAATAAACTCGCCTCCGTCCCTAACTACATTCACATGTACACAGACGCAGCTAAAGCGAGTCCTACTAATTCTCCTTCACCAACTGCATGCGCTTATGAAATTGGAGGTGTAATGTACACCGAGCGCCTAAACGACTACTGTTGTTCTACATTAGAGGCAGAAATGTTTAGGATCCTTCTTTGCCTTGAGACGTATCCAACCCAGCGTCTCAAAATGCCCTTCTGATTACAGACTCACTTCAATCTATCAAAGCCATCCAGAGCCCAGACAGTTGCAACTCTCTAATAATTAAAATAAAATATCTCCTATTCCAACTTTCACGATCTGAGGTATATGTCACGTTCTTATGGGTCCCTGGTCATGTCGGGGTTCCCGGCAATGAGCGGGTTGACTTGGCTGCTAAGGCAACTCTATCTAGCCCGATGCCGTTTAACGCTTTTCTGCCTCGTTTTGGCGCATCAGTCTTTCTGATGCACTTTGCTGAGGAGTGGAGCAAATTATGGTCAGAACAAACAACCTGGCTCAGGTCCATAAAGTCGGATACCGACCCATGGTGGCCGCTGTTCCCCATCACACGTAGGGATTTCTCGATCATATCGCGACTGCGTCTGGAGCACACTGCACTGTCACACAATCACGCCTTTAAAGGAGCTCCCCCTCCGGGCACTTGCCCTTTGTGCGAGTTCATGGCCTCACCAACTGTAGAGCATCTGCTGAAATGGTGCCGGCATACTTCCAGATTTATATTTGTAAATTTATTATTTAAAAAAAAAAAAAACAAAAAAAAAACAGCTTTTTCTTTTTCCCGGAATAGTTTTTTCCGACGTAATAAAACATATCGCGTTTTAACTTTTATTAATTTAGCCCATCTTCAGTTGGAAAGGGAAAAAAAAGTACGAACAAAGAACATGTCGCGAATACTATTATTAACATTTAAAAACATAGATCGGAAATATCTGTTAATTTTTTTTTTATTATTATTTCATCACAACTGACCAACTTTAGTGGTCATTTAGCGATTAATTTAATGTGATAAAGAATGTTTTGTGGAGAGGTAGTGTACTCAGTAGTACTTCCTCTGAACTTTGCTAACGGATAGTAGAGACAATAACGGAGCGGCGAAGCGAAGGAAAATTGCAAAACCAAGGCTGGGTAGGAAGATTAGGTTGGATGTAAAAATAAAAGGAAGGTTGATTAGAAAAGGAGGAGATGTAAAAATCTGACTAAAAAATCTAGCATGAAACATTTTACACAGAGGGAGCAAATTAGAAGCGGGAATTTTAGTGAATTCAAATCGGGAGGATTCAGCAATTTGAGCCAAGGAATCTGCCATTTCGTCACCCTCTATCACCATATGATTCGTATTAAAACGAGTTAATTATTTCTTTCCGAAAAAAAAAAATTCTTGTTTTGCTAATTAAGCTAATGGCATCATAAATATACGAATTATACACTATTTTGTTCATTTATTTCGAACTAGCATGATGTTCTTTACTCTACGTCCATCCGTGTGCTAAGGAACATATGAAACACTCGATTTTATTAAAGTTCGCATAAATTATTGTCATAGTGTATTAAGATTTTTGCCTTAATATTTTTACATAAAAGGAACATTGATAAACAAAAAAAGGTTTATGCACTTGTGATTTTATGATCATAAAATACATATATATGTATATATATATATATATATGTGTATAAGTGAAAGTAAAAGAAAATAATAAAATACAATGAAGGCGAACGATTGAGAAGTTTTTTCTTTGTTGAAGGATAAGGATCGTCGAAGCATTTATAATGTTTTTGTTTCGTTTTTTTTTCCTTCTAGTCTAGACTTCAGCACATTTCGATTTACTTCCTAAACAATTTATCCGCATTTTTGATCTGATATTCTTATTTTTCACTTTTATTGATATGTTTGTGTAATTGTTTGTTTCTTCAGTTGGATAATCTATTTGCAGGAGGGACCTGCTTTTTGTATATATATATATATATATATATATATATATATATATATATATATATATGTAATTAGTTCATCTTCATTATACCGGCCCCATTTGAATGTCAAATATACAGCCCGGATTCTTCTTTACAAATTTCCCACTGATCGCTGTTCATTATTCGTTTTATTGTGACGATATGAATTTTAGCAACATGCTTCTGAAGCATTTTACTTATATTGTTGTTTTATTTTTCTGAAAAGAAGATGGGTCTTTTCAGTATCTCCTTTGCGCCTGTCTTTTAACCTTCGGGCACACGCGCGCGGACTGGTAAACCGTAGATACATATGAGCGTCTGTAGTGGAGGGGGGTAGTAATGTTGGAGCGGCCTGCTCTCGTGTAGCTGCCTAGTCGGAAGTGATCAGTTTGGTTCTTTGTTTGTCAGTGGATAATCGATGCTTCCGTTTACTGTTTATAGCAATTTGCGGAGCAGCAAGTTGTGTTAGTACCTTTTTGGTAAATAACTGTGAATTTTGTAGTTCAGTGTTCTGTTTTGTGTTTTTATTTTTTATTTTTATTTATTTATTTATTTATTTTTATTTTTTGATGATGGACGAGTAACGGAAGAGAACAAGCTCGATTATTGAAGCTCATGGATAAGTGTATGCGGAAAGAGAAAGGTGAAACAACTAATACGGAATGTGATGATCTGTCTGATAATGACGAGGAGGAAGTGATAGAAGAGAGCGGATCATAACAGTGAGTCAGAGCAGGATGTGTCTGATGAAGAGGGTTATCGAAAATACCTTAAATTCGTATTATCCTGGAAAAAACAGTAATTGAATAAGCAACTTCCTAGAAAAAACACGAGAACTAAGTCGGAAAATGTTATAAAACTTTTCCCATGGTCCAAACCAGCAACACGCAATCTAAAATCTATTTCGATAATAATAAAGAAATTGGTATACGAAGGCGGCACAGTACCTTCAACAATTATTTTTTCATGTAATAGAAAAACGCATCTCAAAAGCACAGGTAACAAATATCCCAAGAATGATAAAAGAAAGAATTCGAGAGTTGACTGGAGAACCTTCATCGGAAGTAATAACACAATATGCGCCTCCTAGTAGAGGGCACAGCGTCCTATAGCGCTTATTGTGATCGGAAGAAAAACAGATCCACAAAAATTTCTTGCAAAAAATGTGTGGAAAATTCACGTATGGGGAACATACTTTACATATCTGCTCTGAATGTTATAATTATCGGACTGAAAATAATTTGTAAGTGACTTTTCTTTGTGAATAAGTATTATGAAATTTTATTTTATGCAAGCCTAAGTGTAAGTACGTATTATTTAGGTATCATTTATTCATGTAAGTAGCAACAGTAAAAATTGATGGTTTATAATCTATGTGCATGGCAAGCATTAAAATTGATTAAAACGTGTATTATTTCATGTACTACAAAAAAAAAAAAATAAATAAAAAAAATATTAAAAAATATATTATTCATCATCTTTCAAACAGACAAAACAATGGCGGACTGGGAATCTGCAATGAGCGGTCCTAATTGCATATCGAATACTACGCGGAGTGTGAGTCCGCAGCGAGTGTTCGTGTTTGAATTTCGAACGCGTGAAGCCGAAGGTTAATTATTTAGTAATTTCGCCTTTATTTGTTTTTTTATTGTTTCCTCTCTTTGAATAACGATCTAGTTTTATTATCGTTAACTTTCCGTTAAATTTCGAGAAAAGACTGTTTTTTTTCCATCACTTCCGCGTTCCTTATTTTGTAATGTAACGATTTGTCGCTTCAGATACACTTGCAAATCTGGTATAAAATAAATATTCTCAATTTACCAAAGGCCGTAGTAGACTTTGAAATGATATGTTTTGCTTAATAAATAACATGGCAACATGGTTAGATTTAAATTTCTCATGTGCGTATGTTCACTTAAATATGTGCGTGTGTATGTATAAGTGTTTCGATGATGTAGCAGATGTAAAGAGAGAGAGAGAGAGAGTGCAAAGAAAGATCAAAGATAAACTCCGTCATACTTTAGAGAAATTTTTTGCGAGTTTGTGTTGATTTCTATAAAAGCTGTTACAACACAACTGTTGACGAAATGCGAGGTCGATGCATTTTCACAGGATCCGTTTTCATAGACCCGAAAAACGAGTTCTAAAACATGAGAAATGTGGGCGCGCTTCGATTCATATTACTCTTTCGACCTGAAGGTTTTCCATAAGAAAGCAGCCTAAAAAAGTTCCTTTCAACGTCGTTAGTGTAAGTGCGGTAGTTAGTTCACCATATTGAAAATTTATTCGCATCAGCCTTTCATTAGAAACCAAACCTTCTGCAGCTATTAAGCACAGCCCGGCGGAAGAACAAACCACACTCGTTCCCGAAATGCTCTGAGATGAAAACGAGACTTGTTTCAATTTTTAGTTTTAAAATGGACAAAGGGAACAAAAATTATTCTGAAAAAAGAAAAAAGAAAAGATACTCTATATACGGTGATGGTAAAAATTGGCAACTGAATAAAATAGCAATTGATTATAAACCCGGCAGATACAACGACGATGTTGGTGAGATGTTTCAAAAAGAAAGTTAAAAATACTCCGTTTTGTAAAATTGCTAGAAAGTCTGTAAACGTATTGTGAAGGAGGAAAAGTTAAGATATCTCTATAACTATTCGCAGAACAACGAGCGCAACGGTAAACAAATCGTGAAAACTACCGAACAATATGACCGTACGAGTAAAAGGGACTCGTGGAATTGTTTGAAATCCACATTGAAGAAATAATTCTTACGGTACTGGTTAAAGTAAAAAAGATATAAATCGAAAAATTGAACGTAAAAATATAAAACATAATCGGGAAACCGCGGTTGTTATCACCGCAGATAACTAATTGCCTAAGATTTCTGTCCTCCGGGACTTGGTCCAGCACCAAGCCTCTAGTATTGGTTCTTCTGTAATGGCTATTGGAAGAATTGTGTTTCAGTTGACTCTACGTCATTATTATCTTTTATATTTCAAGTTTGTCCGTTGCTTCAAGACTCGGAGGAATTATACAAGAAACGAAGCTATAGATAAAGCAGCTGGAACAAAACAGTTAAAAGAAAGACACACACGACTAGAACATAAAAAGTTATTACATTACGTCAAAAATACACTCGTTGCATCCACACACATCTTCCTCAGATTGGACTAAAACTAGGGGACGACGCCGGATAAGAAGAAAAAGATAGGCAAGAAGAAGTCAGTAGTAATTATAGGACCCACCTTCAGCACATCCCGAAATATAGGGTGATTTTTTAAGAGTTAAGTTTTTCAGGTTGGCAGCACTGGTTGGTATTGGCGTCCAAACGTCATCCGTCAAAGTGAAAAGTTTTCAGTATACTCTCTGCCATTTCATCATCATGGAAAGACTTACAAACGAGCAACGATTGTGATATGGTTGAAATTTATTACCAAAAACCAGTGCTCTGTGAAAAATGTGCATCGTTTGTATCGACCTGGTGAATCAACAATTCGTGCTGTTATCACCGAATTGTTGATTCACCAGGTCGATTATCATAATATGGGGTCGATACAAACGATGCACATTTTTCACAGAGCACTGGTTTTTGGTAATAAATTTCAACCATATCACAATCGTTGCTCGTTTGTAAGTCTTTCCATGATGATGAAATGGCAGAGAGTATACTGAAAACTTTTCACTTTGACGGATGACGTTTGGACGCCAATACCAACCAGTGCTGCCAACCTGAAAAACTTAACTCTTAAAAAATCACCCTTTACTTATTAAACGAAAACCCTACAAAAAATTGCTCGAATTAACCTGAAATCACCCGTGAAATGTAAAAAGTACGCGAGTCACCGAAACATTTGCAAAAAATAATAGAAGTTGCATCGATAGAAAAATTCTCAAAATTTCTTATAGTTACCGGTATAAATATGCAGACACTAATGATATCGTAGTAGCTGAATAAAAAAAAAGAAAAGAAAAAAAAAGGAAAGAAAAAAAAAGAAAAGAAAAAAAAAGAAAAGAAAAAAAAAGAAAAAAAACGAAAAAAAAAGGTCTTTTATATCTTAGTGAGTAAAGTTTGTACGAAATTTGATAACACTTTAAGAAGATTTCTGGCAATAATTTAGCGCGCGTACTTTTTACCTTTTTCTATCGACGGCTATTTTATTTCGCTAAAGTCAGTTTTCTGCGCAGTTAGCAATCACTTTCGCTGAACGATCTTCTAAAACGGGGATGATACGTACTAGCGACACATACACGAATGTACTACATAAACAAGTGTCCATCAGTGGTGGATTCAGAGAGACATGGAGGGTAGTTATATAATTATGTAATATCTACTACGGCAGGCAGTACATTTGAGAAATAGCCCCCTTGTTTGATAAAGAAAATCACCACAAATAGAGTGACCTCTTTAGAAATTCATAAAAATGTGTTTTGAAAATACCTGTAATTATTACAATTTTTAATTTAGCTTTTATTTTATTTTTAGTTATGAAAAAAATAAAATGAAATTATAGAATTATACCTTAAATATGGTAGTTTAGAAATAGTAAGAAAGATAGTATTTCTTATATTAGACACTTTACACTTCTTTTTTATTTTTGTTATTAATCCGATCCGAATTCTCTTTGTTCGTGAGCAAGTTATTAATATATACAATATATATATTTCTCATTGAACTCTACTTTTAATTAAAATTACAAAATAAAAATTAAAAATAAATGAAAATAGCAAAAGATCGACGACAGTTGCATTTAAAACCAGAATAAAAACGTAATATTTATTACTAGAAACAAGTATTACATATTAGTTATAAAATCCACAAGTGTAACAATTATACAAATCTTTTATAGCATAAATTAAGTTTCTCCGTTATAACAAGTTTTTTCATAGATGCTTTAGTTGTTTTTTTTTGGGGGGGGGATGTTCCTTATCCCCCGTCACACGTGGATCCGCCGCTGGTGCCCATATGAACATAGTTTGTAAATTTTTTGTGACGCTGAATATATATAGACGCTCTTATTTCGTGTTATTCGAAAGTATCGAGTAGTTCTCTAATTTTCCGTTTTTTTAATTCGGGGTAAAGTTTTCACAATCTTTTCGACCGCAAATTATTTTTCTGCATCAGCGCTACTAGGTGTAGACACTGTTTGAAAGAAGAAAAAAAAAAAAAAAAAACATGATACCTTTTAGTGACTTGGACCGGAATTTTTCCGTTAAATTAAAAAGAAAAAAATACACTCTGCTTTTTTGAAAATTCAAAATTGAACAACAGCTAGAAATTCTAAACTGATTCCGTTTAAAGCGTTAAGGTCTTTATCTTTATTTTTTTTTTTTTAATGGGTTCGTCAACATGGACATTGGCCCAAGAAAAGCGTTAAGGTCGCCGCACTAGTAGAAGTTTCCAATATAAGTCCTTTAAAAAAAAAAAACGGAATTTAATCATTATAGCTTAATTTCGACCTTCTTAACTTTTACCGTAAGCATTCGCCCGAATATGACTGATACGAAAAAATCAACTTTTAGAATGCAAAACGTGCTCTCTCAGGGTTATTAGCGACGCCAGTGGAGCCGCCAAAGTGTTTCCGAAAGATCGGTGTGTTTACGTTTTTTTTCGTTTCTCTCAAAATATACCCTGCTTATTCCAAAACTTTTCTTAATGTTTCTTCCGTGTACTTTGCATACGGAAAAATCTGTTTGTTTCATTTGACTGATTTCACGCGCCTGACATACACACCTCCGACAGCTGCGCTCCAATAATCGTATGTTTCCAGAAACGGGAGTAGTCGAAGGAAAAATCTGGAAACACGCGAAAACCCAGTAGAGTAATAGTAGCTGCATCGTCGCGAAAAAAAAATATTACGCGGCTCGAGTTTCTGTCATAACATCGGCGAAGAAGGGCTATAAGGAACGTTTCGAAAGAATGAAATTACCGGCGAACAAATAAACCGATAAATATCAATCGACCATCGAACCGGTTCACACGAGCAGGTACACTGTTTACAGAACTCTGTCGATTCGATAGTCGGCTGGGAAATGGAGCGCACAAAAGCCGGATTAGGAGCTATAAAGGCGACAAATCCGTGTCAATACGTCTCCGTGATAGTTTCCCATCTGCAACGACCTTCCGGGAACGCTGAGCATCAGTTTTGATCGGATCATGATCGAATGAAAGCCGGTAAACAGGACGGGGGGCTGATTAAAATGAAGAGTAGAAAAACTTTGAAATGGATACGTGGCGCAACGGGTGCGGGTGTATTAGAAGTCTTCTAATTTCTTTTGTTGCCCGTTCGCGAAAGGTAATAATAGCCGTATTATTAGCTAAAATAGAAGATTGGATTTCCCTGCCTGTCTGTGGGCTGCGTGTGAGCGCGCCTTTTATTACGTCCTGAGGAAGGAACTGCCAGTTTATGTTGCAAGTGCAGTTTGTAAGCAGAAGAAAAATCCTCACCCTGATTATTATTATTACTATTACTATTATTATTATTATTATTATTATTATTGTCAGGTATGATGCTGGAAAGGCGAATTCGCGCTCAAAAAGGTAATCTTCGTGAAAAAAAAGAAAGAAAAGACATGACCAAGAAAAAGGAACAGCAAAAGACGGACTGTTTGACGAGATTTTTTCTATCTCGGCTAATGCCGTAGAGCGACAGGGGATTATTAGTGTGCGTAGAAACAGTAGATCAATCTGCAATTTAATTTTTCCCCTCAAATTTCTTTCTTTCCATCTTCTTTCTCGCAACCATTATGCGAAATGAAGTCTTTCTTATCTCATCGCAAACATCGCATTATTCTATCGGCGAAGATTACCCGTTTTTCGAAGGTAGACCGAGCGCAGACATGTAAATAGAAAATCCCTATATCAGATTAGCTTGCAAACACCATGTAAATCCCGATTTAGGGTCGTCGCTTTATTTTTCTTTCCTTCCTACACGCAAATTCGCGCACACAAAAACATGCAACCTCGCATTTCTAGGGCCCATGATCGTATTGCGCTAGTTTCAGCGTCATTCTTTTGCCTATCTATAAACATACAGACGCTGACTCTCCTCGTTAAGTAATCCTATCTAAAGAAAATTTAAATACTCGCCTAGTGTACTTGTGTGTCTATAATAAGAGAATAATTTTCGGCAATGGTCGCAGGTGCTTTATTACCGGCACACGATTATTCGGCGAATAATCTCTTTCCGGACAACGCTATAGTATAGAGCAGATTTTTCCGATCGTAATTATTGACACACAAATAGACAAAATTAATAGCCTTCGCGATGCTATTTGAAAAGCAAATTCGGTTGAAAAATTAAACGTGCTTCAAGCGAATGCGAGTTATTTTGAAAATTCTTAACATCGCCCGCAGTATCTTTTTCATTTTTTATTTTAATTTGCCTTTTCAACATGGACGTGCTTCTGCTGTGTACAGGAAAAACAAAAAAAAAAACGCTTTGGCAAGAAATAGATTACTACGACGTCATCAATGTTGCTTTAAATTATCGAGAAATTTTGCTGTAATTAAAAAATTATTTTCATTTTTATTTTACACTTTTTTCTTTTAACATGTGGTCGGGTTGAATCTAAAATTTTTTGTCCGTCACGAAGAAATGTCACACGGAATTTTACAATCCTGATTTTTTTTTTTTTTTTTTTTTTTTTGGGTTCGTCATAAAGACATTGGCCCAAGAAGAGGGAGAAGAATGAGAAGCGGAATCAGATGTTTATGCGATCAGATATGGAAGATAGGAAAGACTCAAGTGCTGGAATGACCGAGGGTGATGGCAAGGAGAGGACAAAAGCTGCGCAATACGGAGTTGGAAGACCAATTGACAAAAGAGAAGAGTAAAAGGAAGAACGTTCGGAAGCGATATAGGTGCACTCAAACAAAATGTGATTAGCGTCACCTATAAAGTTGTGAGAGGAAGGGTGTAGGAGACAGTGAGGAGAGGGGACCAGAGAAAAGCGAAATAGGGAAGCAGGCCCAAAGCGTAGGCGACAGATTGCAGAGAGAGTTGAACGCCGTATGGAGGGAAAATTGAAAAACCATGGATAAGACGGTAGATTAGGCTGGATAAAGAGATAGAAGGAATCCGGATTTGAGAATGAGGAGGAATACGAATTTAACCATAGTTTGGAATGAGCTGAAGTGGAGAGGAGATTAATATTATGAGATGAAAAGACACTGAGGAATTCACCGGTAGAAGAGGATGAACGAGCTAGTGTATCGGCCGACTCGTTACCCTCGATTCCAGAATGGCCTGGAATCCACAGTAGGTCAATTTGGATAGAGTGAGAAAGGAAAATGTTGTGAATAAGAGAGCGTATGAGAAGGATTATGTAATCAACAGAGGAAGAAGGAAAAGAAGAAGAGATGGCTTGAAGGACACTGTGGGAATCCGATATAATAAGGACTTTATGCGAAACTAGGGAAGAAGCAACAAAAAGGACGGCACGCAGGATGGCAGTAGACTCGGCATAGAACACTGAACAAAAGGAAGGAAGTTTGAAGGTTTCGAAATAATTTGAGGAAGGACAAAAGAAGGCCGAGCAATCCTGATTTAATTATATTGTAAAATTACTTTTATCGCGTAGAGCTTTTCTTATTTGTTTGTAATTAATACCCCGGTGTCGGTAAGCGAGTTATTCACCGGTCGAGAATGATCAAGTTTTTAATAGTTCATATAGTCGAAGCATGATAAAAGAAACTTTAAGAAGCGCTGGTCCGAAGATCACCAGGCCGTCGTCGGGGATGAATTGGCCTATGTATGTGTTAGGGTCGTCGCAAAGAAATTACCTGATCTTCTTTGTCGGTTACCAGTTGTCGTGTCTCCATTGATTACCTTTGATATTTGGTTAGCGGTCGGTCAATTCCCTCAGGGCTCGAATTGTTAAACGAGTTGTTTCTTTTTTCTGCCCATTAGCACTAGTATCATTAGAAAAAAAGCTGCACTAACCAGGTTGCAGGGTTTTTGGGAGCTGCTGCCCAGTTTCAAATTCGAGTCGCACAAAAAGGTAATTGTGACACACAATGCGTAGTTGATACCATTTGAAAGTTTTTTTTAATAAATACGGAACATGCTAATAAGACGTCAATACTTATTTTTTATATTTCTGCCCTTAAATGATGCTAGTTAGCGAAAAAATTGTTTTGTAAGCTAAATAGATCATGAATATTTCTTAAAATAAATTATAAAATATGTTTTGAGAATAATTCAATAGATATTATTATGCTTTATTTATTTCTTCTTATAAGTAAATAGTATTGTCCCCTAAAAAATTCTTCGTTAAGTGCTTAAAGCTTTCACAGTGATTAAAAAATATCTAGATTCGATAAATTAGTTGTAAACATTATTTGGCCATTACACTGAAGAACTACACTTTTACCAACCGGATTGGTGTACTTTATTGTGGAAAACTTTTACACATATTTATGTTGCAAATATTTCACATATAAGTTAATCGTGTGGAACCACGAACTAAATGGGTGTTTTAAATAAAATTTAAATTAAACGATAATGCGGTTTCGTTTAATTTTAAATCGAAATACGAAAATATCTGAAGGTGTACTGATTGTCCTGTTTCCACGGTACTGATCTGAAATTAAATATATTGGTTATAGCGAGAAGTCACTTGGGTCGAAGCAACGGTGAACAGAAACCAACTAGCTCATCTTCAGATTTATTAGGATATCCTTAGGTACATTGTGTCATAACTCCGCAGTCTAGCATTACACCGCAAAATAAAATCAGGACTGATTCCTCTTTTTTTTTTCCAATTGCATATTTAATTCCAGGCAAAATGTATGAAAAATTTTTTTTAAGGATTAGTAAATTGGTGTTAAAATGCTTAAGTATAACACTCTATTAATATTATACTATCCCCTACGTAAAAAATTAAAATAAAAAAGTAAATAAACTGATAAAATTTCAGTAAATAAATGAATAAATTTTAATATCAGCGACCAGATTTGGATATGTGTAAATCCATATACAATTAGTAAAAATGAGAACAATTTGAAGTTGTTAAGATCTATTATTAAAATTGGATTAATATAGAGTTTAGAAAATTTGTAAAAATGAAAGTTGAATTATAACTAAATATGCATTAAATAACAGTATTAGAGACGTATTTTTATTCATAACGTTATATTTTATAATAAATTAATAAAATAAGTTTTTGCGGAATTTAATGGCACAAGAGACATTTTTTTGCGATACAGCTATATAGGAAAATTAACTTTTGTAAAACGTTCGGCTTTGGTAAAACGCCAAATTAATAACACGATATGACTACAAACTTAAAATAAATTAACTACATTTCACAGAAACTTATTGATTAATTAAACAAGATATTACGAACAATAATAATATATTATCTGTTAAATATTTAATTGTATATTTATGTTTTTTATAGTTTTCGTATTTTTTCGATATTCATCTCGACAACTTCAAATCGGATTATACGGATTTATTTTTATTTTTATTGTGTACTAATAGTACATCGAAGATAGCCGCGGGGTGTTGTTAAAATTTATATGTATATTTAAATTTTTCCGATAAACGTTATATTTTTTTATATTGCACTTTATTAGCATATCAAAAATCCGCTGGAAATCGTGACCTCATTAAATCACGATTCTCATGTACAGCACGAGAGTTGAAAGCTCGGTCGAAATACGTCGGAAAAAAAATATCTTTGCTAATGTGTATTTCTATTTTCCTTCCACGGCTGAAATAGGCCATTTCCAAACATATTTCTATTACATTAGTTTAGATCTCATTTACGATTGTTACTGTATTTATTTTATTTACAATTATTTATAATTTTATTATTTTCATAAACTAATTAAACAGGACAGATACGTTATATATAGGCGTAAATTTTTATCCCATAACACGATTACGTAATTTTGAAAATTATAAATAATTCCTATCAACAGGATTGATCATTTTCACGATAAAGCGTTTTTCCGTGTAAAGCCACATGCTGAAATTTTAAAAATGACTAAATTGTGTGTATGAATAAATGAGCGTTTGGTTTAGTAATTGTAAATTCCATTTACACCCAATATTTCTGTAATAGGCTTATTAAATATCATGATTCTCTCTTGTTAAACGAGAAAAGGTCGTCGTCTGATAGGCTAAGACGAAAAAAATTTAACGAGTGTCTACGCTTCACGCAGATACATTAGAATGTTAAGATTCTTTGATTCGACATGGGAATTATACTCGGTTGTTTCGTTGAACTGTTGCTCGGCTGCAACGAGTATGAAAGCCGACGTGTTCGTGATTTTTACTGTATTGAATGTGATTCCTTAGATATGGTATTTACATTTACATCGTGTTGATAGTATTTACAACATTATTAACATGGTTTACATTATTTATATCATCGATAAAAGTTATTACGCTGTTCCCTACATTTACAACATTAACATTCGGAAGGGGTTCTGTTGTTATCGAAAGAAGAGGACCATGTGTACTAAAGTATGCGGTCCAAGTGCGTCGACGTGTCGCGAAAAGACGGCGTCAATGCACACGGAATTGCGTGATGTGGATATGGTTAGTTCATTTTTCAGTTCCAATCTGAATTCTGCGCGAATAAATTCCATGAATGCGGAACCGTCCAATTCTCATAAATCCAAGTTAAGATCACTACTGTGGGAGAGCTATCGGAATATTGCGGTGACTTACTTCATCGGGAACCACTTTTAAAACAAACCTTTTAAGTTTGAACTTTATGCTAGGAGGTTCAGGAGAAAGAATTCTTGAATTACTTTTGAAGGAAGTGTTTGGCGAGATGTAGACACCGTTAGAGTAGAGTTCGTTCTTTTCATTTATGGAGTTGTTTGTACTGAACAAATATCGCCAACGACGTTGTGCGCTATTGCTATCCTCTTGACTCGCATTTCCAAATGATCCGATTTAAACAGATTGCTGAGCGTCCGAATGTGTTATATATTTTCGCAGATGACCAGTCCGTCCGAATGAACTGTGTTTCGTTTGAATAGCGGTATTATGCGGAAACCTGGTATTTCGACTGAGTGATCAGTTTTGATCCACGTCTCCGATAGCGAGAGTAATTTCCAGCGCGAAGCACGAAATCTGATTGAGTATTTAAGGGTTATAGCGAAAGCGAGGTGTTACTGCGTGGAACGATCTAGAATATCGCGGCATGCATCCCCGATCGTGTATGTAAATAGTGTCGCTCGAGCCGAATAAACTCGTTATGTAACTCTCTGTTCTCCTTACCGCGATAGTGGTAAAACATACGATCGTTGTCCCGGTTTGTAAGATATAATCCATTCAAGGAGGTTGCGCACGCAACATTGACGGGTTGTTGATAGTGGCTTTTACTATTAGTGTCGTAGCTACTGCCTGTGCATCGTAATCGCGCACACCTCAACGAATGGAAACTGACTACACTTACAGCTTACAATTTTGCTAGTGTCGTTTGTATATTGGTAGTGCGCTGCGCTATCGGTGAATGATCAAGATTGGGATTCGCGCGGAATAAATGACCGATTTTCGGATCGGCGAATGATAGCCGTAATCATTTAATTAGGCTCGTCATAATGCCGATCGCGCCGTTGACGAAATCGTTGAGCACATCAATGTTGGCGCGAACCATGTACAGTTTACTAATGTGCAAACGCAGGATGTAGGAGCAAACACGGTCGATTTCGTCGGCTTGAGTTTGTGCACTTTTTTGCGAGCGTTAGTGAGCTATTCGTTAGTACGGTGGCCGTTGCATGAATCGGCAGCCACACATATTCAATCATTTCATAGCACCTTGTACGGAATCTAAGTTAAACTGATCGACGTCTACAATATGGAAGAAGAGACGTATAGTCTGAGGAAACTCGCGGTCAACGAATTTGTGGAACTCGATCATTATTTTCTCCTCTGGAAGTAAGGGCTGACCATCACAAATCTTGGTTAGTACAGATGAGAAGGCGACATGAGCTTGTCACATCGCTTGTAACGACTGCCGGATAATTCCGCTGTAGAACTTTTCGCTCGATCGCTTGTAAATCTATGTCTGGCAAACGGACGCTAGTTGATGGAGGTTGCTGGTAAACACTATGCCCATACCCGCGAATAATTTATCTATGTCCGAAGAGAACAGATCCGATCGAACTGCACTGATCGGCGAAAATGATGCGAACATTTGCGAACGCTCTGTGCGAAACGCATTTAATACTTTCGCTGAGAGGATCTTTTGCGAGTCCCCGATTCGAAATACAGGATGTACAATGGATCCGATATAATTATAAATGAAAAATTATTTTTGCGTTTCCATGGTAACAGTTTATGGCGTAAAATTTCGTGGTACATTCGCGTGAAATTTCATTTGACGGACAAGTTTGACCTCCCCATAAAAAAAAACTGTATCCTCTTATACGGCATAAAAAATACATCTTTTTCACCCTCCTAGCATACCGGGGGAACTCTAATAATAAGATTTTCTAAGATTTCGAAAGGAAATTGAAAATGGTGCGACATCACTTGCTCTTCCTACTCCATATTGCACCTCTTATGTCCTAACTTTTCCCTCTTCACAGATTGTCCCTATTATTTGTTCCTTTCTCCTAACAACATTTAATATCGTATGAAGATATAATTGATTCCTTCTTATTCTAATTGTTTCTGGGTAAAGGGCGCCGGTTAACAGGCTCCAAAAAAAAAAAAAAAAAAAAAATTTAATATTTTCAGCATCCTACTCGAAATTCTGCAAACGATTATAATTTTCGAAACATCGGAAAAAAAGTGAAAACGCAATTTTTTAGACTATTCAACAGAGCGGGATCGGTAACAAAACGGGTTTATGTTCGTTTTTAGTGCAGTTACAACTTAGTATATCATTCAAATCACGTACTTTGATTTCTCTTGTACCACGTTAAAAGAATCAAAAAAAAAAAAAAAAAAAAAAAAATCAGCAAATTTCCAAATATCTTAAGGCTCGATTACATTAGGCGAGTTCAGTAGCTACTAGCCTGTGTGTTTACACGCGGGCGAATCAGCCAGTGAGATAGTGATGATGACACTTGCGTCATTCCACTCGCTCAAAAGTCAACTAGGTAGCAAGTGGAAACCACGTGTTGCTTTTCTTTTTCATTGTTGTTGACTTTTTGGTGTTTCTCCGTTATAAGGTGTTGTTCTGTGTTAAATAATGAAATGGAATGTGAATTGTATGGAGGAATTTCTACACATCTACCAGCAGTACCGATGGAATATAAAAGAAAAATACTATTGCAAAACAAAATTAAAGGATGAAATTTTCCAACTTCTTCGTCGTGAACTTGATGAAAAGCAGTTCCTTGGGGGAATGGATGTGAATCAATTGACGGCTAAAATCAAATCATTTAAAGATGTCTACAGACAAGAACTACACAAAATTGAAAAAAGTAAAAAAAGTGGCTGCGGTACTGAAGAAGTTTATTCGTCGAAACCATCAAATTGGGTAGAATTCATTCTTAAAATATTTCGATGAGCTGAAAAATCTTCGTCCTTCAACTCTCTCCACATTTCTCGCGTCTTTCTATCCACGATTTTACCCACACTCTTCTGCGACGCAATCTTTCATTTTTAACTCCTTCTTGATAGTAGCAGCTAAAACAACAACTCTGGCACGAACTACTTCCAGCGACATTCTGTATAGCCATACTAAACAAAATAACTCTAGATACATTGGCAGCTAGTTCACCAGCAACTATGATGACACGCGGTTAGTCAAACCCACACACCAGTAAATAACGAGTAAAGTAGACCTCCTTCCAACTTTCCTCGCGGATTGTTTACAATCTGCTACTTCGCTAGCCAACATGATTACACTGGGCGAGTTTACTATCACACAGTGATTTTGCCGGCTAATAACTAGTAAACTCGTCTAATCTATCGAGCCTTTAGAATTAAAATAATAGAAAATTATCCCCGACACTTTTAATCGTAAACATTATGATGAAACGGGTTTCACAAATTTCAAATTTTTAAAGCTTACCCGACTTTTTCCTTTTATATAGTTCTATTATTCAGCAGCGTTTACCTCCTTTCTTTTCCTTTCTTTTCTCTTTTCTATTTCTATTGTTTATTTTGATTTCCTTTTTTGTTCTTTTCATTTATTAATCTATACTTATAAGATGTAACTTCTCGGTTGCGAGTCTATTTGACACTTCCCCTGTGTCCGACTCCTCCGATGACGCTGACGAAATAGACTGGCATTCGGCATCCGCACACAACGGTAATAGTAAAACAAAGAGGAAAAAGAAGGAACAACCCGTTATCATTAATAATGAAAATCGATTTAGATCGCTATCATCTCAAGACGACAACTTCGTTCGGCATGTGTCGCGCAACGATTACACAACTATATACATCGAAATACCCACCGATTACGATAATAAATAGCGATGGTAAGCTCGATCTAAAAAATTTAATTTTCAATATCAAACAACAGTTCATTCGGAAATTAAGATTAGAAATTATAATAAACTAAAAACATCCGTATTTGCTTCCTCGAAAAGCGATTTTGATGCTATAATTGCGTATTTAAAAGTGAACAACTCTCCCCCTTTTTCACCCATTTGCCGCGTGAGTGTAAGCCCATCAAAATGGTTCTGAAAGGCTTACCCCCGCTCCTTTACCAGTTCTAATGTAGAACAGGAACTAAAACCCGCTGTTAATGTCACTTCAGTCACCCAATTTGTAAAAAATTCTGGCAATGTCGATTCCGTGCCTCTCCCAGTATATCTTATCACATTCCCCCCTGAAATACAGATGCAAAAAATTTTCTCCATTAGGACCATTTTCTCTTGTGTGATTACTTGGGAAAAATATGTTAGGAAAAGTGTTTTACTGCAGTGTTTTCGCTGTCAAAGATATAGTCATGTATCACATAACTATTCTTTACCCGAACGGTGCTTGAGGTATGGGGAATCTCATGCTAGTGCATCTTGTGAAAACACGCAAGTGTTTAAATGTGCAAATTGCGGGGGTGATCACCCTGCTAATTCTGAGAAGTGTCCCGTCGGCCAAAAGATTCTTAATGGTAGAACTAAAATTATCTATAATTCTGCAAGCACCGCCAAACCTCCTACTGGTATGTATGTCAGCATCATTTACCATTAATTCTCGCGCTGGTAGTAGAACAACTGACGTTCGGCAAAAATCATATTCTAATGCGGTTACTGGTCATGTAGGCAATGGTTCGGAAAATATTGAAACTAGCAGTGACTTTTCAGTAAGTGAACTCATAAGGTTACTGCGGGAAGTTAATCTAAGTCGTATTTTTAATATTACATATACGTACCGTTGTAAATAGGCATAAGGCGGCGAAAAGTAAGGATATGTTCGCTAAACTGCAAGTAGTTCTCGAAACTCTTGCAGAATTAATCTAGTGTTACTACGATACTTCGGCCATTAAACTGGTTGCTTGGAATTGTAACTCAATAATTGGAAAATGTGACGAACTGTATCAGAGTTTGTGTCTGTTAACAACACGGACGTAATTGCTCTATCAGAAACCAAATTAAGTAGCAACATTCGGCTAAAATTCCCGGGGTATTTTATTTACAGAAAAGACGTTAATCGTAGATGTGGCGGGGTTGCACTACTCGTTAAAAATCATCTGAGACATGAATTACTACCCATTGTTAATTTATGTTCCACTCAGGCAATAGGTATTAATATTTATGCATCTACTAATTTTAACGGTGTTAGCTCTCAAAATAAGTGTAAAACTAATACTATCAGTATCTATGCTATATATAAACCACCCACTTGTAACTTAAACTTTGCTCGAGATATCCAGTCCCTTATGCGGACTAATAATAGAGTTATCTTAATCGGGGATTTCAACTCAAAAAATAAACTATGGAATTGCTTTTATAATAATACTGCTGGCAAAATTCTATATGATATAGCCACGCGTAACAATTTTTGCATCGCTGCTCCTAAAGAACCAACTTTCTTCCCCTGCGCTTACGGACTCAGAAACAGTATTTTAGACTTGACAATTACAAAAAATTTATGTATAACACAACCGATATCAATTCACTGCCTTTCTTCCAATCACAACCCAATGTATACTGTTATTGAGGTCAATAAACAAGTTAGTGAGAATAAGCTGCAATTTAATTATAATCATGCTAACTGGTGGAAATTCAAAAAGTTTATTTCCGATAATGTTAACTTAACTACCCCTATTAGCAGTATAATTGATTTAGAAAATCATCTTAAAGATATTACAGATTTAATTATTGAGTCTGCTGAGCGGCCTGTACCTAGACATACACCTAGCACATCCTGTCGTAATATCCCACCAGTAATAGTTGCCGTAATTAAATTTAAAAATTACATTAGAAGAATTTATGTCAAGTATCGCTATAATAGCACGTTACCATATTTTAAGTTTGTCCTTACTTTTTTAACTAAATTAGTGCGTTATCTACTATGTATGAATAAAAATCATCATTTTAATCTTCTCCTCTCTAAAATTACTCCTAAAGATGGCAGCTTGTGGAAAATCTGTAGACACCATACTAAACAATACGCTACCATCCCACCACTTTACGACTCTGATTTAAAAACTTATGTGTACGGTAATGTAGAGAAAGCTGAACTCCTTGCTTGTGTGAATACTTCAAAGTGCATTGCAAAAATTTAAATCTGGCTTCAAACTATCAAGTAAATAAAGTCCGAACTGTTGTTAAAAACTATTTAAGTGTACTACGCAAGCGTTTCATTCTTCTGTATATACTACTCCTAAAGAAGTATTTTTAATAATTAAAGCATTGAAAGCCAAAGCGTCAGTAGGTCATGATAACATCCCTACGATCCTGATGAAATATCTTCCAGTGAAAGCAATAGTTGAACTTACTAGGATAATTAATGCGGAAATTACTAAGCTAATTAATCAGACGTTAAAAGAAGGGAAAATACCAAATGGGTTAAAAATATCGAAAACAAGACCAATATATAAAAAAGGGAAACACAGTGAATATGAAAACTATAGGCCAATTGCTGTAAGCAATGTAATTGCAACAATATTAGAAAAGTACGCAGCAAATAATCTAACGAAGTACCTACAAGAAAATAGGATAATTGACAAAACACAATACGGATTTCAAAAAGGAAAATCCACATCGAAAGCAATCGGCGAGCTTACTGAAAAAATAAGAGATAGCTTTGAAGAGGGAAAGAAGGTGCTGATAACGTTCATAGATCTTAGTAGAGCATTTGAAACGGTTGATCATAAAATAATCATAAACACATTAGAGGAGATAGGAATAACGAATAATTTGAAAAAATGGTTTCAAAGTTATTTAACACAAAGGAAAACATGCGTAAATATCTTAAATGTGCAAAGTGAAAAAGAGGAGATGGATGTAGGAGTTCCGCAGGGTAGCAACCTAGCGCCAATACTGTTTATTATATATACGAATGGTCTATATAAGGAATTAAGTTACAGTGAGGTAGTCGCGTACGCGGATGATATAGCAATAGTTACGTCACATAAAGATATGAAAGAGGCAGAAATAAAGATGCAAAAAGATCTAATAACAATAAGTAAATGGGCACACGATAAAAGTCTAAGAATAAATGTAAAAAAGACTAAAGCAATGGTACTGCGGAAAAAAAGAGACAGCTCTGATTTGTATTGTCCAAATATAATAATGCACTCAAATGAATGTGTACATTCAATGGGGGAAAGACGCGAATGCGAAATGAAAAACTGTCAAAAGTTAGACATAGTAATGCAGTATAAATACTTGGGAGTAATGATGGATCAACACTTAAGATGGGACATACATATGGAATACATTGCAAAGAAAATAAGAGCAGTTTTACCAGCTTTATATACATTAAAGAAATATGCAACCAATGAAACATTAAAAGTAGTTTATTATGCGCTAGTAGAGTCGAGGATAAGATATGGAATTCAGGCGTGGGGAATGGCGAGAAAAGCATACTTGGGGAAAATAAATAAACTGCAAATTAAATGCTTGAAATTAATAGGAAATCATAAAGGAGAGACCGATAGTGAAATAATTAAAAAAGAAAACGTAATGAGCATAAGAGGAATGTACTTATTACTGAAGATATGGGAGTACATATCAGCAGAAAAGAAAATTGAATTGGAGGAAAGAATAAACACAGAATACGAGTTGAGGGAAAAACTTTCGTACCAATTGCCGTTAGCAAGAACAAAGATGGGGGAGCAAACGGATAAATATATTATAACTCAGATGTTGAATAAAATACCCAAAGAAATAATAGAGAAGGAAAAAATAGGGGAAAGAAAAAGGAAAATAAAGGAATGGCTTCAGGAAGAAGAAAATATAAAAAAAATAATAAACATAAAATAAGAAAACAAAGCGCAACAAAAAAGCTAGGAAAAAAGAAACAAAAAAAAAAACAACTGAATATAGAAAATAGAAATAGATTAGCAATTATTGATAAGTAAAATAGATAGATTAAGTAAATATTACACGATCATGTATATGTATAAGTTAATTTAAGATGGTAAAATGTCAAATAGGATAATTCGTCGACAAGCGTTTTAGCTTGACGAAAATTTTTGTATAAAAAAAAAAAAAAAAATGTTTAAATTTGGTTACTTTCCTTCGGGGTTTGAAAACTGCAAAAATTATCGCCCTTCCTAAGGCGGGTAAAGACTCGCCGCAAACTGCCAATATTCGTCCTATTAGCTTACTCAGTAACCTAAGCAAGGTTGCCGAAAAGGCTATATTACAAAAATTAAAATGTCTCACCGATCTTTACATGCCTATAGACCCAATTTGGATTCCGACCAGGATACTCCACTACGCAGCAGATCGCGCGAATCACAGAATTTGTCAATAAAAATTTTAATCTTAATAAACACACTGGTATGGTTCTCTACTTGATGTAGCTAAAGCGTTTGATACAACTTGGCATAAAGGTATTATTTTTAAAATGATTCAGCGTCAGTTCCCTTCATATTTAATTCATTTGGTCAACAGCTACCGAAATAATCGATCTTTTTATGTGACTATCGGTGACTCAAATTCGTCTAAGAAAACAATGATAGCCGGGGTTCCTCAGGGTAGCGTGTTAGGCCCATTTCTGTTTAATTTTTATCTTCATGATTTTCCTAAATTGCCGAATACGCAAGTCGCACTTTATGCAGACGACGTTGCATTGTTTTGTAATTCACATAAGCCTAGCGCAATTCGTAATAGACTTCAGTCAGGATTAACACGAGTACTGCGCTATTATCGTAAATGGCAGATTACATTGAACGAAACGAAAACAGAGGCCATCTTCTTCACCCGCAGACGACCAGCATTACCTAAAGAACTTGAAATAAACGGGGCTCTAATCAAATGGACAAAAGATGTACGCTACTTAGGTGTCACGCTTGACAATCGACTGAGCTTCACAAAGCATATAAATTTCGCCAGTGTGAAAGCAAACAAAGCTATTTGCTCGATATTTAAATCACAAATCTTTTCTCAATGTGAACAATAAGCTAATAATCTATAAAGCATTCATCCGGCCAGTGATGACATACTCTTGCCCTGTTTGGAGTTGCGTTTCAAATGCAAGTTTTAATAAATTGCAACTAGTCCAGAATAGATGTCTAAGGTGTATATTGAATGTTCCAAGGTATACTAGGATACATGCATAGTGCGTTAAACATAGAACTCATTAAAAACTATGTTGTTTTTAATTGTACACAGAAGTTCTGTAACCAATGTCTGCTGCACGACAACCCATTCATTTCAAGTATCGGAAATTACGATTCCAAGCAACTTAAGTTTATGTACAGTAAATATAAACACAGGCGATTAAAGCACAATTTATTATAATTTATAGATTAAGTACTCACATGGTAGCATAGTGTTATTTTCGTTTACGCACTATGGCTTTTGTCTTGTTAGCAGGGTTTTTTTTTATTTTTCCCTGCATAATGCACCTTTGTTAACATTAATTTTTTGAACTTTTCTGTATTGTACTATTGTAAATCTTTTCGTTGCGGTGAGCTCTCAGCGGTACGCGATTTATTTATACCTATTTGTTTTCATTTTATATATGCATTAATAAAGTTATTTCTAAGTTATTTCTCGGCGTTGCAAGTGGCCTTAGCTGCCGAGCGACTTTAAATAAATAAATTATATATATAAACAGTTTAAACGTTTTTTCGTTTTGGCAGATAAATATTCCAACAGTATCTTAACAAAAGCTGTTATGCGAAAACATTTATAATACTTATTTTTATTTTATTTATTTATTTATTTATTTATTTATTATTATTTAACGACGCTCGACAACGCGGTCATTTGCGTCATCACTGTATATAGGTTGTTATGAATATTACATGATTTCAGGAAATTTATTAAGGTGTTAATATAAATAATCCGCGTTATCGGCTAATATGTAATTAATATTTAAATTATTACTATCGTAACGTGTCTTAGTTTTATTAGTTTTGCCGTGTAAAATCTTTTGGCCGTTCTTGTAATTCCGGTTATAAAACTAAAAGTGTAGAGGACGCCGAGGACGGTTCTTTTTTTAAGAGGAAAATGCTTGATTTTTAAATTATAGATACGCTGAAACATTGATAAAACTTGAATTGTTGTTAAACAAAATCAGGTGAGAGATTTTATAAATATTCGATTTAATTAATTATTGCCCGGGGGATGACCTGTTCGCGAACTTAAAAATGAAACAAAACATAAGCTTGCCAAACATTTCAAAATATAACATCATTTTGACATTGAAACTTTAAAAAAAGAAATATTTTAAAACCTTTCCTGTCTCACACATGTTAACCTGTCTTTCTCTTGCCCAGTAAATTTAAGACGTTAAACAGGAGAAAAAAACAAGAAAAATAATCCCGTAAATGTTTTATTAAAAAGGAAAATAAAATATGAAAAAGGGAATATTTTTAAGGAGTTTTAGCAATTTTTTCGATTAAAAGCATTAAGCGTAATTTTTTGTTGTACCAAAATAGTACACACGTTTCGATTTAACTGTCAGCGAAAGTGAATTTATGTCAAAAAATTTGCTAAAAAAAAAAGGAAGATCCTTTAGATATTTTTTTTGTTCCGAATCCTAAAATCCGGAAAAATTAAATGCGTCCGAAGAAACCAAATTACGTAATGTAAATGTTTATTTTCTCTACAGTACACGAAGTCGTTATTGCGCTGGCATACAAAACCGGTTTTTATTTTACCACGTCGCACTCTGTGTTTAAAAATCGGTCGAATATTTTTTAAACAAAAATATAGGCCAATTTTTTCCCGTCATTAAGTACCCTTTTTTTGGATTTTTTTACAACGTCTAAAGAATTTACTTCGAAAAAATTTCGCATATAGAGCGTCGAAAATTCTGAAAAAATCAGTGGTTACTTTTAATTTGAAAACGAAACGAAAGATTAAAATTAGAGTTGGAAAACGACTGAAATGTTATAAAAAAAAAAAAAAAAAAAAAAAAAAAAAAAAAGCAGCTACTGAAACGAACCTATACAGAAGTCCCTGGTATCCGGTGATACTGAGAGAGGCTGAATCCTTCAGAAAAGATTTCATTATGTTTTCCTAATGTACCGTTTTTCGACAAAATTTTATCTACTTCGGAGCTGATGTGTTATTTTTTAGTTTCTTCTTGTTATTTCAAAACAATAAGTTTTTTATTTAATAAGGGCAACTGCACTTGTAAAAATAATTAAAACTTTAACCAACGATTTTTCGATTATTTCCATACAATAGATGGAAATATGCAACATAGTATTAAGAGACGGCGCTTCGAACGTTGCGAGATTTTGAAAGCACTTTACATTTCCGAATTTGGCCACCGGTGTTATTAAATGACCCCCCCCCCTTCCCCCGCCGGGGATTTGTTAAAAAAATCGGACGATTCGGCAACAATGATATAAAACATCTAGCCGAACGATGATAATGATGACGGTGATAACGTACGATATCGTTCTATTAGCCGACTAGAGCGGAAAAGGCGACTGACCTTCTGAAGAAAGATGAAGTCACCGAAGAGAAGGAGGAACCTTGAAGTACAAAAGGTAGAAAGCGGTCCTTATTGTCTGCTCTGGATATCGTCGAGGGCATTCTATAAGAACTAGGACGCGCTATCCTGGTCCGGTCGCTAGTCCAGCGTAAAAATATCGTCCGCTTTGTTACGTCCTTTCAGAAAGTCCTAAACAAAGGCGGTTTGTACTTTTTTGCTCGAGCCAAAGAAAAACAACGACGCAAATAACAATATACCATCCGGCTATTCACTTGTGTGTACTGCATATCCATTACGGTCTGTTCGATCGGCCGCCACAGCTACTAATAAAAATCGCTTAAAAGCCTACCCCGATAGATAGTCGGGCTAGGGTAAAAAAAAACACAAAAACACCCACACATCCGATCGAACGAGGGCGGACAACCGAACACAAAAAAAAACACAACGACAAATGCAACTTTGAGTCTTTTGTATTATTATATTGCCATTCGTTGTTTGGGGCTAGGTTAGCAGCGCAGTTTCTGTCTTTTAACAAACGAAATGCGCCTAAATTTCGGACGGTTTTGAGGTAAAATTTCGGACTAGTTTTTTCTGTGTCCGTTCGGCTTGACAAGTGTCGTCGGTTAGATCTAAGCCGAAATCGGTATAACTTTATTGGTACCATAAAACCCACACTGCGCGACGGTTCGATGAACGTCGTTTTCCATCAACAAAACCCGGCTACTCTTACCTACATCGCGCCCCTATTCTTTAACCGCATTCTCGTCAATTACACCGATCCTTCCTTTTTCTTTTTCCTATCTTTACAGATTTCTAAAAGGTAAGGTGACAAACATCATTTGGGAATAATTCTACAGAAAATGAAAGATCATAGGGGTCGATCGGAAATCGAAAACGAACATTGTCAGCATATTATAAGATCTGCGGCGAATATTCCTCATTAAAAATGCTGTTACTTGCTGGCGTTATCATGCAACCATTTTTTCCCCCCTCCGTTTAATTAACAAGTTTTCCCTATATTAAAATTGAGTTGTAAACATATTTTAACATTCGTGGTTCCTACATTCGCTAAGGAACTAATAATATCAAAACTGCTCATGTGTATGTACGTGATTTATGTAAAATATGTGTTGAAGCGTAAACAGAGGTAAATAATTTAGTACAGTCGAATGGTGTCGACCGCGGGCTATTTTTTCTTTTTTTTCTCGGCGTCCATACGGAAACCCCTTTACCATGGTCCGCCGTTTATGCTGCACCGCCGATACCGCCCCCGTTTTCATTTACACCTCGATAATAGCCTTACGTTTTTTCACTATTTGTACCGGTTCAGTGTCCGCAGTTATTCGATTTTCTTTTAACAAAGATTGGCGTCTATTTCCCGTTGACTACTTTATACCGCTTCTAGGAGGAATCATGCTCGACAGTTAAACACGCGAAATTACTGAAGATCGATCCCCATCAACTTCCTTTTATCGGTTTTCATTACCGGCCATTTCGACATATCGCCGGATTTCAGTCATGCGGCTTTCGTTAGCTTTCCTTCGTGGGCTATTTATGTTTAGCCCAGCTGATTTTCAAATTCTGACAGCTTTGTTGAAAATTCTCGGTGACATCATCAAGCACGCCTGCGCAACAGCAGAATCTACTAAAATCTCTCTGTTGTCGTTACGTAATTCTTCGGAAGGAAAATATCGCAGCCTGGCTTGGATTTGCTCATATAAATGATAAAATATACGCAAACGAGGTATTTCAGCGTTTTTTTTTTTTTTTTGGCTAGTTTTCCTGTCACACCTTATTTTTTCTTTTTGAATTCATATCAAACGAAATACCTTGTTCTAACCGGTTCGTAAAATAATGAGAAGCTAATCAATTTAAAGTGGGTTCAAGATTCATAACGCGCCCCAATTACAACGGGATACTGAAGTGTAAGATCAACAAGTAAAAAGTAAGTCCCATATATCCTTGATAGAATATCACGGATTGTGAAGTTAAGCTTTCCATAATGGTACTAAGCCTAACGACGGTACCAATGCGAGTGTGGAGGGTCGGTTCCTTTCTACTTGGGATCCGCCTTTACTTTCCCAGATTTCTCTGGTATAACCGATATTCGAATTTCAGATTAGGTATATAACCTGGGAGCGATTCGGATATCTGGAACGAGACAAGTCTCGGACCGGTCTTCTCTGATT
Source organism: Icerya purchasi (assembly GCA_039619475.1). NCBI lineage: Eukaryota > Metazoa > Arthropoda > Insecta > Hemiptera > Monophlebidae > Icerya > Icerya purchasi. The sequence goes on along the minus strand of CM077115.1, from coordinate 252,766,867 downwards.
TAGTAGCCAAGTGCCTTAACCACTAGGCTACCGCGCTACCTAGTAAGATCGATACTTCTTTACTTTTCTAAAGGCCACTTCTCTGGAAACGGACAGTATTCGATTTCAGGCTCGGGTTTCCAGTTTTCAAATGATGCAAGTCGCAGACTGGCTGATAGCCGAGCAGATTAACTACTAGAATACGAAATTCAGAGTTGTCGCTGTATATTAAGTTTGAAATGAGGCACTTACGTAGACAATTAAATTTTCGGCAACTTGTTTAATTATTTTACGTCGGTAAACAGAAGTATATATCGAGGTTACGAGTAAATTATTCTAAATTACCATCTAAATTTAGGCATTCTTCCTGAAATCACGTTAGATTTGCGACACTCGTATAGAGAACCTTCATCCGCGAAAAAAAGGTTTATTTTAAAGTTTTCCGTTAAGAGTGGTTTCTCTTCCTGTCGAAAAACGTATGCGTACGGATTGGATAATTCAGCTGCGCGTATGACCGTCCACTGCAGCAACAGCGAGAGGATCATTTAGGTGAACGGTCATTATCATCGTGCAAGGACCAGCCCAACATTGCAGACTTAACGCAAAAAAATGGACGGACTTTGTTTTCGGTCACAGGGTTAAATATTTCTTTTCGGTTCGATGGAGCGGTAATTTTGAATAAAGAGGTGTCTAAAAAGAAGCGCAAAAAATGCTGCGGTTCTTAATGATATAACGTACGGAGGTGTTTGTCCTGCTGGAAGAACCTTCGAGAAAGTACAGAAGCCTTTTTTTTTTTTTTGAACTTCAACGGGTCTCAACAGAAATACACCTTCAGTACTACTGTATGGGCAACGAGGCTCATATCCTAAAATGTTAAATATACTATAAACTGCTTAATAACTTATCTATTTCTTTTTTCCTTTCTCTAATTTTAAATTGAACAATATATAATAATCATACAATAAAAATGATAAATACATTATTAATAGCACACGAGGGGACAAAAGGTAATTAATATCGTTTTAATTAAATATATTTGTTTAATTATTTCAACACGGAAAAATCTGTACAACCTTGGGAAAAACCCTTTCCCAACTAAATCGACAAGAAGAATTAATAATCACCAGACTTCGAATTGGACATACGAAACTCACCCATAATTACCTCTTCCGAAAAATCCATAAACCCCCTTGTCAGTTTTGCAACTCCACCCCCATCACAGTCAAACACCTTCTTTACGAATGCCCTAACATTAATCAAATCCGTCTAGAACTAAATATCCCCTTAAATAATTCAAACATCCCTGACAACCACGACGAAATTAAAAAAATTCTTACCCTGATTAGAATACGAAACTTAGCAACCAGCATTTAAACTACGTACCTGACACTGGGTGTAATAATCATAGCAATAAAAAACACCCAGTATAATAATAATAATAATAATAATAATAAATAATATATATTTGTTTAAAAAAAGTAATTTTTAATGTCTGAAATTGATAACGAAATCAAATTCGTTGGACTGTGGCGAAATATTGCCGGACCAAAAAGAGAAAGAATAACCAAGAAAACAGTAAAGGAGATACGAAACAAAAATTAAATTAAAGGAACGTTGTAGAAGAAAGGAAATATTAAAAAAAAAAAACAATAAACATAAATTAAGAATCAAATAAGCGAGCGAATCGTATATAATACAAAGAATAAAAATTAAATAATTTTATGATGCTGCTTTTAGTATACGAAGTTAATTTTAAATGTATCACACTTAATTAAAATGTATTCAAAAATAAGAGAATTCGTCGAGAAGCTTTTAGATTGACGAAGAAGGAGCACTGCAATAAATTGTAAGACTCGTATAATATACGGAAAAAAAAACAAAAACGGTCTGATGATAAATTTATAAGATCGATTTTAACTGCATTATTTAATGAATATATTTTAAAAAAAGTACTTCACAAAAGGAGCTGAAAATGGTTAAAAATCAGACAATGCGAAACTTCTGTGAGTTTATTTATTTATTTTATTATTTACGAGGTACATATTGCCAGGGAGGGGGCTATCACCTCGGGTGAGGTTATTTACATTATTTTAAGGTTTGTAATATTTATAAATTTAATAAGTCTGTATAGGTTATTTATGTTTAAATTCGCGGAGTGATCGTATGTAAGTGTAGATTGTTGGCGTTCGGCACTGTAGATGGGGCATTCAGTGATGATGTGTTTGACTGTGATCTGGCAATTGCATTGAGTACAGGCTGGAGGCTGAGTTAAAATAAAACATACACATAAATTAGGAAAAAAATACCCGGATGAAAAAAAATTGCTTATTTACAAATTCTTAACAGATACGAATGTCACATTAATATAAGAAGAAAAATAATTTCTGCGCGCTTAAAGCCATCTGCAGCAATATTAGCTGGCCAAAATTGCACGCCTCCTACGTTTCCTTAAGATCACTAACCTATTCCACTCCATCTAACTCCTATCTTATCGGTGCTTCTAGCCTAGACGACGGCATGTTAATCAAAGAAAACGAAGATGTTTTTGCTTTTTACGAACTCGGGAACAAGTTGTATCTTTGTTTTCGTGTTTCAGATAATTCCCCTTATGAAACATGTTCTGCTTCGGAGTTTTCAACTTACGAAGAACTTTGCATCGTATCGGATAATCTAACATTTTCGGCCGCGTTTTCATTCTTTAACCATATAATCAAAATCCGATATATGGATTCTTCAAATTTGCTTTTAAATAATTATAAACTAAAAATCCATTTCGATTATATCGAGAAAAAAAAAAAAGAAAAAAAAATCTGTTACATGTGATGTTTCTTTTTTTTTTTTTCAGCATGACATCCCATAAAAAAATCAACTTTCCGGTTTCTCAAAGAATTATCATCGATTGTGAAAATAGGTTCGAAAATAAATACGTAGAATCCGCACTTTACATTGCCTTACTGATAGAAGAATTTGTTGAAGTAGTGTAACGCGTAACGCGTAACAAAAAATCACTTGGGAATTTGTCCGTATCCGAAGTCAATGAACCATCAAAATACGTATAACGAATAATTGGAATACGATATTATTTCTCATACAATTGAGAGATTACCTGCCGTCGTAATGGGCTGGGAAATTGCTTTTTTGTTTAACTTTGCTTGAAATTGTACCAGATTTTTCGAATTTTCTTCCTAAAAGCCTGAGCGGATCGGTTTTCCCTTACTGAAAAGCTTTGAATTTTTTAAAAATCTTCATAAAATAAATGAAAATAAAAATTTTTTAACTTTTTTTTTTTTTTCTTTTCGCTGTACTTTTCAACGGTAGTACCCTAGAACTATTATAATACGTTAGCGCGGCAGTCTGATATTTAAGATGCTCGGCTACTAAAACCCGACGGGCAGTACGGGTTTTTCGGCAGTTGTCTCGTTCCGGATCCAAGTCGATATACCTAATCTGAAATTCGAATTGGGTACCAGAGAAATCTGGGAAAGTAAAGGCGACCCTGAGAGAAAACTGGTCCCGGTATTCAATCAGATTCTTAAGTGCGTTAATTAAAATGTAAATCTCATACCGGTGATAAGGTATCTATGGTTATGAATTTAAGCTTTTCATAATGGTATTAAGTTCCTTTCTTTCGGTCGAAGTCTTTACTTTCTACCAGATTTCTCTGATGCCCAATTCGAATTTCAGTTTAGGTACATAGCCGGGAGCGACTTGGATCCAGAACGAAGCAAGTCTCGAAAACCTACGATACCTCTGGTTTGGCAGTCGAGTACCTTAACGGGTATCAAACTTACTTTATCTCTATACTGCCGGATCGGCCGTGTATGACTTCTGCTATCAGTTAAACTACTAGTAGGTAGAACAAAGGATATACACGGAAAGAAGGGCCCGTGTCCGTTAAGAAGATAATTATCAGAATAGTGACCAATATGGAACACTTACCTGTTTCCGCTGCGTTATTAAGGCACAGTCAAAATGATCGCTGGCGGCAGTTAATCTGACTGAAGAATTAGGCGAAAAAAAAGGGAAAAGAGCGGCAGGCTGAGCCGTGTAGAATACTGTGATATTTCTGAAAAGAGTTTTATTCGATTATTTTCGATGCTACCGAATCTCTCAAGGTTTTTCTCGAGCGAAACTTAGCACCGGGAAAGGGGAGGAACTAGCGATCTGCCTCGATAAACTTAACAGGATCACTTTCCGGTACCGGAATGGGCGACAGCTAGGAAAAATTAAGCTTTCGACGAAGTCGCATTTGCGCGCAGGTGAGCAGAAATGCCTACGATTAGGGATTTCTATGGAACAATAAGCAGAGCCACTGCAAGCAACGATTGCTGTTGCCGAACTCGGTCGGTCTTATCAGTTTTTCTCGCCGCGAGGAAAACAACATCAAGAATTTTCTTTAACCCGGTTTGTCTTTCTACTTTCGACGGCATTATTTCCTCAAAAATTTGGTTTGTCTCTCGCAATTTTCACGACAAGCGACGCAGAAGAAAAAAGGATCGGCTTTTACTTGTTACGCGATGCAATCTTGTCTACCTCGTTCCTCGGGTCGTATAACGGCGAGGTGGGTTGCCGCGGCGGAAATGCGAAGCTTTTCCGGGAGCGAATTATCCGCTAAATCGGTCTGGAAACCTTTCTTTATACCGGTCGTTATTTCTCGATATAAAGCCGAAAAGGAAATTCACTTTTGTCGACCGACGAATCAATCGAATATCCGAACTTTCGGGGACGCCAACTTTTTCAACATCGTGCGGAGTCGTTAGTTCAACGTTCGTTCGTTCGTTCTTTATCAGTGACCGAATGCGATTCGTTCGTTCGGAATTTTCAGACCGCTCTCGATACACGAGCGAGTTTTCTCGTTCGAGCGACGACGGCGAACGAATTGTAGTCGGGCGAAAACAGTGCCGGCGAACTTAATTTTCCGAAGAATTTGCCGATAATGCCGGTCGCCATTTAGTTACGCGTGATATGGCTAGCGAATCTCCGACTTTTCTTTGCGAGGGCAATTTTCTTTCCGGTTTTGTTCGCGGACGAGCTGCGTTTTCTCGTTCACCTTGCCTAGTCCTATCGGTAGTTAGTGAACGCAACGCACGCGGTGCCGATAGCTTTCCCATTCAATTTCCCGCGGATAGAACCACGGACCAGCTTTTCCGTTCGTACCGGGTAATGTTACCGTTATTACCGGTAATCGAAAGTGATAGAGAAAATCTATGAAAAAGAATCGACGACAAGCAGCGCCGATTTTAAAATTCCAGTTACACTCGCAATTTGCGCTAACAGACCCGCCGCGGTTTTATTACCGTCCTCGCAACACCTTCTACCGTCAACAAGGACGGCGTTTGACTCTTAACTGGCTCTAATCAGTTCGGGCCGCCAGCTGCTATCCGCGGCTCTACTCGACAAATAGCGCCATTACGATTTCAGTGAAGCGATATTTATAACACACACACATATATATATATATATATATATATATATATGTATAGTTTTGGTTTAACCCGATTAACTCGCTACGTTGCTCCACTGTGCATCAGATTTGCAAGAAAATGACACAGGATGGTAAATTACTAAGTCTTCCCTTTAGTTCAGATCAATGTTACTACGAATGAGTATTTATTTCCCATCAAAATAGTGCCTATATTAATCTTTGAAATATAGGGGACTGTGGGTGTTCTCAAATTCCACAAGTGAAGCTTCAGCACACATATCTTCTTATCAGTCGTACTATGAATTCGAGGTCACACTCGTTCGGTTGCATATCTTTAGCACTTTTTTTTATCAATTATAATAACGCCTAAACGTTCTTAATGCTGTTCGACTGTCGTTTAGATATTATTCATTTGCTGATTCTTGGATTTTCTGTTAAACAATTGTGGTATTCCACAAGACGGTAAGATTTTGTTTTTGTCGATCGTGATCAATGTTTCGCCGCATGAAATGTTCCAGAGAACCAAATTCGCATAAATTACTCGTTATTTCTTTGAAATAGTTTATCCGCTGATGCGTTTTTAACGATCTGCACTAATTCTACTTCCGAATAGCGCAAGTTTTTATTTATTTATTTATATATATATATATATATATATATATATATATATATATATATATATATATATATTAATTACAACGTAATTCTTAGGCTTCAAAAAATGTCCCAATTTTATGTAACGCAAAATGTCCCAAAAAAATGTCCCAATTTTATGTAACGCAAAATGTCCCAAAAAAATGTCCCAATTTTTGTAATGTTTGTTATATTTTATAGGATTTTTGTTATTGTTAATTAAAAAATGTAACGAAAAATGTAATGAAACAATATCTTAATTTTATGTAATGAAAGTTAAATGTTAGGATAGGATTTTTGTGATTATGTTTTGTTATTTCTTTTTGTGTTAATGCCAGTAAGAATTATGTTGTAAATTTTAATCATTTTATACAAAGTACAGAAGAGAAAGAGACAGAAATGTAATCAAGAGGGGTCAAGGGGCAGGACAAGATATATTTATATATATATATACATATATATTTTTCTTTCTTTGCCTTATCCGCTTAGCGAATGTTGGCGACCAATGTGTTTAGTAATTTGTCGTTGGCGCTGCGACCGTTGATTAGCTCATATTGTTGATGCCGATCCAGCTTTTTACATTATCTAGCCAAGGCATTCTCGGCTTGTCGCGTTTTCACTCTTCGTTAACTTTTCCTTACAATATTAGTTGCAGTAGCTTATATTTGTCTTCTTTCATTATGTATATATATATATATATATATATGTATAGGTATATAGGTTTTTTTTTTTTTCAATTTGTGGATCTCACAAGGCTGATGTGAATGTCTACTAACATTCTTGTCAAGTGCATTTGACAATTTCGTAGCAATATGTACTATTAAATGAATATTATCGAATCGGTTTTTTGTAAACCAATATTTAGTGCTGGATTTATTTTTACCGTAATTTTTTAATGTTTTCCATTTATTGCAGAGATATACAGTGTCCGAACCATACTCGGTCGCATATGAAAACAATTAATCTACGAGTGTGTTACAGGACTTCTTCCGAATGGGGTTAGTAATTGTCTTATTTTAAAAATGATCTCCGGTTGTGTTATTTTATATGTCTTATTTTAGAAATGTTGCTCGGTTATTTTATATTGAAATTTAGTTTAAAAATTTCTGGTGCATCGATATTTTTTGAAATTCTGTAATATTTCTGTTTTTAAAGTGTCGGTTTGTTTGCATGCCGTAAATGCACCTTCAATTAGAATTATAACAAACTCTTTCATGTAGATTTGCGAAATTTACTATTATACACTTTATATAATAATTTTAGAAAAATAGAATGACAGATTTCACGCATAAAGTAAAAACATTCTTGAAAAATTATTTACTCAGCGTGCCGAATTCTAACTTATACGAAATAATAATCGCGTATGTTTAGAAATTAAGAGTATCATTTTGCTTGTGTACAATATATTTTAAACTATGTCCGAATTTTTAAAACTGCTCCCTATTATAATTCTCGAAATATATCACTGTACTACGAGCTTTTTAAAATTTCAATTAAAATACGGCGAGCACGCAAATTGTTTAAAAAAGCTCATTCGGAATTCAAATTTAACACAAATATCTTTTAGAATTTCCTTGACGTAATTTTACTTTAATTACGATTTAAAAAAAATTAATTTAGATACGTTTTCGAAATTTTAAATAAGCTACAGCAAACATGCAAAGTGTTTCAAAAATTATTCGTTAATGCATCATTTTAATTTTGTAACATTGTTAGCAACACAGAACTCTAAACTGAGATTACGAAAAAGTATTTTAGATTTTGTTCTAGAAATTCTAATTTTAATTCAGCGTCATATATGTCTTCGTATTTTGTAAAATTGATTACAAATAACTTCCCGACTTTCCATCGTGTTGTAGTTTTAAAGAAGAATTTAGATACGTGTCCAAAGTTTTACTTAAAATAAAGCGATCGCAAATACACAATTACGATTTACAACAGGAAAAAATTTGTTTCCATCAGTTTGAGTCATATTTCTCACGGTAAAGAGCCATGCTTTCAAATGTCAAGTCAAAACCGCATTTTTCACACACTATGTACTTTTTCTCAGCGACTGTCACACATATATACACATATTATACTATAGGCAATGTGTTCGTTTTAAATGTCATGTGACGTTCAACTCTCGCTATAAACAATTTTCAATTAATCTCGATAACAAATGCCTCAGACGACGGCACTAAATGTGCCTCGAGCAAAATGCTGGATTTGCACATGTGATGTTCTGGTCTGCGGAAAAATTCCATTTTAAAGCACAGCGGCTATTGTTATTATAAATGCACTACGCCGCTGATAACCTTATCATAAGATTATCCCTCCCCTACATACATGCCGATCGGGGTGTCTTAGATTATGATGCTCTCGAACTGTAATGAAGAATTGTACACGACTTCTCAACATATTATTTACTAAAAATATGTATGCTTCAGTGGTTTTTCATATTTTTTCCTCGTATGCAGTTACTATATGTATTCCTTATATTCTTTTCAGTGTGTTTTGAGTTTAGATTAAGTTTTAGTTGATGATCGGCTATACTACCCGAAAACGTTCCGAAATAAGGGGTATTTATTTAATTTATTGTTATAGATTATTTTTAACCCCTTATTATATTGTTTGTTATTAAAGTTGGTTTTTATTATATAATTATTATATTAATGAAATATAATTACTTTTAATAAAATTCCAAATAATAATAACGCTCTTTTTTATAATACGAAAACTGAACTTCTTTTCGATTTCGTTCAAAATTTGTCCGTTAAATTCGTTATTATTTCGTAAACAAAATCGTACCTTTGATTTTTGATACATTTGACTGCTTTTCATTGTAGTTATAGGGCCGCCATCCGTCTGTTATCTACCTTCTGTGTATAAGTAGTCTCATTATCTCTCTCCAACGCGTTTTTAGAATTTTTTTTTTTTTAGATAAATAAATAAGTTGTGGGTCTCACTGGGCAAGTATGCCCGTTGCGTGAGTGCCCAACACTCTTATTATCGTTTATTCTAGTAAACAAAATTACAATTAATCATTCTTATTACTTAGATCGAACGTATTAAACCAAAAAAATAAAAATAAAATATATCAATCGACGCAAATATATATATATGAATTACACAATAATACACCCCCATACACAGGAGCCGCTTATATATTGGACATTGCATACATTAATGTACAGGAAAGAAAAAAGAAAAGTCAACTGGTAAATAGATGGTCTAAAAGAGCCTTAAAAAATGCAGCAATAAAAATAAATGGAAAAGAGGATGCAGCAAAATTCCTTAATCTTTGCACCATTCTTTCAACCACTTCCTTACTTCCCTCTTCCATACACCAATTTGTTTTTCGTTTATTATGTGACTATGGTACTCATTAATTTAATTAAAACCGAATCATCTGTATTGTCGATTTGTAGATTTACCCCTTTAAGATGAATGTAACAGGTATTATTTTGATTCCTTGTTAGTCGAGTTTTTGGTCTGGAAGGTAACTCTTTACGTTATTGCATTTAAATTCAAGTAGTCTCTGTAATAATGATAGTGCATTTTGGGAGACATTTCATTATTTTCCTTCCACCAGGTTGATGTAGTATCACTCCGCTTCCAATGGGGTAGTATAAGTTTCAAACACCTTTTCTGAATTTTGCCTATTCTATTGATTTCCATTTTCTTAGCCTCACATAATATATTCGGATCCCATATAAAATTCTAGACATTATTAATGCATTAAAGTATATCCGTAATGTCCCATATGAACAAACTGTCTTCAGTTTATATAATGCTGGAATTGACTGTTTTACTTTCGAATTTAAGTTTTGTATCTGCTTTTTCCAGTTCAATGATTTATCGATATATATATTCCTAGGTATTTAAAATTTGTTACATTCACTAGAGGTGGACATGAACATGGGTGAGTGATTTTATTCCCGTACCGATCATGTAAGCATTCATTATTATGTATACTGATTCGCGGGTGGTGACTCATATGTTTAGAGATATTACGAATATGGAGTAGTTTTGATTTATTTACATTTATACATATAACTTCCTGTCATGCGCCCATTTATTGAGATTATCAACATCTTGCTGCAGTCATTTTTCCGCCATCTCTACATTTTTATGTTCTATTAATAATGCGATGTCATCGGCAAAAATACATAAACCTTTGCATTTCTGATGTGCTTATATAATGAGTTCGTGTATATAAGAAATAGAATAGGAGCCAGTATTGTACTCTGACCTATTCCATGTCGATTCACCTTTTCATTACTAATATTACCTGCAATTTTTACTACGCTTCTCCTGTTTTGTAAATAATTCTTAAACCGCAATAGTTGATTATTTACAATGCCCATATCTTCTAAATCTTTAATAAGCAGATCATGGTCAACTAGATCAAAAGCTTTAGCTAGTCCCCCTCGATAGTCCTTTGTTTATCTCATTTACAAACGTTCTTAGTAAAGTAACGGTGAATCTTGATTGTACTTACTGTCTATTGTTAGCCCGTGTTTCCCTAAATTCGGCTATTTCTATTTTGATTTATCAAAAAAGTAAATTTATACTGATTTTCGTTTGTTAATAAGGGGAATTTATCACCATAAGTTTCTAACGCGAAGGAGTGTCGCATTGTACCAAATATCACGTGTTATATTTTTTTTTAGTTACGCGAGCGCTACTATTTTCATTTTTGAAATATATCGAAATATTTTTGCATTGTTTATGATGTTATTGGCCGTGAGTTGCTTTTGCTTGTGTTTCATTTTTTCCGTCTTCTTACCGTAAAGCTATCATTTGTTCAGCGGCTTTTTTTTTTCATTATTTTTTTTTGTAAATAATTTTTATTTTCTCTAAAACGGAAGAGTTACGTTTAATTCGCTGCATAGAACTATTAGTGGACGCAGATTATCTAGACGCAATTATGACGACAGAATGCGATTCCGATGTGTAATATAGAAGAAAATATATTTTAAGAAACAAATAGCAAACAAGGTTTAATAATTCGCGCTAAATGGTAAAAAATTTTACTTGGTCCGAGCGTGACATATCGATAGAAATTGATAAAAATTGAATTATTTTTAAATTCCTATACATTTGTGAGCAATTTCAAACAATTGCAACTAAGTTAGACTGCGCTTTCGAGCAGCGGTGCGCCGTCTGTTTCTTCAATAATCCGAATCGGGAGAAACATCAATAGCTCGGAGTAATTTGTGTTTCGAAAAAAAAAAAAATTGCTACGATATCGTAAGCTTAACTAATCGTAAAGCTTCCTAAAAAAACATTAGTAGCGTAACGTGTCTCTATTCTAAAACGCGGCCTACCTAGCGTTAAAACTATTTCAAAGCAATAATGAAAATCGATTTTTCTTCTTTCAACTTTCGTTTCTATATGCGCAAATATGCAAACGACCGGCGTGAAAAGAAAATTGCAAATAATTAACACGGTAGAGACTGGGAAAATTAATTTCGCCCGACGGTTTAGTAGAAAGAATTAATAGAGAAGCCTGTTTTTAATGTTTTACGATTACTTATATATCTTTACATTTTCGAAAGTCTATTTTCGGTATTGTCACTTTATTAAAAATTCATCAAAACATGTATTACAGAAAATTAGACTTACAAACATATTAATAAGAGAGCCGACATGTTTCGGTGTTACACATAAATCATGACATTAATTGTTAAATGTTAAAAAACGATATCACATTTGTCAATCTTATAAATTAATATAACATATATCGATAATGATTGATTCTTAATTTTAAACAGAGGGTTACTATTAATTAATTACCAAGATTATTATTAATTAAATTATCTTTCAAATTTATTAATGTAGTTTGTTTCAGCGCTATTAAAAGTACGTTATAATTATTGATATATTTTATTATTTCTATTATGTTTTTTGATTTTAATCTATGTTTATTAATAATAATATGTTACGCAACAGACGATGTTTATTAATATGCCCGTGTTTAATAGAGCAGCAATATGTTCGTTATAACGTATAATGTACGACGGCGTTTGTCCTATATATGTATATTTTGTTGCACACGTGCTACATTTAATTTTATATATATCGGATTTATTATGTTTATTGACACATTTAACTTTATTTATTAATGCCATAATTTCCGGAGTACGTAACTCCGAAACATGTCGACTCTTTTTAATTTTTTTAAAATTCAATTTTCCGTAATACATTTTTTTTTTAAATTTTTCAATAAAATTACTTATATATCTTAGTTTTTCTCTTTTTTTTTTTTGTTTGGAATCTCTATAAAAATTTTATTTCTCGTTTTATAATTAATTACTCGTTTATATTTTATTTAAATTCGGCGCGGCTCCTTCACATTGACTTTTTTCCGTCATTTTCGAAAATATTTTAAACGACTTCTATTTGAACGCGGCAGTCTTTAGCATTCGTTGTCCCAGGTTCCAGGGACAGGTAACTTCCTCTCGATCCGAGTATTATTTTAGAAAATCTGCGGAAAAGGAAAAAAAACCGTAAAGTTCCGGATTAGCGCTGCAGGACGAGAAGAGTCGATTGCGAGCTCCGAATTAACCAGCAAAAAAAAAGGAAAAAACTCAATAATAAAATATTAAAATATTCAACGCGCAACCGGTTCAAGAGTGTATGCTAAATATCTTCGTTTTAAGAGTATAACAACGATTCTCTGTTGTTTTTTTCTCATTCGAGCCGTATTTTACGGTGAAACAGAACTCTGATTATAGGGCGCATTCTTTTAAATCTGTTCCTTCTAATTCGACTCCGGCTCTGTTGTGTTGACGGCAGTCTGCGCGTTCTCGCTTTTCAGTCCCGCTGGGCTGCGAATAATTCCGTCCGACAACCGATTGACCAAATGACGAGAAGCTGCACACATAAATTCAGCGGGAGTTTTACGACTCTGGAAACCGCCGCTCGCAGTATGCTAAAGCAAATAGTCTGCTTAACGATTACTACCGCTGTCGTTTGTGAGATCGTGCTGATCGACCGTCATTATGTTGTAACAGTGTCCTAATCAATATGCTGCCTCCTGACGACGACGACGACGACATTGTGCCCATGTGTGTAAAATGTGGAAGCTGCAATCGGATGCTGCACAGAAGATTCACAAGCGGCCGGAGATGTTTCTGTATCAAATAATTCGTAAATGTGGTAGCTTGCGACATATCTCACCCCTATATAATGATCTTGTTTTCGTTGTTGTTACACATCGACCATAATGATAATGATCGGAATGTTTCGCCCTGCTCCCATAATGTAATTGATGACGTGTGTTTCTTCAAGTTCTTCATGTTACGCGCTCAGAAACGAGCGATGGGACAACAGAAAAAAAAAAAAAAACCAAAAAAAACCAAAAAAAAAAAGCAGCGAATTAAAAAAATACTGTGGACCGTACCGACGAAATGCGGTGTATCCTGCAGCGCCTTATTCACCGCCAACGGTAAGATTTTTTTTTCTTTTTTCTTTTTCCTTTTTTCATTTTTCTTTTTTCTTATCGATATTTTGGTCGATTTTACTGTCTTTCTGCTTTGCTCAGCTCTATCTGGTGCTCGGCGAACAATGCCGTGTAATAAAGGAAAATCGTTTTCCCTCCTTAATGATCACACGCTTTGTTCCGGTCTCCAACCTTCTTTATTATACGTTTAAGAAAAAGTAGAATAATCACTTCGACGATTGAAATTAATCTGTTATTTCTCGAAGAATTTTACCAAAACAAATTTTTTTTTTTTTTTTAATACGAAGATATAGCTGCAAGAAATTACAATTTATCGGAAATGCTTCGTAGAAATTGAAACCAATTTTTTTTCCTCCAATTTCTTGGGCTGATGTCCTTGCTGCAACCCCAGTTAAATTTAATTTTAAAAAAAACAACCAAAACTACTTTTCTCCGGTACTTTTACGGCTCTATTAAACTGTTTATTTATTTAATTATTTCTTTTGTTTTTTAATTTTTTGATACGACATTTTGTACTAAATATGTAAGCGAGTTTTTTTAGAGAATACGATGAGGAAGATGGGTCGGGTAAATTTTAGCGACGGTTCACGACTTCATCGCCTTTTTTTTTTTTTTTTTTGTTTTTTTCCTGGTTATTACGTGATGTACCTACAATTAGTTTCCTCGACTATTTCTCGTTTGGATTATTATTTAAAATTTAAAAATGTATTTAATATCGTGCGCGGTGTAATTACGTAAAAAATAGAAATCCTCTTTTATGTATTATTTCAATGCTAGGAAGTATACGGTTAAAAATTAAAGATTTTACTCATAGAATTAGATTTGAACCAACAACTCACTTCACGTAATAATAACAATATGTATATATATATATATATATATATATACATATATTAATTACAACGTAATTCTTAGGCTACCCCCCATTCGAAAAAATATCCCAATTTTATGTAACGTTTGTTATATTTTGTAGGATTTTTGTTATTGTTATTTAAAAAATGTCACAATTTTATGCAATGAAATATGTAACGAAAAATGTAACGAAAAAATGTCTTAATTTTATATAACGGAAGTTAAATGTTAAAATAGGATTTTTGTGGTTATGTTATTTTTTGTGTGTGTTGATGCCAGTAAGAATTACGTTGTAAATTTTGATCATTTTATACAAAGTATAGAAGAGAAAGAGACAGAATGAAAGCGAGAGGGGTCAAGGGGCACAGCCTCTTTCGAGGCCAAAATGGCAGAGTTTATGTATATATATATATATATATATATATATATATATATATATATATATATATAGATAGATAAATAATGAGCTTATATATTTAGTTTATTGCACATTTGTTTTTGCTTCAAGTTGTTTTATTGCATATTTTTGTAGTATTTTACAGGAAAGCGTTGAGATCGTGCCTTATCGTCCACTATTTTATAGAACCGCAGACTGCTATTGAAACAAAATTAATTAATTAAGCACTATTTCCTCATATTTTTGTTTTGCGTAAGTATTAAAATATATTCAACGTGTACATGAAGCTTCGCAGCATAAATACGAGGAACTGCAAGAATAAACAAATCGCAGTTCGGCGGACATAGATAACACAAAAGATTACCTAACTACGCTGCATACAATTTAATAGTTCGTACGCTGACAGAATTTTGATGTTCGTTTAATGTTTGTAGTAAGCAGACGAATGCAGACTTTTCGCATTGTTTTGGAAAATGTATAAATTATTTTAAAAAAGTAGTACCAACATGCTCATATTCGTGATGAATATGTGTAAAAAATTCAAACACAAGCAACAAGACAATATTAAGTCTATAATAAAACTGATAAAGTCGATTTTGATATCGTTAGTATTAAAATAATAATTAATTATCTATTTGCTGATTTTTAAGCAAAATAGTTTTAGAGATATTAGCGGAAAAGTCCAATATCGTTATTTACACCGAATATGCAGATGACATTTCATTTAGTAATTACTATTACGGCAATGCGGTGTAAACGATTATAACAATCTTCCGTAATTCTCTTGGTAAGATTAATTAATAATTCACCACATACAATTGAAATTGGTAATGAAAATAAATAAATTTTCTAGACTTATAGCAATAGTTAATTAATAGCTTGACACTGTCGCTTATTTGGTAATTAATAATGCATCCATTACTATCTTATATCACACAAAATTAGCTATTTTTTAGACTTCTATGCACAAATTGTATACCTAAAAAACGTCAATATCAAAAATAAACAATTTGAACTGAATGTAATTAAGAAAATTGCAATTAACCATTATTCGACTGTAATCCAAAAGTTATTGTCGAACTAAATGAGAATAAAAAATGGATTACATTCGTTTTTACGAACAAAAACACATATGTACATTACAAAAACATATTAAAAGTAATAAGTAAATTTTTTTTTTTTTTCTTTTTTTCTTTGGGTGCACCGCCAACTATAAACATTAACCTAACGCAAAACTTTTTGTAAATTTCAACAATGTGCGGCAGTGGAATTCAAACCAGATCCTATTCGAAAGAAACACTACTGCTTAAGCGGTAGCCGGATTAAAATTTCTTACAAAACCCACAGTAGCATTTTTCATAAAATAGTAAGCGTTAATAATATGGCGGCATACAAAATCGATCAAGCGCATAAAATTACTTTGAGCACATATAATCAAATATAGATTAGACAGATCCGTAGAAATTCTAATGTGCGCTATAGAGAGCTACCGTTGGTACAGTTTGAACAGTCACATTGAGAAACTAACTACAGCGGAGCATTTAATAAAACATAATATTACAATGAATATAAAAGAATGATTTAAAGATATTAAAAATAATCTGAGATCGCTATTATATCGTGTTGAAGTTCGATAATGAAATTGATAAGGTCGATTTTGTACGACGGTATCGATAATATAATAATAGTTAGTTAAGAATGAATTCGATTATATTATGAAAATTTGTAAATGTGATCAAAACTTATAGATATTTTATACATATTAATTTTATATAAAGGATTATTATCCCGGTTTTTGTGTACACATAATAATAATGCGCTTCTACAAAATCAATTATATAAGTCCTTTAAATAGCTCAACATCCTTTCCTTCCTCTTGACAAATTAATTCCATTTGTTAACTCATTAGCTCCTAGTTACCCAACATCCAAGAATCCTGTAGCATCCCAGCTTCCTTCCACCTCTTCTCATTTTCTTCTCTCTCCTTTTACTCATAGTACACTCCCCCGGTATACAATCCCGTTCTTCACACCGAAAAGTCTCTTCAACTCTTCTTTTTGGTTCTTTCTAAATATGTTTAAATTTTTCCTCCTATCCCCGGCTCTGCTCTTTTTGCTTGGAATTCCGTTCATTGACATCTCACTCCGAAAACCTAGCTCTTCCTCATTTCCTTCAATCTATTTTGGTTCCTATATCAGAAAACTGTTTTTGAAAGTTTAATACAACCGTCTAGTTTGGTGGCTTGAACACCATAATCTGCTACCTAATAACATGTTTGGTTTCCGCTCTGAACGCAGCCTTCCCGATCGTATTATTTTTGTCAGACGTATTATCAATAGAAAATTCCTTATCGCTTCCTTTGTTGATATTACACTGTCGACCCGTTAATAATATCTATCACTCGGTTTTATGCTCTCTTTAAATATTCCAGCCTTCTTTGTTTTCCTTGCTATTAGTCTTTTCCAAACTCTTCTTTTTACTCCGTCTCTAAACTGGTCTTTCGTGAATTTTCTTACCGGTTCTTGTCTTAATCGAAACCTGTTCAACGTCTACTTCATTAAAAAAACTGCTTCTTTGCCGCTAAATCCTCTTTTTTTTTTTTTTTTTTTCGCCGGCAACATTCTCATTTACTCTACCCATCGCAGCATCTTAATGGCCAACTTTCAACTTCAAAACTCTAAAAACTTTAGAAAATGCTTTATCTAATATTTATCTTTCTATCCTCCTCCCTAAACTTTCTATTGTTATCTTCACTCTTGGTCCTTTTAATCCTTCCGTAATTAATCCCTTCTTAAATAATGATCCAATCTCTTTTGCTAATTCCTTTCGCTATTTAGAAATATTTTTGGATAGTCGAATTTCGATCCGTATGCACATTAACCATATATTTAGCAAAAGAGATTGCATCACTATTTAAGGAGAGATTAATTAAGAAAGGATACACGTGTGTGTGTGTGTGTCATCACTAAAAACATTCAAACTTATTAAGTCCCGTTTATGTACACAGATCGTGAAGGTGATCCTTGCATTCCGTTGATGTTTTGTATAAATACCGGTCCTTTCCATGTTGAATTGCTACTGTTTCATATTTATAGTAAGTCGCCCAAGTTTTTCCAAATTCGATCGCGTCTAAATTAGTTGCCTGTGCTCTTGTCTTAAGCTGGGAAATTTCCACCCCTTTGAATTGGGTTATTCTCGTTAGACATTTGCTTATTTCCTTTTCTTCACTTATTTCTTTTTATTCGCACATCTCACATAATTACTGCTTTTCCGCCAATAAAGCTCCATCAGTTTGCACCGTATATTTCTACAACCGCGGAAAGCTTCCATACTTTTACTTTAATTTATTCTCTTTCCTTTATCCAATTAACTGTTTTTATTTCCTTGTTTCTCCTTTTTTTTTTTCTACACCTACACCTTCGATCGGAATTTTTACGGAATTTAAACGCTCGCTTCTCTAACCGTCTTTAACTATCTGCACTGACACTGCAAAAATCCGAATGGAATTGGCGTTTTTGTCCATCTTGAAATTACCCGTAAATTTTTTTAATACTTTTCTCCTTCTGTCCCATCTCCTGTGCCGAGTCCAGGGCTACCGTTCATTCTTATCCTGTCAGATTTTCAAAGTGTGCGGCAAACTGTTGTACTCTTCACCATCCTCACCGTAATTCTTCTTATACGTTCTTTGATTCTAGGATTCGTTTTGTTCTCATTTAATCCATATAGATCTCTTACGAACTACTCTTGGTCACTTCGGAATCGAAGGAAATGACTCTTATTAACTCGGTTGTAGTTCTGGCGAGTTGCCGTATTCTCATCTAATGCCAATTCGAAATTGTTCTCTTACTTTTGCTCCTATTCATTCAGTAATTCGGATTTCTTTTACTCGACTATGCAACCGTTTCTTCCTCTCTATTCCGTGACTTTTCCTCACCTACGTTATGCTCCGTTTGCATTTCAAGCACAGCCTTCTCCGGTTTTCCTCTCATGCTGTGTTTCTTATTGTTCTTTGCATCCTCCTCCAACAACCACTTTATATGCGACTCCGATCATGTCGCCTTAATCGAACAAATTTCTTTCTACTCCCCTCTCCTTTCCTCAAAAACAGCATTCACACTTCTTATAGCGATTCGATTAATCCTCTTACCCTTTCTTTTCTTTCTGTCATCCGAGAAGCACTTGATTCACTTTTGTCAGGGCTATCTCTGAATCTTATAAAAACCTGATTTTCCTACCTCTCTTATTCTCGAGCTAACGTTTCCACATTAATGATTGCAAAAAGAAAAAAAAAAAGAGAAGAAAACCGTTTTCCTCGTTTAAAGTGTGTTATAAAGTAAAGTAAAGTTAGTTCCATACCCTTGATAGGGCGTCGGAATTGTGAAGTTAAAGTTCACAATGTACTATAAGCTTAATAGATCTGATGAGAATACTTGGGCCAGTTCCTTTTTCTCGGCCGCCTTTACTTTCCCAGATTTCTCTGGTACCCAATTATTTCAGGCTGGGTAAGCTTCGGAGCGACTTTTATCCGGGACGAGACAAGTATCGAACTCGCGTGACCTCCGACTTGGTAGCCAAGCACCTTAACCACTAGGCTACCACGCTGCCTAAAGTGTGTTATAATCAATATAATTCCACACTGAAAAAAGTTTACAAAAAGCTCCCGCATATGTGGCACTCTGATACCGATTGTTCGGTTCATTTCTTAAAATTTTAGGTCCCGGCGGCAAGGATAAGAAGGTACGAAGCAGGTATAAAAGAATGTTGGTCGATGCTAATTCCTACCGTGAAATTACGGAGAGTATACACTTTTTTTACACGTAAGGGACGCGCACTCGTTTTATAAATTCATTAATCACACCAGCAGGAACAGGAGCGGATACGTAGAAATGGGGAAGTTCAGCAACCGGGACAGCAATTGTAGTTTATTGCCGGAACTGGGACAAGGAGGTGGGAACCGATACAATAACGTTATATTGTCTAGTTATCTGGGTCATTAGATAGAAGAAATTTGTTTCGCCGAGGTGTCGGTGCATAGTCTTCGACTGATTCGTATGGCGAGTCATCGGGAAATTGAACACGAGACTGTAAATGGCGTCAGTCCCTTTTGCCACAGCTGCTGGCGTGGCCGAAACATAAGCCAGCGCTCCCTCCGCGGGTAAATCCTGTTCATTCAATGAGACGGATAAGTCGTTCTCATTAGATTTCCGGGAATCTTGTTAATTGTCGAATATCCAAAAGGTGATCGTATGTCCCCTATGTATTTTTTCGTATATATATATATATATATATATAATAACCGGCCGATGTTGCGCAGAAAATAACCCCGTTAAAAGTACAAAACCTCAGTACGATAATAGTTTTTAAAATTCCATACTGTAAAATTGAAAACGTGTCGGTAGTTATGAAAATTGTATACGTAAATTAAGTATGTTCAATATTTCGATTCGCTTACAAGTGCGAAGAAGTTTTGTAAATCAGCCGGGCTGCTAAAATTTACTTCGATGAAATCGCAAAAACTCAAAATAGTGTGAAAGCGGAATTACTCAATGAGTCCGAGAAATCAACCGAGCGATTACTAAAGTTCAGCGATGAATAGGAAGATAGAAAACGGTAAAAAGTCAGGCAGAAGTTTGACGGAAGACTTCGAAATTACTAAGAGCAAAAAGAAAAAGCTAAATTTTTCGCCGCCGGTTAACGGCGGAGGAGAGTTGATAATTGCAGGAAGGGAAAATCTATTTATTGTTTAAAATAATGCAACAAAAGTGTAATTGCATCAGCAATAGAATAAACGCCACTAACAAAAAAAAAAAAAAAGCAAGTACGCTCTATCGATGAGTAAAATGATTAGCGTACGTAATATTATCTCCCTCCCGGAAGTTTCGAAATGGTAGGAAAAATGATAATTTAATTTTGAATAAACCGACCGGAGCGAAACGTTCTCATCCTTAAACTAGCAATAGATGGAAAATAATAAAATAAATAATTCAGAAATACTCCGTGAATGTTGCGTCAAGATGCTTCGGATTTCACAGGAATTTTGACGGAGATTCATAAGATGGGGCTCTCCGGGGTGACAATTATTATAAAGCCCAATGCGTGTTGTTAGAAACAAAAAAAAAAAACAAAAAAAAACGCATTTGTCGGCAACGTGTGACACTTGCCGTCATGGCCGCTCCTGCGTATTATAGGATGATCTCTGTATTTCCTGATTTGGATTTCGTTTAAGCTCGCAATTTCGATTTGTCATTTTTCAGTTTTCAGCTCTACAAGAATAGATTTTTATTTTTTAGCGGGAGTAGTGATTTTAATTACGCTTCGCGCCTTTTTGAATCGAAATTTTCCGCACTAGAACAACATCGGCGATACAGCTACTACATATTAACCGTTTATTATCCCGCAGCTTTGGCGAACTCTAGTTAGTCGATCGAAAATTTCGAATAAGCTTAGTGACGGTTACGCTAAGTGACGATATTCACACGGTTTCGCACGCTGTTATCAAGCGTACACGTCAATTGCGGTACTCTGATTAAAGATC
This sequence comes from Icerya purchasi, assembly GCA_039619475.1. Lineage (NCBI taxonomy): Eukaryota > Metazoa > Arthropoda > Insecta > Hemiptera > Monophlebidae > Icerya > Icerya purchasi. Next base: position 252,745,596 of record CM077115.1, on the reverse strand, counting down.
GAAAGAGGCTCAGCCAATGCTTTTTAGAATGCTGCGATACTACAGGCAGATGAGCGCTGTGTTCGGATTGCTAAAAGTAATAAACTTTACGTTTTGCTCCTACTCGATGATTTCTAAATACAAGAAGCTGATCATTAAAAATTGCTGCTCCTATCGATATTATAAGGAATATAGGAAATCGAAGTATTCCGTCTCGGTTTTTATTCGATTTTTTCGATAACCGACTAGGGCAACGGCCGTTGGTAATAGCTTGTTCATTTCGAATATTCTCGTGCCCGGGGATTTTATCGCCTCTTCGAAATCGAAACCCGGAAAAATCTCGAGTCTAGGCGGCGCTTATAGAAATTTTAAACTCTATAGCTTCACAATTCCAAACTCCTTATTCTACCTTTTACTTTAATCAAATATATATGAGTAATCTTTCGAATAAATAATTAAAAATCGCAAAATCAGTTTTCCTATTTATGCGGAGAAAAAGAATTATGTCAAAAGTAAATACTTTTTAGCAACAAAAAAAGGCTCTAGGTAAAGAGAAAATTATTTTCTTCCCATAGTAATTTATGACAAATTCAAATATAACAAACAAATTTAAGAATAAAATGAATGCTTACTTAGAAACGTTTTCGGGTATAAAAAACATTTCTAAGTAAGCATTCATTTTATTCTTAATTTTTTTGTTATATTTGTATTTGTTATACTCTATATTTTATATTAACAAACGGGATGTTGAAAGATTCTTTATTATTTTCTTCCGTAGGAATCGCCTTTCCTGGTGAATCCTAAAAACGGTTTCTGCCAAAAATAGTTTTGAAAAAAAGTTACCTCCTATATATACATATATATAAGTCGTCGCGATAGCCTAGTTGCTAGGGCGCTTGACTTCCATTACGGAGGTCACGGGTTCGATCCCGAGCGACGACAGAACTTATTACAAAGAATTAAAATTAAAATACTCTACTAATAGTCACGTGGAAGGCAATGGCAAACCACCACGTATAACCATCATATGCGCACTAGGTCAGTACACCAGCAGACATAAATAGGACCGCACTTTTGTAAAACGATGTAAATCAAACGATTACAAGCAGTTCCGAATGTAGTCTTGCGTGTGTACACCTGCGTTGCATATTACGATAGCCTAGTACACTAGGCATGTGTCTGTACAGCTGACATATATGAATAGGTAGTCGCCGACGCTCAGGAATTAAGTATGGCATTATAAAGAAGAAGATATATAGATATATACAAATCATGGATTGTAAAGTTAAAAATCTCGACGAGTACGTGAATATTATGTCAGTTCCACTTTCTCCTTTATTTTTTGCTTCTATTCGGATCGTTTTAACATGCCCAGTTCGATTTCAGATTTTACATATTCCTCTAGGAATAATAGGAAGTTGAATTTGGAACTAAATAGCTCTCGGCCTACGGATGAAGATACACTGTAGCTGTAAGGAATCGTTTTATTTCACTGCTTAATCATTTAGCGGTGTCGATACTGGCAGCTCGTTTTTGATAATAACGTGATTTTTAGTGACTACCACTGTACTATTTGGAGTCGAAAATTCTGCGTAGATTATTTTACTTTTTCTTCACTTTACGAAAAGCGGAAAATTTTAAATGGTTTCTTTAAAATCCATAAACAAATTTTAGTTATTAGCAGTACAAGGACCAAAAGCTTTTAAATAGAATTTTAATTCGAAAAAAAAACAAAAACAAAAACGGAAGGATCCACGATATAATTAAATTTATACATAGCAAATTAATGTGCCTTTCACTCCCGACGGTTCAAGATTATTTCAAGAAAATTTACATACAATTTCAATGACATTAGTTGTTAATCTTGAGTCAGTTTAGACACAATTCTTTGCCTTTGATAGAATTTCTCATCAAAGTACCAAACTAGCGTTGATGCAGTATCTTGTAGATACATATATTGATAAAATTACCATCATTTCAGTTACTACATATTGCGTATCTTTTTTATCGAATCCAATACAATCAATGGAAAACATTAATAAAACAAATGCATTAATTTTTTATTTGTTTTTGCTTTTCTTTAAATGAAACACTTTACAGATACATATCTTTATGAGAACCACAGAGTTCTGCCCGCTTGATTCTTACTCTTGGTAAATTTGCTACTAATGGTATAATTTTAAATCTCGGTTGGGGGAAGGAATGCCTTTGAAGTTTCACTTCTGCCCTGTAGCCCGAGGCACATTCATTTTTTTTTTTTTTTTTTTTGTTTTTTCGTATTATTAAAACCGATTTTAATGATTCATTCGAAATTCTACCGACCAGCGTAAGTGTGTAGGTTACCGTTGAACACGAATACACTCAGTGGTTATTGTAAGCAGCGTAAAGAAAGTGCGGTCACTTCATGGGTGCTCTCGGTAACATAACAACCCCGGATTTACTTGCAATGTTATCAACAATTACTAAGTTGGAGAAAAACGAAATTTTAGTGAGGAAAAAAATTAAAGTCAATATGTAACACACTATCTGTACGCTCACTGTTGATGGAAATATTACGTACCACCTCACACTGCGAGCATAACTTTTGACAACGAGGCTGACTCCAATGATATCCGCTTTGTTTATTAGAAACTGCTGCGGTCAGTGGTAGTTCCGTATGTTAAGCATCGGAGAATATTGATACCTACTCAGCACTAACTAAAGTTAACGTTAAAAAAAAAAAAGGAGTTTCTTAAGAGACACATTTTTTTCTTCTTTTTCTGCTTAATATAGCCATACAAAAATCAATTAAAAAGTTTTCTTCACCAATATGAACACGTAAAATTTTAAAATTAAAGGTGCGTTGTTTCACTTTTAAAATGTTATCAGCACAAATGTGTAAATTCGAATAAAGATAATTGAAAATTTCACGATTTACAAGCGCATCTCTGACGCAATTTGAACATGATTAAAGCAAAACCCAGCTCGTTACGGAGCACAGAAAGTAGCAGCGTTTTAAGTTACCTCGTACATTCGAAAATATTTAATTAAAATTTGTAATAAAATATTTATATTAAAAAAAGAAAATAAAAATAAAAATATTCTAAAATTCTATGAATTTTTATTAAAATCGATAAAAAATAGTTTTTCTTTTCAATAGCGACTACTTACTCCAAAAATCTTGATAAAAATGCTCTAGATTATAATTTTACTCAATAAAAGTAAAGCATTAAATATGGATAATTCTTAGACAACGTTCATACCTTAACTAGAGTACACAAAAGTCCCAAATTGCAACAATTAAGAAACCGCATTAAATTATTCGCGATGTGTTTCCAGTACTCCGGTTTATGGAAAACGGTTTTTTTTTTTTTTTTTTTATTTATACTCATCGCAATTTGGGTTTTTTTTTTTTTTGTGTGTGTAATGGGCTCGGTACTGACCCAACTACACGGACTTAGACCACCCGGATTTGGTGTACCGAGACTCCAATCTTAAAGGTGCTAATGTTTAGGCATATGCCCTTCTAGGTGTTAAATTTCTAGAGTAAGTAATCGCTATTAAAAAGAAAAACTGCTCGTATTTTTTATCCGTTTTAATTTTTTAAAAAACCGAAAAATGGATTTTTTGAGGCAAAATCATCATTTTTATTTTATTGAGAGACTACGCTTATTCGATGTTTCGGCAGATTTCGTTCTAATTCTATTGCATAATTTTCGCGCTCGTACTTTCACACCGACGAACATACACCCAGATAGGGGCAGAATAATATTAAACGGTTACCGACCTACCTGCAAGCAATTGTGGAAGCACGAAGAAATTGGAGCTATCTGCAGAATTCGCTATGTCAGATGAGGCCGTCGTCGACCAAGTTCAACAGAAGATGAGATGAAGATGATATATGTAAAAAAACTCTGTCAAACCCCTGCACCTCCGAGTAGATTTCTATAAAGAAGAGTTGTTTCAATTAGCCGACGAATTTATATTTTCTCCGACTACTTTGCTACTAGGGGACAATGTAAAATAATAAATTAACGTTATGAAATAGCATGGATTTTGGAAGAAAATTTATCTTTCATAAAGGTAAACTCCGGTCAGTCCGGCTAGAGAAATGACACGAACGAAGCATAGAAATGTCACGGCGCGAAATAAAATCTTCTTCAGCCGGTCGATGATGGAAAAACAACAACCGTCTTGACTGCTTTGCTCTTCCGGACGACTTTAATTGTACACATTCGACGGTTGCGAGGACAGAGATTTCGTACCTGATTTCGAAACGTTGGCGAACAACTCTATTGGTACATTTTTCATAATTTGCAGTACGAATCGAAACTGATATTTGATTTATCGCGCTACGTCTGCTATAATGTTTGCTGTTGTCTATTAAATTTAATTTTTCGTAATAGTTCTGTCGCCGTCCGGGATCGAAAGATTTCCGTAACACGGATGCGAAGCGCTCCAGCAACTTATCGCGACGACCCTTTACACCATTTATTAGATGTAATTAATTTTTATCGTTTAATTTAATTAAAAAAAAACAAAAAAAACAAAAAAAACAAAAAAAACAAAAAAAAACGACTCGCTTAAAAACTAGTTTTACATATATATATATATATATATATATATATTAGCGGTTAAAAATGAAGACGAACGAAACTAAAAAGCATCACGATACCGAACATGTTTTTAAACTATATAGCAACTGGGAAAAGGTTAATGCGCGCTCATTGTTTATCGGCACTGAAAAAAGCCCGCGGCGTCGTTGTTGCATTGTTAAGACACTGGAACCAGTTGTTGAGCAGCACAACTTTCGCAGCTATAGCTCTAGATGCGCTGCTTGATACTCGTACTATATATTAGAGAGACTAGCTACGAAACTGCTGAAATGCTACCGTTTTGATCCGTTACACAGATTTTGCAGTTATCTTCTCGTATTGCAGCACAGATGCATACACAATACGTCGCGCCCCCGTGTAATATAACGATTTCGAAATGCCACTATTCTCGAACTTGGGGCATTTGTAAGTGGCGCAACAATGAGCTAACGCGCATATTGTTACTCGCTAGCTATTTGTGTACCGATATCGTTAATCAAGCAGAGGGCGAATAGTCGGAAGATTTATATACTGTTACACTGAGCACAGCGATAAGTAAACATAAATAATAAATGGCTTCTGCTGGCTGGCTGACCGGCAGATTCTCGAGTAGCAGTAGAGATTCTTTAGACAATTTTTCGAGCCATCGACGGAGAGAATGCCGCGAACGAGGCTCTGTTCGACCTCTTAAATGTGAGTCGCATCTCTCTCGCATCATGACACTAATATAATTGAGGAAAGTGGCCGAATTAAAAGATCAAATTCCCTACGGCGAGTCACCCAGCGGGCTAGCAAGAATTTTCTTTCATTCATTCCGACCGATCGCGCTGCTTACTCGATAGTCGTCAGCGAGCCAAGTCGGTTTTCTCACATCTAGCGAAACCGGTTCGCGGCCGTCGAATTATTATATTTATCCGATTATCGCTTATCAATAAATATCCGAGAAGTGTATAGAGCCTTTTGCAGTTGTCTCGTTTTTTCTAGCGGTCATCTCGTCGGAATTGGCCTGAAGAGTAAAAGACGTACACTGCCGCTGGACTGAACAGGCGCACGGATATGCGTGTACCCAGAAGCGGCCCTCTCGCTAGCATTTCAATGGTCGCAGTTGAAATGTTACCAACGAGACGGCCGCTGACTGCGAAGACGTGTTGTCCTGTCATACGGCTTTTATCATCTTCGGCATTCGCAAAGAATACTGCGAACTCGGAGCACTATTTCAAACAAGTCGACCGCAAACTTTACAAAAATAAATAAACACGTTATTATTTATATTGTTATTGGCCAATTCATCGTCAAAGCTGGAAGCAGGTGTCTCGGCGACCCGATCGATTTTTACACGTCCAATTTAGCCGAGTGATTTATCTGCCGCGATATCCGTGTCATGTTCACATCGCTTTACGCCTCGTCCTGCCTCATTCAAACATAAACTGGCCGAGTTTGACTAATCGCGATGAAGGCGGAAACATTTCTAAGTGGCCTAGCTCGTCTTTCTTTATAGGGCGCTCTAATACCTAGTAAAAAAAATCCAAACTTTTGTTAATTGATATCGTTTGAATATTAAGCGGGAAATTGTGTTGTCCATATCGAAAAGAAGAAAAACACAACAAAATAGACAGTTCTCCTTTTCCAGTTCTCATCCGTAGACTTTGACAGTTAGAACGGGTGTCGGGGGCGGCGGCGATTTCAACGGGGCCGTTCTCGGTGGTAATTGTTGTGAATCGATGCTGTTAATTTGGGAATAACAACGCCTTTTGTGCCTGCGACGCGACACCGGAGGCATAAACTTTAGCGGTTCATTAAGCATGCAAACATCATCGCAGTGTCCTGCTTAATTCGCGTTTGCGGAAAGAAGGAAGGAAGAAGTCGAAGTAGCAGCGAGTAGTGCATTTTGCGCTTTGCGCTGTGTAACATTAATTTGAACGGGCGAGCGATAGCGATAAAATAAAAGAAAAACAACAACATCGGCTGTGCCCATTGTGCTCGTCGACCGGGTCAACGTGGGGCGTTAATAGATTAATAAGCGAGGCTGGTGGTTGCTGGTGATTTCAAAAAAAAAAAGCCAGCAAGCCGAGCCGACCACCAGCTTCCTAGGCAGTCGGTGCAGAAGGTTTCTCGGTTTAGGTATGAAATAGTGTTCGGCTTGCTTTCGTGTCTGCCGTAAAATAGGATTTGCTCTGTCGGGGCCGACAAGCGACTGGCCCGAACTAAAGATGTTAATTATTGCGAAGAACATGAAGCGCGCGAGGACCAACGGAACTGATAAAGGACGGCTTTCGGACCGAAGGGGGGAATAGCGCGTAGCGGGGAGAAGTAGTTTATATTATTTATGGTGCGCGCTTATTAAGCGGACTTTTGTCCTGGAGGAACGAACCTTTGAATTGTTAACGCAACAAGGAGAATAATTCAGATGTCAACTAGACTAGCGCCTTTTTGATGATAATAATAATAATAATAATAATAATAATAATAATGGTGATAATAATAATAGTAATAGTAGTAGTAATAGTAATAGTAGTAGTGGTACTACCACCCTGTCGCTAAACTCTTAATGCAGTGACGTGTGAATATCCGCGCATAAATGCTCCACACACACACGCACAACTCGGCCTTTTTTATAACACCCTTCTTTTCGGGGCCACATTCATTATGTCATTTTATCGCCTAATTAAAAAAGGCCCCAACTTTTGAAAATTAATCATTTATATATTTGACTAGGTGTAAGTGAAACCCGATGATGTTTACTAGGGAAAAAACACGGCCGCCGTGTGTTGTTCCAGTTGTTTTTGTTTGCTTTTCTTTCCTATTCTTTCTTTCTTTTTTTTTTTTCCTGTTTTTCTTTTTTCTTTCTTTTACGTTCATTGAAGACACCTAATGGTTAATAATCTGCGTGTAAGTTAAAACCATTATTAAATACGACACTTAACTTCAATTAATAAATAAGCTAGAAAAACAATGTGAATACGCCTTGCTACGAAACTTACAAGCTGATAATACTATACAGCGATTATATATTTTCCGGTTTTATTTATTCAAAATTAAACTCAGGCGTTTATTATTAATTATTATTATTATTATTACAAAAATCTGCAAATGCGGTTATACGAACGTTGGAAATTGATATGGAAAATTATAATAAATTTAACATGTAAACAAAATCTTATGAAAAACAAAATATAGCATAGATATAAACATAGAAATGAAATCAAATGCGATGTAAATATATAAGCAAATAATGAACTTTGGATCAAACTGAAACAAAACGAAACAGAAAGTGTGCCATACATGAACAAAAGAGATTAACAAACATAAAATCATATGTGAATGGTATGAAGTTACATCGAAACAAAGCGAAATGGAATCTGCGCAAATAGATGAAATAGGAAATTAAATAAAAAATAATATATAATAAAATTTGGTGTAGACACGAAAATAAACCATAAAGAACATAACCAGACGATACAAAATCTGATTTAAAAATACGAATAAACAAAGTACAAAAATATCACGTCAGATAAAATCGAATTTACTCTGTTTAAAAACCCCGGACTATACATAAAACTGTCAGAGTTGTGATAACTTGTTGTGCATATATACGTATACAGAATTTTTTCGTTAATTTAATAATCTTATTTTATATATATATATATATATATATATATATATATATATATTTTAATTTTTTTTTTCATTATTATTTTTTAATTTTTTCACCTTTTTTCTTTTTTTGGATATTTACTCTCACGACTGATGAACGCGATTTTTGTACCATTTTCGAAATGATCATGAGAACGAATTTTCGCTGGCGATACAATGAGCGGAAGAATCGCGAAAAAGAACTAGCTATACGACGTTGTATGTAAATTACGTAAATAATTAAAATATTACTGAACATATGAGAACAATAATGAAAATTGCATGTCGGAAACATTCATTCGGGAATATTCCGCATCTCTTCAGCCGGGGAAAAAAAAGAATTAGATCTGCTCCGGATTCGGACTGTATATCGTTCGTCTTTACTGATATTTCTTTTTTCTTTTCTGGTCGAACTAACGTTTCCATTAATTAGCAATCTTAAGATGTTTTTGTTTCGTTTAATTTCAGTAATTATTCATTTAATTAACTTATCGAAAAAACGAGGCACACATATAAATAACGAGAGAGACGAAGGAATTAATAAGAAGAGAAAACAACTGATTTTCATTAGCCACTATCAGAGCGGAGACTAATATAAAAGAAAAGCTCGGAAAAATCATAGTGACCGTATACGGCTGACCCCTGCTTAGCGTTTGCGGACGACACAGAGCTTACCGCAGGCCTCCCTTATGAGTTTTCTATCGGGATCCTCCATTAATTTGTGACGACACGAACCCGTCACCATTAGTCGGGCGTCGCTTGTCTTTTTGCTTAAAGTGAATGTCCGATACCGTTGACAGTGCGGACTGTAGAAATTCACGGTGCACCGAAGGCAACAAAGAGGAAGCGAAATTTCACTTTTCTGTAGTGCGTTTAGCATACGGCTAAAATTTGAGGCACCGAATATTTTGACAGTGTAACACTTTAAAGGTTCTCAGAAAAACTAACAGATGAATCGGAAAATCGCTCAGGAAAGCAATGGTTTGCTAATGCAGTGTGTCTTTGATGATTTCCCTAACATTCTCGCGTTCTAATTGCAAAACATTAGTAGTACGTCTTGTTGCACGCGAAAATTTACTGTAAAACTGTTTTCTACGCATGGGAAATTATACTTTTTGAAAATCATTTTCATACTTAGCTGCTGTTATCATTATTCTATAAAATGGCTCAAGTATATATACGAAAACAACAATTTACACATATATGTGCATATATATATATATATAGAAAAGTAGATCCCACACCCTTAATAAGTCACAATGTACTAAGTTTAATGAATCTAAAGAGAATATTGGGGCCAGTTCCTTTCTGCTTGAGATCGGCCTGTACTTTCTCAAATTTTTCTGGTACCGAATTATTCCAGTCTGGATAAACCTGAGGGCGACTTGGATCTGGAACGAGACAAATCTCGAGCCCGTGACCTCTGATTTGGTAACCAAATTCTTTAACCACTCGGCGCTATCATATATATACATATACATATATATATATATATATATATATATATATATATATATATATGTAGGGTCTATCACATACTGCTTATGTACTTAGCTAAAAACTTGACTTTTTATATTTCACATTTACTATTACCGGTTAAAGAAAATATTTTGGAGGAATTCAGAAAATATTATTCATTGTGTTGCGGACAAAAATTAAGTTGCATTAAAAAAACCGACTTCAAGATTTCCTTAAAAAATGAAATAAAATTGCACTAAGGAGTAAAAAATAATTTCAAAGCAATACATCTTAAAGGAATACGATTATTCTTAAACAACATTCATACACCAAATTCAGATTCAGTACTAGATAGACAATGACTGTGTTGTTACGCTCATTTAATATATCATTACTGTATTTAGGTATTAATGTTTAAGAACTATTATATATCACTTTGAGGTATATTTCACTGTAAAATATGTTATCGTTTATCGAGTAATTATGTTTTCTTTTTGGGGCATTTTTTAAAAAGTTTTACAGTAAACCGAGAAGATTTAAAACAATTTAATTCAGCAATTTTTGATGTAAAAATTTTTCAGCGACAATACAAATAGACCAAGCTATTCTGTACTGCATAATGCTGGCTACTGTGTCGTATACCGGCCACTTTCAAAACAACGTTGTTTACACTTTATTCGATGGCTAATACGTACGCCGGAATATAAATATTTTTATATCAACGACCACTAGCGCGATATGTTTACAAATTGTTTTTTTACGTAAATTACCGAATACGATCACGTCTCGGCTGTCCACGGAGTACACTGTCTACGAGGACCTCAGCAAATGCGTAACTTTCGACAACGGAGATGACATACCCCTACATATATGCAGAAGCTAATCTATTCGTAAAATTATGAAGTACTTTGTGATACAGTGCAGTACTTGTCTATAATCCACCGCTGTTCCCGATGACTATGAAATCACGACTTGTCCTCTTCGAAATCTGCAAAAAACTCATTGGTAACCGCTGGCTATTCGGTATTTCTGATTTCGTCGTGTTCGCCATTTATTGCGATCCAAACTCGAAAGTTAAACAATTTTATCTTAACGACGCCGGAATAGTGTCATTAGCTGATGTTTGTCACACCTTCAGGCTGCCTATTTCGTTGAATAAAGGATACCAACTTCATACAGTAGATTTGAAGATTCCTGAAAGCTGCCAGCCGGAAAAACGGGGCAACTTCCGATAACCTCGATTTGATTGATGAAGAATTTGCTTTCATCTACAATGCACTGAACACTAAGGATTCGGAAGAACCCTTAACTAACTTTCAACAAGCACTTATCACTACTGCGATTTTTCTAGCGTGGATGTCTGCGGCAGTAGATGTCAATCGTCTTCGACAGAGAATATACACTTTAGAACTGAACGTGGATGCCAATGACTATGAGTACACAAGCCTCATCATGTCATCTCAGGAGCGTGACTATTAGCAGTAGATGATCATACCTCTTCGTTACGCGCGTTCGTTTACGTGTAGAAGCCGAAGAAAAAAAGTAATAAAAATGGACGGTAAAATATTACTTAGACCGAATCGTTTGCTGTTAATATTTTTTCTTTTTTGTACCTGTATTTGTTTTTTATTATTATTCTTTTTTCTTTTTTGTCATAAGGGAGTACCGGTCATCGCTTTCAAAACAACATTGTTTATGTTTTACTTTCGATTGCCAACACATAACGGACGTAAATATTTTCATATCAACGACCACTGGCGCGGTATATGTTTACAAATTGCGTTTTTGCGCAAATTTCGCCGAATACGATCACGTCTTCGCCGGACTTATCATATAAGAGATAATCTCGAAGCAAAATTGTATTAATCCGGGTGATCGATAATTCGGTTGGGGCTTTTTCAGTATGTTTACATGCAATCATCTACCAGTAGAATTTCCGCTATCAATCATCTTTTCCGACTCGCTTACTTGAATTTGCGAATCTCTGCTACTTCTTCTTCTTCTTGCTGTCCCGATCGATCTCGATCACGGGTGGCCATCTAGTGAAGTTTTAATGATATTCTGGTACCGCTCTCTGTCGTACGCGGAGTGTACCAACCACTCTGTGTTTAATCCTGTCCACATCTTGATATCACAGAACCAAGTACGTTTCCTCCGACCAACTCTTCTTTTACCTTCAATTTTTCCCATCAAAATGTTTTGTAGCAAGGTGTACCTTGTCCTACGGATCATCAAGTGTTCAAAATATTTCATTTTTCGAATTTTTATTAAATTAATCAATTCGTGGTCTTTTTTCATTACTTTAAGTATCTCCTGGTTGGTCTTCTTAGCTGTCCAGGGTACCCTCAAAATTCTCCGGTAGCACCACAATTCAAAAGCTTGTAATCGATTCAGGGTATTTTTCTTCAAAGTCCACGTCTCACAGCCGTATAATAAGATGGACCACATGTAACATTTTAAAATTCGAAACCTTAATTCCAAGCTAAGATCGTGGGCCGTCAAAGTTTTCCTCATCTTGTTGAATGCACTTCTTGACTGCTCAATCCGACTTTTGATTTCCACTTCAGATCCTCCTGTAATGTTCAGCTGCGTACCTAAGTATTTAAATGATTCGACTTTCTCCAGGTTATCTCCATTAATGTGTATTCTGGGACTGATGTTATTTCCAATGACCATTATCTTTGTTTTCTTTGCATTTAATGATATTCCATATTTCCGACTAATCTCCTCTACTTTTTCAATGATCGATTTCAGTTCTTTGGCACTACCAGCTATTAAAACTGCGTCGTCCGCATAACGAATATTATTGATATATTTTCCACCTATTTTGATACCTATTGTACTGTCTTCCAGAGCTTCCTTGAAGATTTGTTCTGCGTAGATGTTAAATAGCATTTTTCATTTTTATCATTTCTGCCCTCGATTACTTTTTTCATCCGCTATTCTTAAACGTTCAAGAATGTATAACTTTACTTTTTTCCTTCTTCCCATTTCTTTGACGAATGTCCTCCTTGACAAACCCGACAAAAAAAAAAGCCTTCCAGCAGTCATTTCATCAAGTGTTTTACTTTTGTCGTGCCTACCTGTTCGTACATGATATGGATATGTTATTGATTTCGTTTTCATGGTCACATCGCGCATTTAGTTTAAATCGATATAATATATTATAATCAGGTATAACGGCTAACAAGACATGAGAGCCTTTCTTTCCTTTAAGGTATCCTGTATATTTTTTCGTCTACACATTTATTTCCCTTCGGACTGCTAATTGCACGAGTTCTAGTACCGATCTTTTTTGACTCTCTTGCTGTCTCTCCATAGTAGTTCTGGCCGTCTCCACCTTCCCGGAACAACTTTCTTAGTGTCCTCAGTTTCCTTTTGTCCTACGTTCTTCCTTCTTGATGGGTAATCGTCCGTAGCCGACAAGCCTAATAAAAAAGTAAAAAGTATTTCGTTTTCATAGCTATCCCGTCCAAACCTGCTCTTCAGAATGTTGTTAAATATAAAACCTCTATGCAGCTCCGAGGTATCCTAGTTGGTTCAGCCTTTCTCTGTCCTGCTCTTAACTATTCCAAAATGGTCCTTTAAACTTTTTTCGACTCAGCTATGCCGAGTTTACTGATATTTTAAGAACCATTCTCTCAGAATTGTTTTATTACATTAGATTGTCAATGTGTTTTACATCTCACCTCTCTGACTGCTGACTAATTCTTTTCGTACGTTCTCCGATTTGTGACCTTTTCCTTTAATTTTGTTTTTAATGGGTACTTTGACGCTGCTCTGGGATCGAAGGCAGTAAATTAATCTGCTAGCTTAACTTCTAACTAGATATTTCTTAGCGTTTTCGAATAATCCTACGCAGCGTAAAATTTACAATTACGGAGTAACTATTATTCATCCTGAAATCCTGATATCTATTTAGATCTTGTTCCTCTACTTCACTCTTTTTTAGCGTTCACCTTTCTCTCTGCAATCTGTCGTCTATGCTTTGTTGCCCTTAATGTTTTTGTCTCACTTATATCTTCTCCGATCTATCGTCTCTTCTCTTATCTCATTTGAATGTTCTTCCATCGACTCATTCTATTTGGCCATAGACGTGACCCTTCTAACGCAGCTTTCACCATCCCCTTTCCTTATTCTTCTGTTATACCGATATCTTTAATCGTATAAAGATCTAATTATACTTTTCATTTCTTTTCTAGTTGCCAATATCCATAACTTCGCCCCCTTCCAAAGAAAAAACAACTCTAAAATTCTGTCTATTCTTTGACGAACATTTCATCCAGCGCGAGCAAATTTTCCCCGCTTAGCTAGGGGAGGTATATAGTCCGGAAAATCGTTACTTTTCAAATAATCCGGCAACTAGTGATGCATAATTTTGGAATTAGCGCGGCCGAGTGGAAATGTCACAAGATTTTAACGCGGTGTTGTCGGTTAATTCTTCCTAACAACTGTTTCAATTGATTAAGTCACGCACGGGCCAGATTTCAGAAAGACCAATAACCGGGCCGCGTAACATGCGCGTTTTTTTTTTTTTTATCGTACATAAATTAGTAGGGCCGCGCTATTACCTGAAAGGGATGTCGCGAGGGTCGCGGACGGAGCTCAGCTTCGAAAGGGTTTATTTATTGACAGTTTCATCCGTTGACGTCTCAATAAGGGCCATTTTATCAGGTTATCGCTGGCTCGTTCGCTCGCCGGTCAGAATTATTTCCAGCCGTCACGCTCGCCTTTTTATCCGTCCACGTCCCAATCGCTGTAGCCAGCCATTCTCCGTCGCCGCCGGTCCGTTTTCCTGCTCCGGATCGGTCCGACACGCGCGCACTAGTCCGCATCTGCGATTTGGTTAAGTTTTTCTGCTAAAAAATCGCCACTCATAAATTTTCTCGGCAATAGCGACCATGTCGTCCGTTTAATCGGTCGTTATTGTTCACCGACGGCTATTACAAAACCGAACGCGGCCTATTATTTGCCTTGGCCATGTTGCAATTTCCCCAGCGAAAGGGTTATTATTGGCCGCTAATAACAGCAATATCGCATTCGTTACGCAAAAATCCGTTTGACCGAGGCTTATTTAAAAAAGCCACGTCACGCAACAGCCCTATCGAATCGAATTTTTTAACGCGCAACCGAAGATACACTGTGCCGCGCCTTCGTGTCTGTCCATGTCCTGGTCGGTACCCCGGCACGGCACAGCAGATTTCTACGCCGATTAATAAAAATTTCGATCGGCCTATATCTGCCGGCTGGCCGTGAAAGGTTCTACTTAAATTTTACGCCCCGCGTCATCAGCACAAAGTCTACTCGGTGGTACACCGTGATAACTTTGTAAAAATAGGTAACAATTTCATTATTGATACACGCCGCTATAGTGAAATTACCAAAAATTAAATAGCGCCTGCATTTAAACGGGTATTAGTCCGAGTGTAGGCCAGACTGATCGTCGATGTTGCCGAATTAGCGATTTTTCACTGGCACAGGTATTCGGAAAGACGATTTACAGGCAGCTCTAGTTTTAATGACACGATAAAAGAATAGATCATTGTTCGCAGCTTTACCTTTTTTTTTTTTTTTTTTTTTTTTTGTATTGGGTTTAAATCAACAATTACAAACTGTGTACGACAATCGGTCATCTGGTAACTAAATTTCAGAGGTAATCAAAGAAGACACACGCCAACTTATAACCGACAAAAATCAGGTAACTTCTTCGCGACGACCCTAACACACATAATCCAACTCATCACTGACGACGCCGGCCTGATGATGATCACTTGACATGTGCTTCTTAACGGTTTTTTTTTTTATCATACTCCGGCTATGTGTAAAAACTCGACCATTTCATATTCCTATCCGGTAAATAACGAGTGGCAGAGTCGCTGGGATCATTGTGGTGCTGGCCGCAAAACTTATACATTCTTCCCCAACATTAGAAATAGGATTCAGCTAAAAACCTTAAACATAACATATTTTAATTCTCAAGTACTCTCGGGTCATGATAACTTTGGTGAATACTTGCATAGGTTCAAACTTACCGACTCCCCAAATTGTCCACTCTGTAGATCAATTTCGTCTGATAACTTCCAGCACCTGATCATTGATTGCACCCACTTTAACAGAATTCGAGCTCTCCATAATATCAGTTCTAATACATCGCTTATAATTAATAATAAAAATGCTCAGAATCTGCTTCAATACTTCCACTCAGCAAATGAAAATCAAACTAACTGCAAAAGCAAGTGATCAGCCTCTGCAAGTATCTTAAGTTATGCTTTACTTAACTCTAATCCTAATTGTTATTCCATCACTGTAATTTCACTGCTGTTTACATACACATTTGTACATATATATATACATATTATTTTAATTACCTGATCAATCCTCTCCTAGCTAAAATTATATCATAATAAGTGAATTTATAAATCTCAGTAACTTTGTATGTAAATATTATTTTGTTGCATTCAGTGACTATGTATTATCATCACTGATGTAACACATGTTTATATTTATTAACGTTCGTAATTACCTTGTATTTATTTTATGCATATATATTATTGAAATAAAATTGCCCCATCGGGAATATCCGAATTAGGGGGAAAAAAAAAAAAATAATAACTCGCTTACGGATGTATTAATTAAAACAAATAAGTAAATATCTACGTGACTTTAAAAGAGTAATTTTATAATGCCGCGTGTTTATCGCACAGCTAAAAACTTACGTTTTTGAATTTTCATCTAATAATAATTTTTCTAAAAAAAAAAAAAAAAAAAAAAAAAAAGCGAGTATAAATTATATACAAATACGTTTAAAAATGGATATAAATATCGTAATTTCCTTTTAATAGAAAATTTTTGTTTAAAAGGAAAGTATTTTTCGCTTCCAAGTTTTTATCTTGATCGTACTCATCACTATATACTTATACTGTAACGCTTATATATAAAATACCGACATGTAGTTAACATGTACACACACTTGTCAATTGTTTTCCTCTTGTTGAAGATAAAACTGAGATGACGGCCCATAAGCTAAAATCATCGTGGCAAGTTTTTGTTTCTAAAGACGACGATCCGAATTTGAATAACATGTTCGATAACCCGAATTAAGGCGTGGAAACTTTCTCTGAGTTTAAAAAAAAAAATTTCGGAACAAAGCGATAATGACGAAAACATTTTTAAGCACATTTACAGGAGTGCTGCAGGAAAAATATACATATCACGATGTGTGATATTATAAGTGTTCAAAATGGGAATGCTTCGAATTTATTATTATGCAAATGTAAATGTTCAATTGATCTTATTATATTCAATTGCCTGATTTTTTTATTTTTATTTCTTACTTATTTCTCATTGGTGAATTTTTATAAATGTTCTCTTAATATTCAAAATTACATAAAGTAGCCAGCACAGCGATGCGGTTAATAATTTTTAAGAAAGTTTCGTTTATCGGCACGTCTGTGAGCTATTTTTGCGACAACTGGTTAAAAAGATCTCAAATAAAAAATTTCCGGACATTCTTATTTCACGGCTAACATTTCCCGTCCTTTTTTGTTTTTCACCGTTTAAGATTGGTTTCAATGGCCAATAATCGTTATTATTTTAAAATAGCCGTTGTAAGATGCTTCGGCTCGGTGTTGATTTTGTAAAAATTTTTTTCTCCTCTACGAATATTTTTTTGTATTATTTCTAAAAACGACGAGCCTTCACATAAAAAGTTGCTCTGAGCTGATAACTTGCTGAATTCAATACTGAACAGTCTTGACTCTCATATTGGAATTTTTTAATGGAAATTTTTAAACTGTAGTAAAACCCGTTTTAGAGCCCCGCTGCATTCGCGTTTACGGGAGTGTCAGTTCATCAGGTGCGTGTTGGGCTTTTTAATGGCAGTCGTAAAACTATGAATTTTCGAAAAGTTAACCAGCCTAAAAAAAAAAAAAAAGTATTTCCTATATTTCCACCAAGGACTTGTCCCCCCCCCCCCCGCGCGCTTTACATTTCTCGCTACAGTAATGTGTCGACGGCAGAAGAAAATTTCAATTAAAACGAGTACTTACGTGTAATTTCAGACTCGGTTTCGGAAACTCCGTATCGGTTAGAAAATTGCCCTTCAAGAACCTTCTGATTTTTAACTAGATCAGAACCTGAAAACAGCTCTAGTGTCAGGTCTTTTCGTGCCCATTATCGAGAAATACAATAAATTTGACCGGAATCAAGAAAGCTGTTCACATAAAGCAAATAGCTGATTTCCTTCCCGCCCAAAAGTTGTTAAATAGGCTCGCATAATTTTTTGAAAATTAAAAACTTGTACCTAGAGCAGTTAAACAATTAGGCGTCGCTTTTAAATGGTTTAGATCAACACACTAACGAAAACGTCACAGTTGACGCGATGGTATTCAGTCTCCATTTTTTTTCTCGCCTGAAAAACTTTACAGCCTTTGTGTGGCTGAGTCTAATGCCGAAGTATTTAGCGTGAAATATTTCGTAGAGCTGTAATATTTTGTTCAGATTTTATTGATCTCATTCTTCCTTGTATACTGCATGCTACCAGCATCGGTTGGATATTTATGGTAATTTCCCGGTGGTCGGAATCGATTAGTTCATATGTTTTCCTATGTTCTACGATACATCGTTTAGAATTGTATTCGTGTACATTAGTACAAGCAATATTCATCTCGAAAATAAGCGTTTGTTTTTTTGTAAATTTACCCAAAACTTTTTTAATATTTGGGTACAACAGTTACGCTATATATAACAACGGTTTCGATTTTTAGAACGTGCTCACTGCATTTTTTCCTCAGCGAATTATTAACTAACTAGATTGGTTATCTTGAAAATTTAGCTGATTCGTCTCAATTTCAGTACTTCATAGACTTTAAGATGATCACGTTGACGATCAAATCTTTATAGCTTCGAACCATTACTTTCTCACTTGGGCAAAGTTTGAATATCGTGGGTACTATTTTGAACGTTTTCGGTTCAATAATATTAAGTAAAGAACCGACACATTTATCGGAATGTAACGCTAAATAATGAAGAAAAAGAAAGAAGAAAAAGAAAGAAGATAAAGAAAGGAGATAAATAAAGAAGAAAAATAAAGAAGATAAAGAAAGAAGATAAATAAAGAAGAAAAAAAAAGAAGATAAATAAAGAAGAAAAATAAAGAAGGAAAATAAAGAAGAAAAATAAAGAAGATAAAGAAAGAAGAAAAATAAAGAAGATAAAGAAAGAAGAAAAATAAAGAAGATAAAGAAAGAAGAAAAATAAAGAAGATAAAGAAAGAAGAAAAATAAAGAAGAAAAATAAAGAAGAAAAATAAAGAAGATAAATAAAGAAGAGAAATAAAGAAGAAAAAAGGAAATCTAGATCCGGTGGCTTTAATTTTAGAAAAAAATCTCAAAACTCAAATCTGAATTCGAGGTGAATTTTCGCTTGTAAGAACATTTACCACATTCTAGGAGTTATGTTGGAAATATGTTTAAATAATGCGAAGTCTGTTCCTTTTCCTTCTAAAAATCCATACTGGTTGTTGTTGCTGAAAAAATTTGTGTGATTTAAAAAGTTTATCATTCTGCGTTTAATAAATTTTTCAAAAAATTTCGAGATTGTAGGAAGCATACAGATCGGTCTGTAGTTTGCTGTAATCTACTGGTGTTATTATGCCCAACTTTAGAATATCAGGAAATTTTCCGACTTTTAAAAATTCATTATATAGATACGTTAGTGGTTTAGCGAAACAAACAATTAGATTCTCTTTTATTAATATTACAGGCAATCCGTCAAAGCCAAAAGACGATTTATTGCGGAGAAACAGTATTGCACTTTGTATTTCGTCATGTGTTAAATCTATTAATCCGAAAAAATTAATCATTGAACCATAATTAGTTGTTTTTGGAATAGTAATGTTTTCATTTTCCAATAATTTAGTTACAAACCTGTAAAAAAGTAATTGTTAAAATAACATGCTAGCTCATATTCGTTTCCACTTACCATTTTCGTATTCCAACCTACCTTGATTTCATTTATAGGATTTTGTTTATTTCCTGGAATATTTTTAACCACGCGCCAATATTTTTTTTAATCATGCTCACACTTATTTAACATATGGCTGTGTAATATTCTTGTTCGTCTCTTCTTACAGGTTTTTGAAACTGTTTTGAAATATTTTTATATTCCTTAATTAAGGTATTGTTTCCACCTGAAATCTTAATTTGTTTCGGCGATTTATTTTTTTCTTTTGACAAGACCATCATTTCATACGTGTGACCCAGGGCGATCTTTTATTCTTTTTACCCGATTTTTGCTGCAACATTCTTGCTCGATATTACTAATTTTACAGGATAAAGTTTTCAAATTTCAACCTAATCGCTATCATAAATCTGTTCTAGGTTTATCGTTTTTGCTGGAAAACAATTTTCTGAAAACTTTTATAATCTCTAACGGTTTTAACAAAATACTTTCTTTTATTACTAATAAGATACAGCATAATGAGATCTGAGAACTCAACGTCAAGTATAATTCATTATCAGTATTTAGCCTATTAGAATATAAACCCCTTATTAATATATGATCTATGCAGAACCCGTAGTTATCACTTCTGCGCATGAATGTTGGTGTATTGACCAAACTTCTGAGACCATTAGAATTTAGTTAATTCGAATATTGTGCACACTTATCGTTATTTAATATATCGTAATGTTTAAATCACTTGCAACAATTGTGGACGGTCCCGATATGGCAATAATATTTCCTAAATCAATTAAAAAATCCGAATATTTTAAAGTACAAAATCTATAAATACCAAAGAATGGCAGTGTTTTGTTATTTTCCAAGACAATTTTTATACCGATTACATCGCATGTTGAAATATATAATTTTATATGAAACTGTTCGGCTAGAAATTTCTCTTTTAAATAGATAATAAAAATAATAATAAAAATAGATAATAAAAATAATAATAAAAATAATAATAATAATAATAATAATAATAATAATAATAATAATAATAATAATAATAATAATAAAACTACTTTTTGTATTAAAAAATAAAACAAAATTTGAGAATACATAAAAACTGAATTAAAGAACAAGTAAAAACAAACTGATACATAGCGCGTGTTTAAAAATAAATACTAAAAATATTAAACAGCGATTACGAAAAATGAAAAATATTGTAATTCACTAATTTAATCACAAACTACAGATGATATACGGAAAAAAAAGCTCACTTCACATTCTCAGTTATAATTAAAATTGCAACTATTTAAAAACCGTATCAAATATTTCACCGATGTTTTCAGCATTTGGCTCATGGAGCACGAGTTTCTGATAATTTCCCTTCGTCGAATTTTTTATTTTTCAACGGATTTTTTTTTTTTAAATTTCCCTTCGTCGGATTTTTTTTTTCTATTATTTTTTTTGAATAGCACAGTTGTCGTTAAATTTTTCTGTATCGCTTGTTGATTTATTAAATTTAATTTATTTAAGTACAGAAACGGTATGTGTCGTGCATGAAAATTTCAATACCGAATCCTCCTGAAAAATTATTACTTCCGCGTAGAAAAATAATCGCATTCCGATTTTCCACATGACACCTTAACTTGTTTTAAATCGCTCAATCCTGCCATGCGCGACTGAGTTACAGAAATCATCGCGTTTCAGAGGTAGAGCAAGTGAGCTACACACAACAAAGACGCGTGTTTATGTTAATTTGATTAAAAATAATTTTTAGCCTGTAGTTCAGTCGACAATTCCGAAACCATAATTCGCTTATTTACATATTTTTGATTTAATATACATTTCTTTATTTAGCTCGAAACATGTTGACCTTTCTTAAATTTAAACAACTTATTTTCTATATTTTTATTAAATAATAATATACACTCTGTAAACATACAAATTTATTATTGAAGTAAAACTTTAAGCTCGCGGTCCATAATTATGGTGACGTGTAGTAATTAAAAATTAAAGGGTCTAGCCGGTTAAGGGGGGTAAAAGTAGTTGATGCTGAAAGTTTCAGACCCCTAGTCCTACAGCGTGCTGCTGTGGTCGCTATCTTATGATTTTCGACTTTTTTACGATATCTTAGCCATTTTTAAATCGATTTTAAAAATTCTTATTGAAGGTTAAAGATAATGGAAAGTTCTATAATGGCGAATTTTTTCAGATTTTTAGACGCTAAATTCAAATTTTTAGAAACGTTCGAAATTTCTAAAATGTCATAGAAAATATTTCAAGAATTCAGTAACGACGAAAAAAATATATGTAACATGTATTGTAGTGTAAACTATCTACTGAAATTTTTTCAGATTTTTAAAAGTGGTGGAAGAGGTTCAAAAAAAATAAAAACATGCATTTTTGGCTGAAAACCCACCTTAAAATTCAACCGATAGTGGCGTTATTTAAGAGCGATTTATTATAATTAAATAAATAAAAAAAAAAAAAAATTAACGTAAAATCTGGCTAGGCTGTGTTATCTTTCAATCATAATTTAATTCTAAATAGTGTATTCACGCGGGAAAGTAGCGTAACTTTAAAGTAAATAACAATGAAAAAACAGGTTAACGTAAAATCAATAATTAAGGAATTCCGTGTACTCGTTGCCCGCAGATGAGACGGAAATTTTGCACTAAACACTTTCGGAAATTAAAGCAACATAAATCGATTATTATGATTATTATTATTAAATGGTGTTTCGGGAAGTAGTTTTTTTTATTGAGTCGTTTTGACGACTCTGGCGCCTGAAATTAAGATACCTGTATGGTACGGAGGAACAGGGTTGTTAAAATCAGTATTTTCCAGTAAAGGAAGAGTTACAACAATACAATATGTTACGTATTTGAAGATAACAAGTTTTCCGGAACTTTTTCAGATTTTTGAAATGGCAGGAACGAGTGGAACATGCCAAAAATTAATATAACATCATACGTTTTTGGTTGAAAACCCTCTTGAAATTCAACTAACAACGAAATTGATGTTACGAATATTATAATAAAATGTTTTCCTGAATTTTTTCGGATTTTTCGGACAGATGAAACAAGTCCTAAAAAAATGAAAACACGCATTTTTGGCTGAAAAACCTCTGCTGAGACTTCAACTGGAAGTAAACTATAAAATGTAAGTTACATAATTTGTATCATTTTGTTACCTAATTCGCTATTATGGGAATTTTAAATTTGTGTAGAATCTCTATAATTTTTTTTTTTTTTTTTAAAAGCATTATCATTTTTCAGTTATAATAGATTAGTTTAAATATACATTTGTGTTATATTTAGAACAAAAAGGAAAACCGTAGGTTTTTTAAACACTCTTTAAAGGTGAATAAAACGGGAAAAAAATCGGAAGTCATCGTTTAGTTATTTTTTAATGATTTGTAATAATTAAGCTAGCTCAGAGCTACTAGTCCTGTACAATAAGAATCACCGGAAAAACTCTTGTCGATTTTACACGTAAGATTTCAACTATAGACTTTAAAAATACGCAAAAAAAAACTACATTTTAAAAATTTTGAACGTTTCTAAAAAATTGAATGAAGCGTGAGAAAATCTGAAGAAATTCACCGTTATAGAACTTTCCTTTATCTGTAACCTACAATAAAAACTTTTAAAATCGATTAAAAAATGTCTGTGATATCGTTAAAAAAAACGAAAATCACAAAATGGCGACTACGGCAGCCCCGTGTAAGTCTGAAACTTTCAGCATCAACTACTTCTTTCGTGCCCTAGATGTATATATTATATTTTTTTTATAAAGTTTGATTCACACTTTAATCCCCCTTAATCGATAAAACCTTTTAAAAAGATAAACGACACGAATTAATTAAAAGTCGAATTTCAATCTTTTAAATATCGCTATAAAATATAAAATATAAATTAAATAAATGTAAATTAAACAGTTGCATTTGAAGCTTATTTTTCTTACTATATAAGTATTTGATTTCTTCTTTGATCCCTATATTCTTTTTGCTTTTTTCTTCATTAAAATGGTTGTGTTGTGTTCTATACTTTGATGTTGATTGTAACATATTTTGATGTTATACTGTTTTCTTTAAAATTTAAGGTTCAATTTGTTATTTTAACATTTGTAATTATCTTTAAAAAATATATTCTTTGATTCTTTGATAACTAATTTTTATTGTTATAGTGCATGTCGTCGCTATCGTCTTTTCTAATTTAAGTTTAGTATTAAAATATTGAAATACATACGTGTACACTACATCATATTGTTAATTTGGTCTTGCGCAATAAACTGAATATCATATACCTTTTTATATACGTGAAACATGTTATTAAGTAATATTTAATATTCAATTGTTACACAACACCATGATTATGGGGTGTCCGAAACTAGTCGGCAATTTTAGAGTTTTATTTCGATAATAAATTTATATGTTTACAGTGAATATTATTTATTACTTAATAAAGTGCTTAACGTATAGAAAGTATATTCAGTTCATTACGCAACACCGAATTAAGTATTTTCTATATATTTCACAAAATAATCAACTCACAATGTTACGCGCAACATAAATAATAAAATTATCATAAAAAATCATACAAAAAGCATACAGATCATAATATTAAAAAATATTAAAAAACATCAACACAACATCGATTATACTTTTTTAATATTTTTTAATATTCTTTAATATTTTTTAATATTTTTTAATATTTTTTAATATTTTTTAATATTTTTTAATATTATGATCTGTATGCTTTTTGTATGATTTTTTATGAGAATTTTATTATTTATGTTCGGCATAATATTGCGAATTAATTACTTTGTGAAACCTATGTATATCTGTAGTGCTGATAGTATTGCATTTAACTTTGTACTTTCTGCTTGCGCGCGCATACTGAACAATCGAAATGTAACGAAAGCGACTGAATTAATTAATTAATATTTTAATTCTATCTTAGGTGAGATAATTCGTCCTACCTGAACAAAATCAACAACGTGCCTACATATAAAGTTCCTCCTTTTAGGCGCGACGCAAATCATATTTTCTTTGAACGCTCCGCCTCCGCGTTGAACGTACCCCTCCCACCGCACTCCAAAACTTTCCCGTAATTCTTACTTTCCTTTCCATCTACAGTAGATAAATATTTTCTACTCTTCATCTGTAATCGTCACTCGATTTAAATTCGTCATCTAACCTTTGCAATTGCGTCCGGTGATATGGAATTTAAAAAGAAAAACGCATAATTTCCCTTCCCCTTTTTTTCTTAGATTCACCGAAGTGTTTGCTTAAATTTCCATTCTTACCTTTGCCGGTATGTCCGAAACTATTCCGCCTTTGCGCTGAAAAAGGCGAACAACACTGGCAGATCAGGCGACATAGTAGGTAATTTCTTTTCTGAAATGAAATCAGCCGGATTTAGAGAGACGACTAAAGTAGTAGTAGGCTTCGAGCTCGGGCTTAGAACGAAAATCGGCCGTGTCGCTGCCAAGAAGGAAGAAGAGACGGTAAACAATCGCTGTTGGTAATTCCGAAAATCTGTCCCGCTCTGTGGACAAATAGAGCGACCGCTCGACGAACGGGTGTCAGCTATCGGCGGCGTGACCCGTTCGAGACCTATTCGGCAATTGCGATTCAAGACAGCGTCGTTGTTGGAGAGAAAGCCGTGCGAATTCGCACGTGTTCCGACGCCGGAAAATCCGCAATGCAAACTAACTGCTGAGCCGCTCCATGGAACGGGTTGGTCGACGGCCGCAAATACCTAAAGTAACCGACATCAGCTGCTCCGCTGTGCAAGAAATTAAATAGAAGCCGGAGCCCTATCCGGAGTGTGGGGCGCATTATAAGTGTTAAAATAGTCCGGATGGAGCGAGCGAGAGACCGGAGACTTTTCATTTAGCATTTCGCAGTTCGCAGTTCGCACTTCGCACTTCGCATTTCGTATTTCGTATTTCACATTTCACATTTTACATTTTAGATTTTACCCTTTCCTCGTCTGAAATCAGATCAGTGATGTCAATAGCGCGCGCCTACATCGGATTGTTCAGTTGTTTTATTTAAACTAGTTAACGATATTGCCGACTGAGGAGGCTATCGGGGCCGGCAGCGGCTAGTTGAAGGTATAGAGAGGGTCGCGGCTTATGACGATTGTGTAAATCAAACAGTGTAAATGCGAATGTCGTGTTATCAGGCGATTTATCTGGTTCGCCCTCGTCCGCGATGACGTAAGAAAGCGCGATTTGATTTAAGTCCTGCATTGCTCATGCTCGAACTGCGCGCTCGTGAGTGGCGAAAAAAAAAAATTCGACCTATATTACCACGCGTGATGATGACAAAGTCCTCTATCGCGGGAATAACAATATGTTTTTACACGCTTCACTGATGCACTCGGATGGCAGGCTGGAAGAACTCCCCCGCCGACCAGGGTATCATGTTCTGGAAAGTGTTCGCTGCGGTCATAGCTGGGATATTACTTTTTTTTCGAAAGTCCCATTTTCGGATCATTTCCTCCTACACAAATGATGATCGTGCGTCCGTGCAAAATTCCTTATTCCGAATACTGGTCATTTCTCCCTTCTCGCGAATCATTCCAAAAACAAAATGTTCGCTACCACGAAAGTCGGTAACTCTAATTACAAGCATTTCAGTAAAATTATTTTCCAGCAAAAATGATACGAACAGATCTATGATAGCGATTAGATTGAAATTTGAAAACTTTATCTGTAAAATTAGTAATTTCGTGTAAGCATGTTGCAGAAAAAATAAAAGATCAGCCGGTCTTGTCAAAAGAAAAAAATAAATTGCATAAAGAAATTAAACAAAACACACAGATCGTCGGTTGACTTTTTATCTAATCTTCTATTTGTGAATTAATATATTTGTACCTGTTTGTTTGTTTTTTGTTTTTTTTTTTGTCGTCAATTATGTACTTTTAATGATAATAAATTTGCCGTTTTAATTTCGTTGCTTTTTGTTTATTCTCTAGCTTCTCTTACATCGACCGTTCAATTAAAAAATGTAAAATACCAGCATGAAGATGGATTTTAAATATCCGAAAGTAGTACCGTTTATATTTTTAAATTTTAATATGTTTAATAGGTGTGCGATTTTATTTTACATCATTCACCTGCTACTAACACAGTAAGTATGGATTACAATCATATTCGTTGATTAAAATTATTATTACGAATTAAATTTTCTCACGAGCCAATAGCGATGCTTACTAAAGACGGTTAGCTTAAATATATACACTCCTATGTAGATAAATCTGTAACTTGTTAAAATTTAATAAAATAAATAAATTCACCTTTTTTTTTTTTTTTTTTTTATTTACCTTCTTAGTAATAAACAAGAATAAGTGTATAAATTAATTTACTTGAAAAAAATGAAAACAGCTTACTTTAGAAAGATTTTCGAGTTTCAGTTTTAATTCTGTGTTGTAAGCTATTTCTAAAGTAAGAGTAAGTTGAAATTTATACTTATTTTTGTGTTTGTAAGGGATTTATTTTATACTTATAAGACTTAAATAGTTGAAATTATTTAAAAACGACGATTTTCATCCTTTCCGCTTGTACATATTTTGCGAGGAAGAGAATCTATGATGGATGACGACGAAAGTTACGCCAGTGACAACGTTCAAAGTAAACCGTCTTCCGTCTGAAGCTTGTTGAGCATTTACAAAATAACAAGTTCACCTCGTTTAGCGGACAGTTTAAACTAAAAGAATAATAATTAAAGTTTCGATGATTATAAAAGACAATTTGTTCTTTTCCGAGAGAGATTAAAGGGCGAGGAGCCATTTCTGCTAGACTGGATCATATCCGCTTGATTATTTAGGGAGACGTGATCACACCGTTTACGTTTTTTACCCTCTTATTCATGGAATATTATAAACACTTGAATAGGGGGGGGGGGTTCTCTAGCAACTATTATTAGCATATTTTCTGACGTATGTTATGTTGATTTTCATCTAGTAAGTGAAATTTTTGTAATTGGACCATCATTTATTAAATCGCTTACCGTGTCTGGCTTATACTTTAAGGAAATTAAAAAAAAACCTTCGATATTTTTGTGGGTAAGTTAAGGCAGCCGAGAGAAAACTGGCCCCCCTACTCTCATTAGTGTTGTTGGGCTTAGTAACATTATGGAAAGCTTAACTTCACAATCCATGCTTTACTTTACTTTATTGTATACTAAGGGTCACTATAATGCCTTTTTATTTACTTCGATATCGTTATAACGTTTGTAATGCAATTACACCGGATGATGATATTATTTAAAATTTGGAATTCAAGCATTATAACGATCTAAATAAGAAACAGTTGGGACAACTAAGAGGAAAAAAACGACAAAGCGACCGTGTTCTATCGTAAATTCCGCCAAATTCCGTGCCGGATCTGGCGCAATTTTTTTCATTTCGTTTAACGATCTTTTCGACGAATAGGGCGAATGATAAATCAGCTGAAATTAGTCGAAACAGAAAAAAAATTAAATCGAAAGGCCTAAGGTATACGGTAAGATTGAAAAGAATGGAAATAGTATGTGTTTCATTAGCAACATCATATGTTTTATCAGCAATATCACTAGTTACAGTAGACCCGCACCGTGATAAAAGATCGTTCCGTTTGTCAGAAAAAATACATCGAATATTAGCGGTAACTTAGAAGTAGTTCAGCGGAAATGACCACTCCCGTAACATTCAACGTACTCGATTGTTCTGACGAACAGAAGCACCGAGCGTGAAAATTTCCACCTATCATTAACTTACCCTAATGTCTGCGTATTACACATCTCGTAGTGTTCTGTCTTCTTCATTTCCTTCCGATACCTTTTAATTGTGCTTTTAATCTCCCGTTCTTACTTACAGAAACTGTACATAAACAAAAACAGTACACACGTTCTAGTGCGAGAACGGGCTCAGAACGGACTCAGAATGGACTCAGAACGGACCCAGAACGGACTCAGAATGGACTCAGAACGGACTCAGAACGGACTCAGAACGGACTCAGAATGGACTCAGAATGGACTCAGAACGTACTCAGAACATGCATGAAAAATCGAAATGATTTGTGTGTCATCCGAAGAAATGCCTTTAGCCGAAATAATAACTAGGCGCATGATAATATTCCGCACATTAGCAGCACGGGATTGATAGAAACTTAAGTTCAATTCAACTATTCATCAGTCCTCGGAATCCCCGTGTCCATATATCTAAGTCGTAAAGTTACAAAAACGGTCCAGTTTGAGGACTGATTTAGAATACAGTCGGCAACCTCTTTGCTGCTCGATCGCACCGCTTTCCCCTTCCGTTATTGGTATCTGTCAGCTAGCCTCAATAAGCCGTTCTCTATCATTCGTGTAAATATTAAATAATTTCAAATTGTCATTAATGTAAATTATTTCGAAAAAATATTGCTTTAAAAAAAAAAATGACAACTTCAAAATTTTCTACAAAAATTCAATAAAAACACACTAAAAAGTAAAAAATAATTACAAAAACAATAAAAAAAAAAAAAAAAACAATATTTATCAAAATCCCGAGAACTGCAACAATTAAAGTACCACACATTAGATGAGTATAAATAAAAAAAAACCCGTTTAACATTTTCCATAAACCAAGTACTGGAAACTTTAATACAGTTTCTTAATTATCACAGTTTGGGGATTCGGTGTACTCT
The DNA here is from genome assembly GCA_039619475.1 of Icerya purchasi. NCBI lineage: Eukaryota > Metazoa > Arthropoda > Insecta > Hemiptera > Monophlebidae > Icerya > Icerya purchasi. Next base: position 252,716,326 of record CM077115.1, on the reverse strand, counting down.
CGTCAAGATAATGATGTTGTTCAAGAATTCATCCCTCTTTAAGATGTGTTTTGTTGTAAAATTTATTTTATTGAGTTCACTTTTTAGACCGTTTTTTGTAATTAGTGTACTTTTTTTTTTTTAATATACATATATTTGACTATAAATGTTAGTGTAAATGTTTTCCAGTAACAATAAGGAGAGGAGACCAACTTAATGCTACTTTCCACGCTCTACAAAATGCTTGGTTTTGATTTAAGATGTTCAAATTCTGTCAGAGGTGAACTTGTAAATCATAAGAAGGTTTCCATCTTTATTCGAATCTACTTTTGTACAAACCAACATTGGTAAAAAGTCAAACGCGTTCAACGCAACTTTAATTTTAAAATTCTAGGCGTTCGTATTTACGAAGAAAATTTTTTGACTAATTTTTGTACGGGAAGTAAAAAAAAACAAAGTAGTACGTATGTCTCCTAGGAGCCTTCTTATTTTCAACGTTAATTTTAATGACCACTGAGTATACCGATATTACGAATGAACTAGTGGTGTCATTAGGGTCCAGTCTACATTATCAAAAATTAGCAGTAATGTTGAGTAAAATTTTCCGTCCATGATGAGCAATGGTGCTGGGGTAGTTTTGATTTTTTTTCTTCATTCGAATCTATAATTTTTCACAGCAATATGATCACTTATTTTTTAAAGCTAAGCACTGGAACACATCAGGAATATTTAATGCGGTTTCGTAATTATTGCTATTTCGGAGTTATCTAGTTAGGGTATGAATGTTGTCTATGAATAATCACAAAATTCCTCGTTGAAGGTAAAACAACATATGTTATACTGTGGAATGTATTGTCTTTCCTATTTTGTTAAATTATCAAAGGGAATTTTGAAGCTGTTTTTTTGTTTACAAAAATTTTATTTAGCAATTTCTAGGATAAACATTTTTGGAGGACGATAATATGGATAGACCAACCTTAGATGGTGACTTTTTTTACGCTGTAAAAAGCTGCGGGTATTGGATGCGCCAGTATGTTCAAATTCGGCCAATGATGAGTTTGTAAATCGCGCTTTGGGGGTTTCATTATTTTCATTCGAATCTACATTTCCATATTGTAAATAACGAGTTTGCATATTTTAAAAGGCACTGGCCGCGGGAAATTGAAAAAGATAAAGATCACGGATTACAAATGAAAAGAGTTGAGAATGAATGAAATGAAAAAGACTAAAGCAATAGCAACTGGAAATTAAGAAAATGAAATTATTGGCAATGCGAAGAAAGAATCGAATTAAGAATCTTCTTCTTCTCGTACCACCCGATTCGGGTATTGCTTAATCATCATGTATGGATTGGATTATCTGCTGAAATTGATTACGATCTTTTGCTTTTTTAAATAGATCTTCTGTTCTCTTAATTCCGGTCCAATTTCGTATATTATCTATCCAAGCGGTCTTTCTTCTTCCTTCTATCATATCCATTATTATTTCCTGTGTAATATTTTATATTTTTTACCTCTCGTGAAGGGTCCAAAAAATGTTATATTCCTTCTTTTTACTATTGTCATTAATATTCGGTCAGTTCCCATTAGTTCCAGTACTTTCTCTCATTTTTTAACTTTTTCGTCCACGGTATTTTCCACATTCTTCTGTAGCACCACATCTCGAATGATGATATACGCTTCCTCATATTTTCCTTTATGGTCCACGTATCGCTTCTATACAGTAGCACTGGCCACACGTAACATTGCAATATCTTGTTCTTGATCCTTAGGCTTAACTTCCTATCGAAAAGGGTGTTTTTTAATTTCATAAATGTGTTTCTGGCCATCTCTATGTACGTATTTCCATATCAGAATCATTACTTTGTGTGTTATCCAGCCACCTCTAAATATTTATATTTTTCCGTTCGTTCAATTTCTTCGCTATCCAAAAATAACTTTTCATATTAGGCTGTCTTGCAACTACCGTGAATTTTGTTTTTTTAGTATTTATACTGACTCCTTTTTTCTTGCTTTCTACTGCAACTATGTCTAGTAGTCTTTGTAGGTCTGTTAAGAATACGGAAATAAATATTATGGAGAGACATTCAGAGAAGAGGCTGACGGTGTAGCGTATGTAATTAAAATTTGTAGCATTAAAAATACTAAATTGGGACGGAACAAGACAAAGCCGAAACTGAAAAGCTGAAAATGAATTATAATTAAATGAAAAACGAACTAAGGTGGAAGTAATGGATAGGACGTGGATCAAAAACATACAGCAGGCTGACTGCAGGTAAATAGAAAAGGACGATTGGAGAAAGAATAACTAAGCAACAGAAACAGCAGCTCACGATTGCCACGAATGAAAATGCCTCTGTGGTCGGCACCGATATGTGGCAGTTGTCGGGAAATGCACTTTTGACATTTTCCAAAAGTAATCTTAGGTTTTTTTGCCAGAGCTTAACATCACAATCTTGCTCTATTACGCAAAAACCTTCGGTTTAAATCAAACGATTATTGATTAGATTATAGCGGATAATAAAAAAAAATCGAGTTTTATGGCCTAACGTTTTAATTCCAGTTACGAAGCGGATCTTTCGTAGTTACGTTCTCATATTGGATGAGATTCACCCTTCGCGTTAACGTGTTATTATTAAATAAGAATTTATTCGTATATGAAAAGCTCAAAAAGTTGAAAGAAGGAAAGATCCGCGATCATGAATATTTCAAGATTCCGGAAAAGGTAAAAGTAAATTCAAGGAGAACGAAAAGTTCAATGTTAGCTGATCATTTTTTGATAATAATCGGAGGAGCGCTGATGAAAATAACGCGACAATGTAATTCTACTTCTCCCAACCAGAGAACAACTATCGTGATTAACCCTGCAACCGGCTCGTTAATAAACCGAACTGTTTTTTTTTTGTACTTTTTCGGGTATTCAATCAATTTTTCACAAAATTTATAAGATCATTTATTGCTAATTCGTTAAAGGAAAGCCGATTTTAAACCTAGAATAGACCGAAGAAAAGTAAAATATTAACCAGGTTTTGAGGAAATTACTTCCTCTACCACGATTTTGAGACTAATTGATTTTTATCATAAAAACCAGTTTGCTAATCGGACGATATATATATATATTTATATACTTAAATGTACCACCTGAAGATTTTATTTATAATTTTTTTAAAAACTGTACCAATGGGGTATATTCACTGCATTTTTGAGGAAGACTACACACACACACACACACATCTGCGAGAAACCGTGCGAGGCACTTTACAACGCGCATCATGGTGAGAGACAATTTACCATCAATTCTGACACAGCTAAATTTGTTCCAGGGAAAAATTTCACAAGGAGTTTTTTGCTAAACGAAGAGAATTGTTTAAACTAGTCCGATTCGAATCTTTATTATTGTTCGCGCATTTTGAACTTTAGTTCGATTTTACTTATATCACCGACATACGCGTTTTCCTAATTTTGTTTTTCCCAGCACCTGTGGCCGGTATCGCTATTTAATTACATAGAAAAATTCGGTTTTGCAAAACAAAACAAAAATAAAACAACTACCATACGACATGTTCTGGTATAATGTCGGTAGTTTAACAATTCCAATAATGCAAATTATTTTGCAACATGTAAATTAAGTGGTATCACTCGATGATCTAATCCTCCGCACTGCCGCTATGAAATTAGATATTCTTTCTTCACCTAATAAATTTGTTTAGGATGCGCTGAAGTTACAAGTTGCATTTTTCATTAGTACTAAATAACGCGGCGGGCTGCTCTGAACGAAATATTTTACAATGAAGAATAATAAAAACATTTTTGAACTGAAATATAATGTCAGCGGAAAAGGAGAAACATTTGTCGTCTAAAGAAAGCGTCCAAAATATTTGAACAGCGTAATTTTTTTATTAAAAATGTCATTTTTGTTAAGTGTGTACTATTTTGGGGAAACAAAGAGTACCGCCTTGACTGCAGTAAATAACGCAATGGACACGGAATTTTTTTGTCTACATTTTATATAACCATTTAGTAAGATTAAATCTCCGTTGGAGACTAAAAATCAAAAATCGAAAGATAAAAGACTAACCTGACAACAAACTAATTTTATACCGCTAAAAGCCTCCGCTCGTTTTGCGCGCGTGATTTTTGGGCGGTTCAACGCGAGCGAACGACCGAAAACGGTCTCCGCTGAGCAAGTCGAGAGGGATGAAGTCAACCTGATCTTTATGTAACAACACAGACAGGGTTTTCGTATGGAAATGTCCGGCAGTCAGAACGAACGCAGTATCTATATTGTTCGTTACAATGGCAGTACGGACAAATAGGTACACTTATATATATACTCCAGATATCTTAGCGGTCGGTAAGTAGGCTAGACACGCATTCCATTTCGCTGCAAAGGTCGTTATTATTTAACAAGACCGAATCATTTGAAATGTCGTTGGCCGAGCGCGAACGGCTGGCAGTTGACTCAATCCGTTTATCGTATGTGTAAGCACGGCTTCTTCCATTTCGGCCGACTGTCAGGATTGTCCAAGGCTAGATCTCCACTTAAGCACAAAGCCCGGACTCTCATTTAGTCGCTGCTCTTCCATAACAAACCGCGTTTGCAGCTTAAATGCCTAATTATTACCCGCGCAAACCTCTAATAGGCGCATCCATTCTACACCTCAAGCCCTTAATTCCTCTCTTATTCCACCCGCATTTCTGCCCGCATACAGCTGAAAGAGATTTGTACTCCCCCCCCCTTTTTTTTTCATTTGCATATGCATCTTTTTTATTTCCCACACTTTCAACTAATCCTTTTTCGTTTCCTTACGGTCGCGCGCGATGTACTCGCTTTTTCTTTTTTATCGGTTACTTTTACTTCAAGTCCAAAATTTGTTTGTACCGTTACTTTGAATAAAGCAAAATTTCCGTATCAACATGCGTACAATTCGAATAAATAACGAAACCAAAGCTTATTCGAAACGTGGCTTTTAATTTTTTATATCACGAAAGAATATGTATCTCTCTACATCTAGCAAGTTTTTTTGTGTCTGTTTTAATAGCGTGTATTTTTCTACACTTAAAATAGTTATCCGAGTCTGATTTTTAATATTTACATTCAAGTATCGCGTAAAAGTACGTATCTTAAAAATATTTCATAACTACATTGTATAATATTTATTGCTTTTGTTTTTTAATATGTTATTTTACGTTTCGTTCATCTATTTATTATTATTTTTAAATTATTTTCCTATTGTTTCATTATCGCTTTACTTTAATTTTTTTCCTTTCTCTGCAGCATCATAAGTTTCTTTCTCTCTAGGCTTTTTTTTTTTAAAGGATTGTTTATAATTTTATTATTATCTTCACAAGTTAACCGTCTTTTTTTTTTTCCTTTCTTCTGAAACCTATGTATTTCGATATAAGTAATGTCATTTACAAATGGTGTAATTGCGTTCAAGTACTTTATGCATATTTAGATTATATCAGGGAAAAGCAACGGAAGCCTTCAACTGAAGAAAAAAATAATATCCGTGGATTCCCTAAACCGTGAAAAATATTATAAAGGAAAAGGGAACTAATTAAATTAAAGAGCAATGAAATATAACGTTTTACAATTCGTGTATACTTTAAAATCCGGCAGATAATTATATTTAGCATAAACGGTTTATTAAAAGTAGGCAATTACCGATAAATTAATTAACGTGTTCGCAGTATATACGTGGTCTCCGTTTTTAGGGGAAGTTTTTTTTCATATTTCACGCATACTCAATACTGCTGCTGTGTATGAATACCATCCCCGAAGTACATGTTTACAACAATACAATGCGCGTGGACAATATGTAACAACGTAATAAGTACGATTTGTGAATAGTTTGCTGTTCACGCTTAAATCGGGCATGCATTAGCGATGAATATTTGTGTGCTCTGCTTGAGAGACCTTTTTCTATTAGTGCAATATTTAAGGCTGAGTGATGTGACCGAACCGAGAAATTCCTAAATTCTTCAGTAAGCTCGAACGTTGTAAAAAATACCTACCGCTCGTGTTTAGAATCTACATTGATTTGCCGTCTTTTTAATTAAGAACCCCTGTCAAAAGAACCCGTAATTCCTCATTATTTCGGACTCTAGGGGCGTCCTTCAAGCCCTACTCTCTCCTCCTTCATATTCCTATCATTAGTATTATTCTCTCAGTTCGTTCTCTTACCTCCACTCTGCAGTCATCTCGCTCTATTCTTATTGATTTTTTATGGGTCCCCAGTCATTCCGGAATTGATGGCAATGACGCAGCCGATTCTTTGGCTCATTCTGTGCTGGTCGCCTTGATTCATTCCTCAACCATTTCCCTTCTTCAGATATCCTTTTTCTTTATCCACCTTCAATCACGCCAGACTTTGGCGGGATATTTATCCCTCCCTATTTTCTAATCGTCATTCGCATTGCCGTTTTATTCAGCCGATTCCTCGTTCACTGTCTTGGTTCCATTCTATTCCTTTCGTTCGTCGCTCTTCTATTGTCTCTCTAATTCGTCTCCGGATCAATCATTCTCTCCTCCCTTCAACTCGTTTTCGATTTGCTCTATCGCCTTCTCCTGATTGTTCTCTTCACGACTGTGATCCTCCTCGTACATGTGATGCTGATCACATTTTCTTCGAGTGTCCTGCTCTTCCTAACGAACGCTCCCATTTATACAGTCAGCTCCTGTCATTAGGTCTCCCTACTCCCTATAACCCTTCCTTTATCCTCTCCTTTCCTTCATCCTCTGTGGTGTCCTGTCCTTTGTTGCGTCCATTTCGGACCGCTTAGTTATCTAGGTTTTTAGTTTAGTTTTCTTGTTGTGTTGGGTCAATGCCGCTGGCGCGCTCACAAAAAAAAAAAAAAAAAAAAAAAAAAGAACCCGTAATTCTACATATGACATGGGCAGCATACAAAAAAAAAACTCGATGTTCATTAAGGGGAAAAGGCCTTCGCTACTAGCGAGTGTGATTTTTAGCCTGCTAAACTTCGAGAAGCTGCTATTATTATTATTATTATTGTGCCCGAGACGCTTGAGAACTAATATAAATTCGCTTGATCTTAAATCGCTGTCCAGGGGCCTCCGGTGGAGGTTTCTGCCTTGCCCCCGCGAGAGGCTGTCATAAAGTATTCCTAAAGTAGCATTTAAGTATTGCAATTAAACAGACGAGAGAACATCCGGAAATTACTAATTTGCATGCAAGTGCATCGTGGCAAGTGGCTTTAAGCCTTAGCCAGTACGCATAGTAGTACGATTAGAACTGCATTTGTCTGGCCGAGTGACACAAGGCCGAAATCAAAACTGGGTTCATTTCGAATAATATAATTTGTGTCGTCCGAGAGTGATTTAAAACACTATCCCTTCGGCGATTGCGTATAATAATAATAATAATTATAATTATTATAATAATAATAATATCGTTGATTGTCGAAACACCGTTGTCTGATTTAATGGAGTTACTTCAGTTAGCGAGGAAAATACTCACCTTTTAACACGGCATTAATTTCATATTATTAATTTTAGGAATCCGAGGATGACGGTGGTGCGAAGGATATTATCATGTAACGACACCCAACAAGCCGTTCAATGTGATTCCGAATTTCTTCGAGCGTGGATAGTTCCACTTGCGTTAGAATGTCGGCGTTATTCCTTAAAGAAAGTTTGGAATAATACGTTTAACTTCGTTAGTTGCAAGTTTTGTCATCGCAAGCTGTTGCGCGACAAGTAGCTCGTCTTTATGTCTTCTCACACAGAGCACTATTGAACCGGGGAATTAAACAGCGAATTGCATCACGTACATTGTTTATTGTTTTGTTTATAGACTTTCTTAAGACTGTCTTTTGAAAGAAATCTCCTAGTCGGTTATATTTGTCTCCCCCTCCCTATCGCACGCATCCAAGAAACACGCCACTTTTTTTTCTCTTTAGGTCATCTTTTGTTTTTGCATTTCCTTCTCCAACTCTAGTTTATTAATTGTTTCACTTTTTCCGATCCCGTACCAATTAGCGACTGTCAAGCATTCTCACTGATTTCGTAAGAGTGTTTTCTCGGCCATTCTCGCATTCCAGTGCGAGAAAATCCTGCGTTCTGTCGGACTGCATATAGGACGACGACACACCCCTGCAACAAAACCGAGCGATAAAAACTGAACAAATCGTAAACCGTAGAATGTGACCGAACTCTCTGCATAAAGTGGTGTAATTAGAACGAGGAAGTTTTTCTAGATTCATCGAAGTACGGGAATACTTAAGCTTATTCGCGTGTGCTGCGACGAAAGAAATTTAATGAAAAGTTTTTCAAAGAAAAATGCCGAACTTTGTGTGACATTTTTTGATGCGTCCTCGATGAAACTTCAAAAAACACACGAAAAAAAAAAAAAAAATTATAAAAATAAAAATTTCGTTGTGTTTCCCGGGGTTAACACGTTAATTCTGCCACCGCGTTATAACGTGTAAACAATGGCTAAGTTTCAGGAGTGTCTGAAGCGGCCCGAGAATTACGATATCCTTACGTCCGCTAGTAATTTTCTAATAAACCTTTTTTTTATCGCGCATGTAATAGCGTTAATTTCTTCTGATACTAATAATATTCGTTTAAGTTATAGATCATTTATAAACTGCGCTAATATGGTTTTATACCTTACATGGTATAAATGGATCACGATAAACCTGATAAGAGTCGTGTACGCCCCAAAAAATTATTAAAACGTTACGGACTTTTCCATTCGATGGTACTATTAACAATAATAAAAAAAAAAATTGGCATTGCTCATATCTTATACTATGAGCAAAGAGATTGTATGTATACGTAAATACATATGTATGTAATTCTTCGAAATGGCTCTTACGATTTTGGTGAAGTTCACGATTTAGCGGTTTTTAAGGTTTTCGGAATAGTCGAGTTCTTGTCATCGAGAAAATTCTACGAAAGAAGAACAACTGTAAAGGGAAAGCGACCAATGTTCGTTATTAGAACACATTTAAAATCCGTAAGCCAGAAACATTATTACAAATTGTCATATTTCCGAAGTAATAACTAGTACATGTAAATTTTCAGGAAAAAACAGCTGATAAAAAAATACCGACTTCGAAATTTACGATACAAATTAAATAAAAATACACAAAAAAGTAAAAAACAATTATTTCGCCTAATTCCCATTTCGCCTAATTCCCATTTCGCCTAATTCCCATTTCGCCTAATTCCCATTTCGCCTAATTCCCATTTCGCCTAATTCCCATTCCGCCTAATTCCCATTTCGCCTAAATTTAGGGTCGGGTTACTCAGGTAATAAAAAAAAGGTCAGACAAACATACGAATGATTTCGTGTTGGCAACAGCGCGTCATCATTAACGAATTTTAAGCAGACTAAACGCATCATTTTTTTTTCTATTTGATTCCACTGTTAAGGTATTTTTTTCTTTCCGAAATTAAACAAAAAGGTTTATATGAAAATCAGAAGTGAAAAAATACCGCTAAAAATGTTTGATGTAAATATACGCGAAACGACCACTCCGATTAATATTTGCGAGTTATTTTATTGGATATCCAGTGCTGTATAAATCCCACCCGCCTTATCAGTCAGTATATAAAAGCCTTATTGATATTTACTGTGACATGAACATTAAGGTTCGGAGTTGCAGAAAAAATAATAAAAAAGCTAAATTATAATTAGGTGTAGTTTCGAAGTGGTCGCGTTTATGTAAGAAAAAAGGAATAAGAATCGAATAGAATTAACAATAAAGGCATGACATCGAATGATTATTACAGCGGTAATTTTATTATTGACTATTAAAATTACAATTATAAGTACATACAAAAAGTAAATGTTAAAATTAGGAAAACATAAATAAAGCTCCATTTAGTTCACCCTGCCTTTTTGCCTTTTCGTGGCTTTTTATCAAAATAACTTCTTCCGGCTCAACGTAGCTCGGTACGCATTTCAAACGCCTATACTGTCAGGAAGTGTTCTATTTCCGCTTCTCGGCCACGCACAACGAAACTAGTTCGCTACCCCTGCGTAGCGGTCAGATCCTTCGATTTTTTAACCGAGAATGCGTCTTTGACAAACAATGCCGCGTTTGCCCGCTGCCGAGACCTTCCGAGAAATTGAATGATTATTAACAAAATTTTAATATTTTCAAAGGTCGTAAGAAATGCTAAATCCATCTCAATATGCGGAAAATCACCGCATACTGACTGTTTTACGCTATGAGGTCACAATTTGTTCTGGGTTGAGTGTTATGTGTATCAACGTTCTGAAGGAAACTATCCTTCTATCTTGAATATTTAAATTTTCGGTTGTGAATAAACCAAAAATTTAGAGTCAGGCTAATATAGCAATGGATATATCATTTATAAAAACAAATCGAGCAGGTAAATAATATATGTATATATATATATATATCTAATATTTGTATATTGAAATATTTATTGCAAATTACATTTTAAATGAAATGGTATTCAATTAGATTTTGACAACAGAGAATAAAAAAAATTATCATCCATAAAAAAACTATTTTCGCTTAATTGCTATAAATTTTTATTTTGTACGTCAAAAGTGTATGATAAAATATTTGGTTAATTGAATAGCGTCTTTTTATATTCTCTTTATTTTTCCTTTTTGTAATGTTAAATCGTAATCTTTTGGCAATTTATTGAATGAAGCATTTTAAATAGTAAGATAGAAGGTTTTTTTCTTTGCCTTTTTTTGGATTTGCCAAAAAATCTGGCAGACTTAACAGATTATAAAAGAAAGAAGAAAAATATTATAATCTAATTCGATTGGACACTGGGGAAATAGAAGAAACAAGAGTAAGGAGGACAGTGCCCCTTTATTCCAATCTTCTGCGCTTTGGCCTCCCCACTCCTTACAGTGCCAAAGCCATTCTTGCTTTCTCCTCTCTCAATATAGTTCCTTTGTTAGCTTTCTTTATCTCCTCAATTTTTAATCTTTTCCTTATATAATGTACAGTTCTCTGCGTTGGGTAAGTTCTACTGTTGACGTGCCCAAAAAATTGAAAAAAAAAAATTTTTTTTTTACTTTGTCAAAAACTCTAAAAACAACATTTTTTGCGTTTTATTTATTTTTTTCATTCCAATTATTAAAATTACTTGAAAAACATCGTCATTATAATAAACGTGACTAATTTGAAGAGGAATTTTTTAAAGTCCAACAGCAACCATTTAGGCTTCTGGAGAAGTTATTTATACCTTAAAATTCGATTTTAGAAGTATTTTTAACAACATACGCCAAGTTTTTCCGTTTCAACTTTTAGAATGGGGAAAAAAATCATGACTGTATCTTCTAAAATTTTTTTTATACCGTGCGACACATCTAAAAATGTAATAACCCCTTATTACAACCAATTTTTCGCCATTTTTTAATCAATTGTCCTTATTTTCATTGCTTTCTACAACTAAAAATCTATTGTTAAAGATTATCAAATATAACAAATATACTCGATAGATATAAGAATATTTAAAATATACATTTTTTTGATATGGTGCTTTTAAATCTATGCTCATTTATTAATCCCATAACAGCCATGAACTGACCCCATATAACAGGGTCTTCACCTTGTTTATTCCTTACTTACTCCTCTTTTTCTGCTGTACACAGTTTAATAGTAAATCTAGTTATTTTTCTCGTCCTAATATCCAAATTTTGAAAAATCTCTTGTAATCGTATACGTTACTGTTGATTATTTATTCAAATCCGAAGCAGTATTTAATTTTTAAATTCTTTCGATTTGCAAATTCACTTTTTTTGAATTAATGAAAAATGAAATTAGGTTCAGAAACTTTTGTTAAAAAAAAAGAAACACTGTTTTCCTAATTTTAACATTTACTTTTTGTATGTACTTATAATTGTAATTTTAATAGTCAATAATAAAATTACCGCTGTAATAATCATTCGATGTCATGCCTTTATTGTTAATTCTATTCGATTCTTATTCCTTTTTTCTTACATAAACGCGACCACTTCGAAACTACACCTAATTATAATTTAGCTTTTTTATTATTTTTTCTGCAACTCCGAACCTTAATGTTCATGTCACAGTAAATATCAATAAGGCTTTTATATACTGACTGATAAGGCGGGTGGGATTTATACAGCACTGGATATCCAATAAAATAACTCGCAAATATTAATCGGAGTGGTCGTTTCGCGTATATTTACATCAAACATTTTTAGCGGTATTTTTTCACTTCTGATTTTCATATAAACCTTTTTGTTTAATTTCGGAAAGAAAAAAATACCTTAACAGTGGAATCAAATAGAAAAAAAAATGATGCGTTTAGTCTGCTTAAAATTCGTTAATGATGACGCACTGTTGCCAACACGAAATCATTCGTATGTTTGTCTGACCTTTTTTTTATTACCTGAGTAACCCGACCCTAAATTTAGGCGAAATGGGAATTAGGCGAATTGGGAATTAAGCGAAATGGTACCAGACCGTGTATTTTACAGTGAAATATAACTTAAGGTGATGATGATTCTTATGCAAGATTGATAGTAGAAACCCAAATTAAAATTACATCTAGAAAGAGTTTAATGAATATGTAATGTAGTTCTTAATTATTATTGCAATTTAAATTTGCCTCGCGAGGCATATGTAACTAGAGCATCCTTCTCTAGTAAGTAGTCACTCTATGGCTATAGTGCTAGTCCCACTGTCGTAGATACGAAACAACAACCTCGTGAGTTCTGTACGTCTACGTCGTGCGGGGTGGAAATCAGAATTGATCAGAAAACCTAAATCAGAACTCACATTATACGCTGGTAGGAAAACGGGGGGAGGTGTAAATACCGATAATACGCCTGCCATTAAATACCGTTAAGCTTTTTCTGCACATATACATCTGGCAGACTACCAGAAGCTCGCCCGTGACTATGTGCCTCAGTCAAGTTGATGAATATCAATTCAAGGCGAGTAGGCGAGCACCATATTTCAGATTGGGTATATACCGCTGGGACAGCGACTTGGATCCCGAACGAGACAAGTCCCGAAAATCCGGTAATACAACTGATTTGGTAGCCAAGCAGCGTAACAACTAGTCTACCACGCTGTATAATTATACATTTATTTATAACGAATCGTAGTAATACGAAGCAAAAAGAATGGGAAATTACCATTTTTTCTGCTTAATATGCATTGAAACATGGATATGTTTTTCGCTTAAATGGTGTATCCAAAATTTTTTCACATATCCACATTTCAATATTTTTACGCGAATCGGAAAAACTTATTGATAACAATTTTATCTCTAAAAAAAAAAAAATGTAATATAGGTTTAAGGATAAAATACATAGTTAAGAAAGGCAAGTTATACTCGTTAGTATAGTCAACAAAAAAGTAGGCGATGATGTGAAAATACGAAACGAACCATTGCGTGATCAGTATCGTTGACGTCATTATCTTTGTTGACTCCGAGATTTGAATATTTCGAATTTTTATTTTTCATTCGATGACGAACTGAATGACGTACCGATTAAAAATTGTTCAAACTCGCGACGGTCACCTACATTTCCTTTCCATAAGATTTTCAATTTTCAGTATCTGACATATCGAGCAAATAAATGATTTACTCAGCTGAGCGCAGTTCTATAATTATTACAAAACATTTGATTTCAACTACATCATTACCTTTATTTACGTTTTTCCTAAGCAGTTTATAAAACAGACTTACAGATTCATTCAAAATTCCTGATGTTGCCCCTGTAAAAGTGATACGCAGCTTGACCCCTCAGCCCAAAAATATGTACATGTTAAAATTTTACTCGTAAATATTACTTGTACTTGCTTATGTGTGAAGGCCGTGATAATTTCTCGCAATCTAAATTTGTTTCAATCTGTACTCTTGGTGATTTATGTAATTATCAAGCATCTTTTAATTGACAAATCTAACATTTAATAAAAGAAGATGTAAGGTTATTAAAATAACACGATGAAGATTATACAATGTAAACGATTATGTGAAAATGAAGTGGAATGTATGCAACGCTATATGTAAATTATACGCGCTTTTTTTAAATAGCTTAACGATACATAATTTAAGACAGTTATTATAACTATGTTCTGCAGATGTAGTTGCGACCGCCTTTATGCTAAATTTCATTTCAGCTCTCATACAACCACGTCGTAGCAGCTAACACATTCTTGTTACGCATTAGTTCATTATTTTTAAATGCGCTTTCATTGTGTTTTGTTTGCGAATTTTGTGTTAATTTAAACTTATTCATTTACAATGATATTTTCGCTATGCTAAATATATATATATATATATGTATTAATTACAACGTAATTCTTAGGCTACCCCCCATTCGAAAAAATGTCCCAAAAAAATGTCCCAGAAAAATGTCCCAATTTTATGTAACGTTTGTTATATTTTGTAGGATTTTTGTTATTGTTATTTAAAAAATGTCACAATTTTATGTAATGAAATATGTAACGAAAAATGTAACAAAAAAATTTCTTAATTTTATATAACGAAAGGTAAATGTTAGAATGGGATTTTTGTGGTTATGTTATTTTTTGTGTGTGTTGATGCCAGTAAGAATTACGTTGTAAATTTTGATCATTTTATACAAAGTATAGAAGAGAAAGAGACAGGAATGAAAGCAGGAGGGGTCAAGGGGCACAGCCCCTTGCGAGGCCAAAGTGGCCGAGTTATATGTATATATGTATATATAATTAAAAAATAATGAATTTCACTTTTTTGGCAAAAGACGCGCTGAGGTATTTACTAAATATAACTGAACTGATGATTCATGGTGAACTAAATAATAAACTTGCATATGAACTTCAGATTTGATACATCATAAATATAAAAACATGCAAAATGAATTTATTAGATTTAAATGTGCCGAAATGTCGGATAATTCGACCCGATTCATTGCCGTGATTATGGATCATTAAAATTTTAATTAGGTTTATTTTGTTCGTTTTTGTGGTTTGAATTTGTTCAAGTCAAATTACAATTGAATAAATTCAAATTCACCCAAGGTCGAGTTTTTCCGAATACGGTGTTTATATAGAGCTAAATATACACAACTTACAGATTTTCATATGTATCGTACTTTTCTTGTTGTGATCAGATAAAAAGTCCAAATCTTACTTACGCAGAATTTATAACATTTCTGCTAGTATCTGTTTTTCTTTCATTACAAATAAAAGGTAAAAGAAAAACACTTAATCAGAGTACATTATAGTATCCACAGTTCCATGTAGTTCGCTTCAATTATTTTTCCCGTTGCTCTGTGGGTGATTTTTTTTTTTTTTTAAATCAGTTCATTTAGTTCACAATAAGAATGAGGAAGCATTTGAAAACAAAAAAAAGAAATTATCTAATTTTAACTATAGCGTAAGGAGAATATGGAGTTGGATTTAGTGGAAGCTAATGGATGGTTTTTGTAATGCCAAACCAGAAGAAAGAAAAAAAACGAAAATACTACTCGGCTTCGATAATCATAAAAGAGGCATTGTTCTCGATCGAGACAGTTCAATAAGGAGAATTATTATTACGGCGTTGGGGAAACGAAGAAATAAAAAAACACCACCGACATGCTTCTCGCAACAGCCTGCTCAATCACCTAATTAAACGGAGAAGAAAATGAAAATTCTGCAAACGTTACACACATTCGGCCGTCGAACACTGAAAAGAAATTTCCTTGCAAACTTCGAACTGCCAGTGTAGAGCCGTTATGCCGCTTTCAAGCGCCGAAATTTCAGTCTCCCTACAACGCGACACTGTAATAAATCGCTGTAAAACAATTCTAATTTCAGCGATCCATTTCGCACACCTATAAACGAGCACATAGCGAAACCAAAGATGCTTTATGCTGCCAGTGTCGGAGAGTAGAATAGCGCGCGGACGAGATGCCGATAATTCTTAACTGTCAACTCCATTCGCGACCTTATATGCCATTATAAATAACTGCCGCATCCACGGTTAAACATCTTTTATCAAAAAAACCCTTCCATAGAGGCGCGCACGCCCTGCTAGGACAATAACCCTTTGCCGATTTTTGTAGCACGAAGAAAAACTTTGCCTTTCGTTATGCTCCGATTTATCCGTCTTCTTTCCCACTCTAACTCGCAGACTCTGTTGCGCTCGATCCGGGCCTCTCTTTCGATCATTTCCTTTCCGTCGTACACTATACGAACCTGGCCGCACGGCACAACTGTCACATATGTTACCGTAAAAAACAGCCTGCATTCCTGTTTTACATTCCGCTCCCGCTGATCGCGGCCTCCAGGCTAAACTCTTTATATTTTCATTTGGCAGCCTTTTCTATTTCGCGCGCAACATGCTGCATCCTTCCAACTCCTCTCTAGCGACTTTGTTTTTCCTCGGTAATTTCGCCTGCCAGCCGGGGAGAAAGCCTCTAAACGGTTAATGGAAAAAAAATTCATCGAGCGATAATATACGGCTTATTCCGCCGTGAAAGTTGCGCACCGAAGTATAATTATCATATACAACGTGACAGTTTAAGTGTGTGTGTGTGTGTGTGTGTGTTGGGAGAGTGTGTGCGCGCACCCGCACGAATGTGGTATTAGCCCGACAAGTTCTAGCCGCGAGAGCTGTCTAACATTATGTGCGAAGAAAAGTTGTCAGAAAAATCGAAGAAACCTGCACTTAAGAAAGAAAAGCATCTTTTTCTTGGCCGTTTTCGTTTTAAGAGACGAGAAAAAACCGGTTAATTAATAAATTTTCCAACGTCGAATAGTTGGAAATTTCCATGCAAAAATCATTCCCCGAAGAAACGCGTTACCATTGGATATTAGATTGTTTTGTTTCGTTTTTTTTTCTTTTTTTTCGATGTCCTGGTAGGGGCGCTTACCGAATTTGAAAGAAGGGAAGGCAAATTTAATTCAAATTCGATTGTAGAACGAGAAGATATATCAGAAGGGGACCGACCACCTATCGCATTTCGCCTCCGGTGAAATTGCATCAAAAGTCACGACGGTGTCCATTAGTAGCGTTTAATAATGAGATAACGTCGCAAATGAGTATATTAATTATTTTGACTGCCGCGTAGTTTTGTTTTATACATCCTGTTAGAAAATGTGGCGCACTCAATTTTAAATGAAACGAAGTTTGAAATTAAAAACACGTTTTAATTAACCGGTATCAACAATTATAAACAATGTTGTGAAATTTCTTGAAAAAACCTATTAAACGAAATTCTTATAAAAACGTTTTTATTAAATTGCCATTCGAACAATTAATAACTGTACTTGCCGATTTGTTTGCTTACAGTTTTTTTTATCCTTAAAATTTTTAATTTTTTTTCACCCTCAACATTGCCCTCTACAAGTGCACAATCAAACATTCGCTTTAATTATTTAATTTTAGATTATATTTCTGAAAAAAATCAGTCTCCTTCGAACGGTATTCTTTGCTTCGGTTTTTAGTTTAAATTTATCTTCAAAAATAAATCCTTTTATTTAGTAAATATTCATTTTTTTTTTTTTTTTTTGTTGACGGAAACCGGAATCAAAGCCTCTTTTCCGACTATATGCGTTTAATTAAGTTTATCTTTTTCTACTTTTAAGTATATTTGATTGTCTTTAATTTTGTACTAACGGAAAAAATTGTATCAAAAACAATTTCTTGATAACAACTGGAATGGAAAAAGACGCGCGTATTCTACAACTTTGTTGCGAAAAATAAAGGCCCAAACGCCCAAAAAAAAGAAAACAGAAGTGGAACGAAATATACATTTCATTTTAGTCCGACTTTTAGTTAGTTCCTTGTAATTTAGTTTCATCAGTTAAAAAATAAATCCGCCGATGAGCAGATAAAAATGATCAAGTATCGAGTAACGAAGTGTAAACTGAAAAATTTTCTATCTAGCTTTTTCTTCCATTCTTCACTTCCTAAATAGAAGAGGAAGGGGCAAATCTATGTCTAGAACTGGTATGTACACATTTTCGGCTTTATTTCCATTATTACAATAACTGTTGTATGTCTTGCGACTCAATTGGCTCGCACGCTATTCGTGTTCAAAAATAAAATCGTAAAATATGATCGATGAAATAATGAAAAAAAATTCAGACGAATTATTTACTAAAACGATTACAACGGTAAATGTAAATTAAACGTAAACGTTTAAATGAAATGGATTACAATAATAAATATAAATACTAGCTAACATTTCATTAATAAGATTAAAATCAATCATGATGTCAATATGAATTATTATAAATATTACCCACAGATTGAGGACTTTGAATGTTCTTCTTCTTCTTCTTCTTCTTCGTGCAACTCGATTATCTTAACCACTTTTCATGGATTCAACCATATGACACGAAATGCGTCTCGATTTCTTGCAATCTGGAACAGTCCTCCTACTTTTGTAACTCCAGTCCTCATGTCTTAATATTTCGGAGCCAAGAAATCCTTCTTCTTCCTCGTCCCCTTTTCCCTTCTACCGCTCCCATCATAATTGTGTGCAGGAGGTGTGATATGTTGATCCTCTCGTGAAATGTCCGAAGAAATTAATTTTGCGTTTTTTAATTATGTCCATTAATATCAGGATATTAATGGACATAATTAAAAAACGCAAAATTAATTTCTTCGGACATTTCACGAGAGGATCAACATATCACACCTCCTGCACACAATTATGATGCGAGTTTTCATCAATTGTGTAATACCCCTCCGCATTTTTCAATTTTCTAGTTCATGGTATCTTCCAGATCCGGCGATAACACCACTTTTCAAATGATAAAATACGCTTTTCCATATGCGCTTTTATTGTCCACGTCTCGCACCCATATAAGAGTACGGTCCGTACATAACATTTTAGCACCTTCTTCTCGATTTCCAGATTTAATTTTCTGTCGCAAAGTACATTCTTCATCGTCATAAATACATCTCGGGCTATCTCGTTCACTATTCTTCTTATTATTTATTTCTTTATTTTGTTTTTTTAATAATTTACGGATCCCACAAGGGGCATTCTGCCCGTCTGTGGGTGCCAATACTATTATCGTTTATTCTTAAATATAATTACAAAGCTTCTTAATACCTACTTAGTACACACGTATCATACGATTACATTTGTCGAACATGCCCGTCTTAATTATATACATATGATTCTTCACCATTATATACAATTAAAATTTAATTTCATTTATGTTCTCAACCAGCCACTGTTTAATTATTAGTTTCCAAAGTACTGTCTCTGTGTTCATTAAATATCTTCTGGAATTCGTATCATCGATTTAATTAAAACTGCCTCATCCGTGTTGTCTATTTTGCTATATTTATACCTTTTGGTCGGATATAGTAGTACACTTCCCTATGATTCTTAATTGTTCTAAATCAGTTTGCGAAGAAATGACGAAAAAATTAAAATGAATTTGTAATAGATGTTTTCCCTGCATTGAATGAGATTCAATCAGGCGACATTGGTTTCGAGAATGAACGATTAAAACCGTAATAGGTGATCGACGCGGTAAATTAATAAATTCGTACTTAAAAATTACGGCTTCCGCTGAATTACGGAAAGAGAAATTAAATGAACTAACAACGCTTTCCTATATTCTGCATTTTTGTCTTCAAAAATTAATATTGTCGCAACGTAGATGAAAATATTACAAATATAAAAAAAGCGAATACAACGGAGGACTGCCATTACTGGATGGCAAGCGAAATGCTCGCACGTACTATAGTTAAATAATAAAATAGATCACGGTAAAAACAAGCAAAAAAAAAAGGTAAACACCGGAATAAACAATAATTGCGCGCAGGCTAGGGCGGGGGATGTTTTTTTAATATCATTTTCCGTTCGGCGTTTTTATTCTGGAGATGCAATTGAAAAATGTATTGAAGTGCACAATAGTGCGCGATATGCACATATTTATATACGTATCTGTAGGTGTATAGATGCGTGTGTGCCTTGTGTGCCGGGCACATACATGTGTGCGCAAGAACGCCCTTCGCAGAAGTGGATATTTGCAGAGAACCATTGTGCCAACAGAAATCTCAATTCATCTATTATGAATGGACTTTTTTTATTTGTTATCATCTGCCTATTGTATTCCGGGCCGCATTGAAAATATTATTATCGTATCATTGATTTGCCGCCGCCGCCGCCGCCATCCCGCAGTACGGCAAATATGAACCTCTCCAGCTTCCAGTCCTTCACGCAAACTTCTTTCCGCTACCCATCGTTTCGCTGCGCCTTTCCACGAAGATAATTATATTCTGAAATTGCGCACGCGTGCCCCGCAAGGTGTACTGCGTTTCCGATTGATTTACAATAAAAACAATGACAGTAACCGTCGTTGTTGTCGTCGTAAAAAACAAACATACGACGACAAAGCGAATATGATAAAAAGACGTCGTGTAAATACGCAAGTAGTTTTTTTTTAATTGTCCACAGCGAATTAAATTCCTTTTTTTGTATCGTGTCCGCGAGATAAGTTCACGAAATTTCGTAAGTTTCGCGTAAATTCGTGAAAGTTTGAAAAATTTTTTGAAAATGTTGTCATTCAAAAGGTGCACTTTCTTCGAAACCTCCTGTCCAGTTCGGCACTTTGACGTATGTTAAACTTTATCCAAAGTGATGTTGAAGAAGCTTTCTTTTTCACACTTGGCCTCCTCAGTCGACCCCAGGGGGTCGTCTGGTACCATTTCGCCTGATTCCCATTTTGCCTAATTCCCATTTCGCTTATAAATGGAATGATCCGTGAAAAAAATAATAATAATAATGATAATAATAATTTGAAAAAATCAACTTAGCAACACGGTCACGCTCGCTAGGCAGAATAAAGATTACCCTGGCGCAGCGGGGGATCCCACGATTGTTTAACCGAGAAAGCGTCTTTGACAAGCAATGCCGCGTTTGCCCGCTGCCGAGATCGTCCGAGAAATTGAATGTTACCCAAATTTTATTATTTTGCTAGCTCGAACATTAAGGGTCGTAAGAAATGCCGAGTCTGTCTCAATATGCGGAAAATCACCGCATACTGACGGCTTTACGCTATGAAGTCTTAATTTGTTCAGGCTTAGGTGTTATTCTGAAGGAGGAAACTATTCTTCTATCTTGAATATTATAAGTTGTCGCTTGGGAATAAAATAAAAATTTTGAGTCAGTCTAATATATGTAGTAATGAATGTATCATTTATAAAAATAAATGGAGCAGGTAAATAATACACATATCTAATATTTGTATATTGAAATATTTATTGCAAATTACGTTTTAAATGAAATGGTATTCATAGGCGAAATGGGAAGTCACCGAGCCCAGTCCTTCCACCATTTCTCATTTCGGTTTAATGCATATTAATATATTTCAACTCCGCGTTATTCATTGCATAGTAATATATAGTTCATTCCGATCATCGCCTTCGTGTTTAACTGTAACGAAATGTATACACTTTTCATGAATTGTTTGTTAAATGTGTTTGCAATACTCTCTGTATGAGATTTAATCGTCTCCGTATGCGGATCGCACAGTATTATTGGCATCGATGTGTGCTGCGCATATTTCGTATAGCCGTGCTCTGCTGTTTTTAGTCAAGCGACATGTATACCGAATGTTTTATTTTTGTTTAGTGTTTACAAAAGAAACTTATAAAATGGAAAAGTAAAAATCAAACATTGGAAAATATCAGAACTGCCTTTCCAATCGTAGTCTTATTGTAAAACTAGATTATTTCGTGCAATATGCAAATTGTCGTTAATCTTCCTAAATCATGTTAGAACATGCCGAAATTGCTGAAAAAATTCATTCTCATCAGAGTTTCGTGGAAGTATTGGAAAAATTCGAAATTTAGCTTCGAAACCGCGCGCCCATTCAGCTCCTTAAATATGCGCTGCTATCGTATTTGCGAGATTGCGATGAAACACGGCGATGGAAAAATCTCTCAAATTAAGATTATGATATAGACAAAATGTATTACTCGTTTTTTCGTTACTGGCTGTGGTATCCACGTTCGTGCCTTTATTTTTGTGAACCATTCACTTGCCGCGCGATAGATTATAAATTTAAAAATGAAAAAAAAAATACGAAATTCTAATTAAACATAAAAACGAGCTATTAGTTGTAGATAATATTCTCCGGGCCTTACATTAAGTGTAACTATGTCGTAGATTTGCGAGCAGCGGGCTGTTTTAACGCGAAAAAAAACAAAAAAAAACAACAAAACAAAAAAACAACAAAAGGACATGTCGAATTAATTATTTGTTCGATTACAAAGGGCAGTAGTAGTGGTATTAGTACGAAAATAATTCAATCGAATTTCAACCAGTAGTTGTATGTAAGCGGTCGAAATTTCATCCGGTTCTTTTTCTTTTTTTGTGGGTTCATCGACGACGGACGTTAATCTAAAAACTAGAAAAGGAAAATACAACCGGGTTAATATTTTCGCTAAAACCCACATCGGACATATTTAACGTTTCGAATAGATAAGCGCTGTTAACATCTTTACAGCGAAAATATTAACACAGTTGCATCGACGAATGGCAAAAGTTTAAAATTTATTACGAAAGAAAGGGAAAGCGTCATTGGACATAACAGAAGGAGAAAGAAAAGGATAGATGCGCTATGAAGAACAGATCTATTAGTAATAATAACGAGTAAAGGAAGGAAAGTTCAACAGCGATGTAGGAGCATTCAAAAAAAAATATATATATATATATATATATATAATCAACGGTATCGCGTATAAAATAAGAAGGGTAAGTGTGGAGAAAATATAAGTGAGAAAAAGTAACGAAGCCAAGCAAACTGTGTTTAGGGCGTAGACAACATATTGCAGTGAGAGAGAGGTGAAGGTTACAAAGAAAGAAAGTTGAGAAACTAAGCGCGAACATTCGAAATATCGGAATTTGAGAATGAAAAGGGGAATAACTTCGTAATTTAGAGAACAAGTAACTGCAAAAAGAAATGCGATGTTGTAGGATTATTCGAAAGTGCTAATAAATCTCTCAGAGTGCACAGGTAATTTTATCCCATTCACTCAGTCAAAAGTCACTAAATAGCGCATTCGCCAAATTTTAAAAGTCAGGGCTAGGTAGGTGTGCACATTTTCTTTCCTATACGAGTCTATCGCACCACCCCGTCATCAATTGAATTTTGTAAAAATTACAAAAAGGTTTTTTGTTTTTTTTTTTCTACCAATAGAAAAAGTCCAAAAATAAACAATAATAAATCAGGACGCCAGTTGTTTTTGCGCAATCAATCTCGTCTTTGATACCGTCGTACATATTAATCGGTTGAAATTTGAATCAAAACAGCACATTCGAAAATTCTTCCGATTCATTTTTCTGACCTCCGAAAGAGCGCTGCAATGCATAATATTTTTCGTTTTTTCATAATTCTGTTTACAAAGAACATGCTTTGTTTTAGTTGAGAAGGTGTGCCGTGGATCGTGAAATTAAACTATTCTCATAATGTACTTGGAGGTCTGAAAATTGTAGGCCAGTTCCTTTCTACTCGGTTTTACCTTCCCATATGACTTCTCTAGTATATATAACCGATGTTAAATTTCAGATTAGGCATACACCTGAAAGAAAGCTGCAATAATAAAGACCTCGAAACCTCTTGTTTGGAATCGAGTACTTTAACTATTAAGATATCGCTAAATTTTTATTTTTATTTTTTATTTATTTTGTTTAATAATACACACACACATATATATACATATATATATATATATATATATTGTAATTTATTATTAA
The DNA here is from genome assembly GCA_039619475.1 of Icerya purchasi. Classification (NCBI taxonomy): domain Eukaryota; kingdom Metazoa; phylum Arthropoda; class Insecta; order Hemiptera; family Monophlebidae; genus Icerya; species Icerya purchasi. The sequence continues at coordinate 252,692,652 of CM077115.1, read as the reverse complement.
ATCGGTCTGTAAAATCATTATTGGCGTCACGATCTGGCGTAACAGTTCCAGATAAATCAGTCGATATCAGTTATGTCGAACCTTTTAAGACAGCTTTGAAAATTTCCCTAATCCGTAATGAACAGCGTTACTAAATTCCTGGTTAATAATCGACGCGATATTAGGCTCTTGACTCAAAAGAGTTACGCGCTATATCGACTAATATACTCGAGGCCGCGTTTTCTTCGTTCGCAAAACGAGAATTCCAATATTGCCAAGAGCCAGCTAATATCTGAAAAGAATACAATGCTACGAAGTATACACATTAGCTATTTAGAAGTGGATGAATAAAAAAAGAAAAAAGCTAAAAAAGAAAAAAAAGCTAAAAAAGAAAAAAAGCTAAAAAAAAGGGTCACAGTAAGAGAAATTCCCAGAATCATTTTCAATGTATTTAGCATGAAAAATTGAATTTAAATTAGAAATACTAAAATCGTTGCCATCGAATCAATAGGAAATCACTGTTAGGCCGAGAAACCGGTTGAAATAAAAATACTCCAAATTGTCAACATTTCTACTTGCATACGAGTACATTTAAAATAAGCTGGTAAACACAGTTTTTGAAATTGTTTCAATTTGTGCTTTTTAATGACACATTCTTGAACACTAACTGAGATAACACAGTTGCGCACCTTCGATTCGGCCATTAATAAGGATACAATTCGGAATATGTTGAATTTTTCGGTGGAGTTGATTCGATTCTTTTTAATTAGCGATATTTGCAAATAGTAATCAAGCGCATTTGATTGCAGAATATTCTTTCTCTCGTACGTGTTGCCGTATATGGAATAGTAAGTGCGACTCGGAATCGGCGGTCCCTTTAGTGGACACACTGTCGAGTAATCGGACGAAGCACTTTATTTCCGGTTGTTGATTGGACTTTCTTCAAAATATTAACCCGGGGCGCGAACGGTTACGATGGAGCTGTCCGGCGTCTCTTAGAAAATGAACGTTGCCTTTCGAAAGTGATGAATTAAACAGACTTTCGGATTTATCGCGCTGACCAAGCAAATTTCCATATCCGTTAGGGCCCTAGTTGAAAATTAGATAATCTGCATTCGGAAAAGACTATGTTTCTGCCTCGACTCGAATATATCTATATATTTAGAACTCGATCCTTCGGGCATCTCTATGGGGACATCCCCTATATACATACATATATATATACACATGTATATAAGTGTACGCATTCTATTCTATTTTATTAGCATTTGTGCATATTATTGGTCGCCATCGATAAATACGGTTATTTATATTAGTATAATTATTACGTACTAGTAAATATAAGCATTAACAATAGATTAAATAAAAATTAAATAAAAATTAAAATGAAAAATTTAGTATTCAGCATCGTTAATCACTGTCATTGGAGATGTCCTCGCTATTTTTCTTTGATTTTTTTTTTTTTTATTATTTTTTCCCAATTAGCCCTGGTTAAAGAACCTTAGTGGCCATTTATTGGTTTCACATAATTAGTCTCTCAAAAGACACGGTAATCCAGAATAAATAATAATAATAATAAACAATGGTAATAATAATAACAGAAAACAATAAAAAGAAAAGAAAATTTTAACTCGAAATAGCTAAAATATAACTTCTTCAGTAAATGGCCATTTCATTTATTTTTGATTGTATTTGTCACAAATTTTCTTTCTTAATGTGTTTCATTAACAATTTCTACTAATAATTCCCATTCATTAATATCCATTTTGCTGTTAATTTCTGCGTTATACACTTAACAGAGTGGCGCATCCATATCTTCTACTTCTCCACAAAAATCACATTTATCTTTCATCAACTATTTTAAATTTATTTAAATAGTAATTACAATCTCCATGTTGCGTTGATGACTTCCCATTTCGCCTAATTCCCAATTCGACTAATTTCCATTTCGCCTAAATTTAAGGTTTCGGTTACTCAGGTAATAAAAAACAAATCAGACAAACATACGAATGATTCCGTGTTGGCAACAGCGCGTCATCATTGTCGAATTTTAAACAGACTATACGCATCGTTCTTTTTTTTGCTATTTGATTCTGCTGTTAATCTTTTCTTTCCGAAAAACAACAAAAACGTTCATATGAAAATCAGAAGTGAAAAAATACCGCTAAAAATGTTTAATGTAAATATACGCGAAACGACGACTCCGATTAATATTTGCGAGTTATTCCATTCCAAGTCCAGTGCTCTATAAATCCCACCCGCCTTATCAGTCAGTATATAGGAAGCCCCTTATTGATATTTAGTGTGACATGAAAAATTAAGGTTTTCGGAGTTGCAGAAAAAAAGAAAGAAAAATACTCCAGGATAAAGAGCTGTAAACGGATAAATGCTTTTATTACAAATTGAAAACAATGCACATTTATGCTAGTTTTATCCAAGTTCCACGTTAAAAAAAAAAAAACAGAATCATTTTTTTCTTTTTCTTAATTTTTTCATTTTGGACAGAAATTTTTTTCGAATATTTTCTTTCTAAATCTTAAAAATAATCAGAAAGTGTATTTATTTGTTTATTTGTTTTCTCTTTATTGCGTTGGACTTGTCAGCAGCGGACGATTACCCATCAAAAAGAAGCTAGATTTAAAAAGGTAATAAACAAAAAGTAAAGTTAATATTAAGCAAAAATGACACTTATTAATCTAATAGTATACTTAACATTTTTAAAAACCTATAGCTAGCAGCTGTAGAGGATTTTACTGAGAATGAACACTTACATATGTAAAAAAAAAAATTTACGCTATTATCTTCAAATAATTGCTATAGATTTCCTTTTGCGACAGTTATTTAGCTGTGTAAGAGAAGTTATCTATATACGAAGGCATGAATTTAAGGGAAATCATGTGCGGCCACTCAGCTCAAAGATCCGTGGAATTCATTTTTTGTCTGAAACGTATACAAGGAATATTTCGTTAATAACATCGCAACTGAAGTCTTAGAAATATAACTGATCCGCTAATGCGTAGACGAATAGAAAGAGTTTGTATGATCTCGTCGCAGGACAATATAATCCTACTAGGTAAATCGAAGGATTAATTTCGGATTTAATGATCATAAATAAAATGGTTAGAACGATTAAAGAGAAATTACAAGGAGTAAATTCGACCCGAGGAGAATTCCAACTCGTTCTCCTTCGTCTTTAATATAAAAATATATAAGATAATTTCTCCGACGTTTGAAATTTGCACACACATTAATGTTCCCTTATACGGTAATTAATGAGTAATAATTAATTTAGTTTACGGACAAACGATGGGGGCATATCCTAAAGTACGCTAGAAATGCGGTAATTGGCGCACGCATTGGGTAACGCGGAAGTGTGCAAAAGCATTAAAATTTGAATTCGCCGATTTCGTTAATTCCGTAACGGAAAAAAGGTAACAGGACTTCTAAGTAACGCAAAAAACGTTACAGGATTTTCTTATCGGCGCCAGCGAAAGAATGGCCATACTACATATATATATAGGGAAAAAGAGAATGTGTATCAATACAAATACGGAAGTAAATGTAGAAACGGATGATAAAATTTTTAGTGCTACAAAATCATAATAGGGCATTAAATTAATTAACGAAAATCGTGATTAAATAAAAGTAAAAACAAAACAGAAATATAATAAATTATCAAAAATTTAAAAAAAAACGAAGTATTTCATATTTCAAAATTATTGTTATTATAAAGAATGTTTTTGTAATCTTTAGTATAAATAATTTTTTACCTTAACATTACTTAGAATAACTAAACGAGACGGCCTTTTCGAAAAATGAAATTTGAAATTTTTGAACATTTACTACATTTCTCTTTTCTCTTTTTCATTTATTCGCATTTAAACAAGAAAAAAATAAATACATATAGACTATTTCAATGTTAACCATAATATTGATAATAATAGTAATATTAGAGTAAAGCGGTCAGTTACGGTATTGACGACGAGGACATTGTATAAAGAATAGGTCAGATGAAATTTCTACCATCCTCACGTTATCTCCAATAATTTTTAGTTCTGCAATAGAAGTAGATTAAAAAAAAAAAAGATTTTAACGTGTTCGAATAATACGGTTCTCTGTGAAAAATAGATAATCGTTACTAAGGTAGATTTTTCTGAACAGTTTAATGAAATGTGAACGGTCATATTGAAAAATATTAAATTTATATCCGGTATCTGTGTATTCGCAGAGAATCGATGGAGGTCGTAAAGTGTTTCGAATGGCGAAATTAATTTGCGCGCCGCCACTCGCTGAAAGTTGCAACGTTTACTTTGGTGTCTGCCGCCGCCCTATGTCGTGGCCGTGAGAAAAAATTGCAGACTATGCTCCAACCAAGTTGTCGTTAAGGTTGGTCGTTTTAAGAAAAGTCGGATTTTCTTTCAAGTTTTCCCGGCAGTTTTCATTTCCTTCCGCGAGCAAGTGGAAAATTTCATCCTCTTTTCTTGCAGCGAATTGGGTCACATTAATCTTCTTTTTTCCTACGCGCGTCAAGAGAGTTTTCTTTGAGCAGGACCTACCGACGTGCTTTGCTGAATTCCTAAAGTCCCCGAGCACTTTTTCGAGAACGCGCTGCGTCTTTTCCAGTTTAATAATTTCTTCCCGCTACCGATGTTTCGCTAAAAAAACATTGAAAAATTTAAGACGACCGACTAGAGTCCTCTAATTTAAAAGGCTGCCGCCGCTGTATATTAAACGATTCTTAGACGTGCGAAATCGCAATCAAGTGAAGAGGCTTGAAAAAAAGGCGCAAGATTTTCTTGGAAACTGTCAAAATTTGACATATACTGGACCGAAACCCGGCTGGTCCGTTCTGTCGGAAAAATCAAGATCGTCTATACTTCCAGTGTGGGAACTTTATGTCTCACACAATGCACTCTTTTGCCTCTATTTCGCATTTAAAAAATCATTGAAAAGTCTAACTGAACTGATGCTACACTACAAAGTTTCGGATCTGCTACAAATATTTTACATTAAAAACAACCGCCAAAAATTATATAAAGGTTTTTTGAGTACACAAATTTGTTAGACTGATTTTTTTTTTGGAAATTAGCTTTTTAATGGCGTTTCATATTTTTCCGATCATTAATATACGGTTGAAAAAGATAGCGATCATCGCAGAATACCACCGCGATCATTATTTATTTATTTAACCTGTGCTTCGCGTTTGTATTCATTTATTCTTGCACATCTCGCTGAGATCTAGAAGATGTTAGGGACAATTTTTATGAAAATAGACTCCAAATAGATTTACGCACATCTGTAAAAGTTTTTCCAAAAAAAAAAAAGAAGAAAAAAATCATGAAGAGGTTGCTTTTGATCATCTTTTTGCAGATATATAGAGTTTTAGTTTACAAAAAAGAAAAATTAAACCAATTATATTATTTCCGACTATTAATCAAAAATTGTAAAATAACATAAAAAAAAAAAATTTAAACATATTTTATTTATTAATAGAAATAAAAATAAGGAATATTATTTTTGCAGTTCCATCCAGATTGTACTATTTTATATCGTCCATTTAAAATAGCCCAATATCAGATTGGGGCTGCAAAAATGATATTACATATCTTTAAATTTTATTTTTTAATGTTACTGGCTTTATTTATTCAGTTGATTATTTTTATATCTATTCGTTAATTTATTTTTGTATAAACATTGGTTTCTCTGAAATTGAAAGTAGCAAAAATTGTGTGTTCAACTGTTACAATTGTAATCGCCCGGTATTTCGTTGATTCGCGTTTAGTACCTTTCGCTTCGGTATGCAAAAAATTAATTAGTCTGCTAGAGGTCATTAAGCAGGGGTGCAATAATAGATTGGCTATCCGGCAATCTTTAAGCGGATTTTCTAGCAGTGAAATTGTTGATTGTCTAGCAAAATTTAAGCGCAAATAACAAACTTGTCATCTACAAGTCACTTGTAAGGCCTATCATATACTCTTGTTGCCCGGTACGGTCTTCTGTTAGTAGATTGCATTATAACAAATTTCGGATAATCCAAAATCGGTGCCTAAGATGGTATTCTTGGGGCAAATAATACACAAGAGTGTATCGATCTATGCATGACACATTTTAGAGTTAGATCAGAGATTATGTTCTAAATGCAACTACTAAGTTCTGCGCTAAATGCGTATGAGAATGTATTAATCAGCTGTATTGATGATACCAAGCGACTACGCACTATGTATACCAAGTACAAACATCGTAGACTGCGTGTGCAATGTGCGAACAAAAGTCAGCCAGTCCGGCAGGGAATTTAGTTCGGGTCCCCGGCTGGTGCATGTTGAATGTTCCCCGTATTTTATGGTATACTTGAAAAAGAAAAAAATATACTATGATGGAAAGTCAATAAAAGTTATTATTATTCGGCTGAAAAGGTAACAAAGTGTAGAAAATTACGTGAGACACTCGGCTGTGTGTGTAGTCAGTTTGTAAAAGTCTCAGTACCGGACTGCGTGTCGGCCGGAACATCTCCAATTCAGACATTCCTGAATAGATTGCGGCACAGTTACATACTTTAAAGTTCAGTCTTCCTAGAGAACATCGAACTGTGTTGCTCGAAGCCAACAGTTCTCTTTTAAAAATCGCAACAGATCCTAGTCATCGAGGTCGTCGAATTAAGCGGCGGAAACGTGCACGTCGATTCTTCCTCGTTAACCTGTCTGGTCGATTTAACACGCGGCTCATTCCTCAGGTAATCGGAAGCAGGTCGCCTAGCCGGAGCGTAGCAGTCGCGGTTTCCGGAGTGTCCGTGTCAAGGGTAGACTGACGTGGTGAAAGAGCGTCACTCAGAGGAGCACAATGTGTGACGAAGAGCTGGCCCGTACTTGCGGAAGGAAGAATCGCGAGCAGCAGAAACGAACAATAAGAGACGGACCGCGTGATTTGTGCGATGCTACCACTGAGAGATGAGCTGAAACAGAATCGATTTGCCGGGCCTATAAATGCGGAGGGGGGTGCGGAATCTCTGACATCGGTAACGTTCCGATTTGAAGGAAAATGCTCACGGACAGAGTGCGCGCGACAAGGAAGCCGGTAGCTGGTCGGGAGGAGTGGAGGGCGGGCGAAGTATTGATGTAGTTTTTCGCGTCAGTGGGCTCTTTGTTCGATCGAGCCAGGAGGTCCTGAGTGACGTGACCTCTGACAACGGTAAATACATCTGTCCCCCGTAAGCCCCGCTCGGAGACTGTCAATAGCGCGTCATAACGTTTCAATTATTATATTGTGACTCTCTGTTTGTTGTTGTTTTCCTTTGCAGGATGACATCGCCGCCACCCCGGCATCTTTGTTGCCTTTGCGCGACAGTCGTCAGCAGTGCAACACTTACCGATCCAGCGAATTCCGTTGTTTTTCCAGTAGCGGCTCGAAATGGAGTTGTTCGGTTTTTTCTTCTTCTCCTTTTTGGCCCTACTACAAAGCGCATCGTTCTACTGCCTGCCTGTCGTGACGGTAATGTCCGTATAATCGGAGACGATAATTGAGTCAACCCCCGGAAGATCGATGGTGCAGACAGGAATAAAAATTTCTTTCCAGATGATCGGTCAATCAGTTTCGCGAATAATACAACGATAGGCGCGCATATTACGCGTCTGCTGACGAGACTGTGTCATCCAGAAAACACCGGTAGGCAAGAGAAATTCGATACGAGTCAGTATCTAAAGAGACTGAGCGACATGAACTGGAACAATACGAATAAGAAGAGCGGTCTCTCCTCGCTACAATTTTTGACGGATGTGGCAATTAGAATTTTTTTTTATGTTTTTTTTTTCTCGCAGCGATCGACTTGTTTAATGGGGTGTTGACAGGCGAACACCATCTTGCTCCTTACAATCGTACAAATCGATTGAGAACAGTTTTTTTTATCATTTTAATTCTTTCCTTTTTTTTTTTTTTTGGTCCAGACTTATTGTCTATTTGGCCGCAATTAATTGATTCTTCTTAATCCTATTAGCAATAATTAACCGATTTTAAAACACTCGGGAACTCTAAAATTCCCCGTATACATTCGCCAATGAGTCAAGTTTTTTTTGATAATAACGGCGTTAAAATATGATCAGCACCGGAGTCCGCTCATTCGTCATGTAAGAGATTTCAACGTGAAGCTGATGTACCATTATTTTTTCGTGGTCAAGACTACTTACTACGTGAAGTTTTCTGTATAAAAAAAAAGAAACAGAAAAACCCGACTAGAACACAATAAGGTGCTCACCGCGATCGAGTATTACTCTGTGTGACATGAGAAGAACAAAATATTAACGTCAGGGCAGACACGAATAAGCGAGGAGAGATATCCGAATAGATATAAGTCTCGGATAGGAGATGTCTTTGAGCAGGTAAATATGTGATCAAATCAGTCATTTAGTCTTCCGTACTGCAATGAGAATAGTCAGCGGAAGAAGAGAGATTAAACGAAAGTTCGGTTTGACTGAACACGTTTCGGTTCGTAGATCATCGAACAAATTTAATTTTCGTATCAATTTCGGCCAATGAATTATTATACAGCGTTCAAAGAAATAACTAAAGATAGGAGGCGACTTTTTCAGCGACGTGGGATTAATTATTAAAAGTGTAGTAGGGGATAAATGAAATATTTCAGATGTGTTTATTGGTGTGCATATTAACATTTTTCAGCCGTTTTAATAGTGTTCAAAGTAAACTAATGGCATTTATAGATGTATTTTTAGAACAAATTGTACGGCGCTAATATTAAATTACCAGAAAGATATTATATATCATATGTGCCAGTAATATTGCCCAATAGCATCTACGTGTATAGACGGTTGCAAAAAAATTATAAGAAGTTAATGATTTTTACTATAAAATTAAGTGTTGTACAACAACAGAGTTAATACAAAGAAAACAGCGTACGTTTAACATTAATGCAGTGTGTGATTTTGTTTAATATACGAAAACATTGTGAAAATAAATTACTCAATTTAAAACAATTAAAAATATAGCGTGGGAATATTAATAATTTTCAAATAGTAGTACGAGAAAATTATAATGCAACTCGGATTTTTTTTTAGTACTAACGGGAAGATTTAGTAATAATGTCGTATCAAAGGATTTACTATTCCAAAAACAAAATTGATTAATTAACAACAGGTATCCGAATATTTTTTATTATCTATAAGTATTAAAGATAGGTAAAAAAAGAAACGACTTAATTCGCATGTCGGTGAATATTGGCGAGAATAACAAGAATGGAATTTTTAAAAAAGAATGTTTTACGTTTATAACTGTGTATTATGCATCCATGTATGAGGTCTCACCGTGCTATTTCTGAACATTAATAGTAGCTGGTTGCTTCGGCTCGACCTAATCTTGTATTTCACTCTCCGACAATTGCAATATATATATATATATATATATATATATATGTATATATATGTGGAGAAATCTTGTTTAGTAGAATTTTCTCGGCGTTAGGACCTCGACCGATCGATTTATCCAAAGCCCTAACATCGAAATCGTTGATTCGTTTCCAAGAAACAATGCTAAAAAGTACAACTTTTTGTTGGCTTGTGAAGTTCTATTACGTAAAATATATATATTAATAAATAAAAATATATTATGCATTAAAAAATATTTATTTGAAAAATATAGAGACTACAAAAAAAACCATTATATCTGATTAATTAAACTATTGTAGAAAAAATTTACAATTGTACTCGAATTTAGATGGTAAAAATAGTGTTTTGTTCTCTTTATAATAAAACATTCGTTCTTTCGATATTTTTAAGGCAAAAGTAAAAATATTTATTTTTAAACAGATTCAAAATTTTTCACACGAACTTCTTCCTGTCTTCTTCGTATTTCTGTGAATTTTTAATATTTTTAAACCTGTAACGTATACATCTTCCATCAAATGCTAAGCCTTCTAAAGTTGTAAATCTTGATAAAGCAGCACTTATTTTAAGCCTACAGAAGTTTCACTTTATCTTCAATATCTGCAGTAACACTTATCTAATGTTAAAACTTTGAATCGTGATTGTAAAAGTTAACTGCAACGGATATTGTGTTTCCGTGAACAATTAATACTCCTACTATTCCAAAACGTAGTTATACATGTAACTGGAGCACTACCATCATTTTGATAAGTAGGATGAAAATAATTTTCAAAAAAAAAAAAAAATCATTATTACTATAGTATGATATCAGATAGACTAGAGTGATTTTCTTCATAAATCATATATCTTCAACGTAAAGCTCCATTCGCACAAATAACTTTCCTACCCGTGGAGGTTTAAATAACTTATATACATCTATCTCTTCCAGAAAACAAATCAAAGAAGTTAACTTTAGCAACTTTTTTTTTTTTTTTTTTTTTCGTTGCATATTAGTGGTCTCCTTATAAATTAAAAAAAAAAAAAAAAAAAAATTACGGCTCTCGTTCGTAAAAATTATTTTTTATCAACTTTATAAAAAAATGAAAAAAAAAATATATATTTTTTTTTAAATAGGCGAACTAAAAGGAAGTACAAAATAACGTTAATTAGTGTGCGACTACCAGATACGCATGTTAACATTAAAAAATCTGAAACTAGAAAATATTCTGAAAAATAAAAGCCGGGGTCGCAGTTATAAAAATATTCAGTGTATGTGTGGTATCGTGATGCGCAACAATGGAATGACATTAAATAGTGATTGTAGTTTTGTCTTAGAATGTACCATAATATTAATATTTAATCATTCATCTGCGGCTGGTGCTTTAATTTTTCAGAATATTTTGTAGTTTCAGATTTTAGTGTTAACACGCGTTAGTCGCACACTAATAAAGTTGTACTTTTTAGTGCAATTATAAAAGGCTATTATTTTTTTTTTTTTTAAATTGATTATTTTTATTTTTTAGTCTGGACTTTTTACACTATGTATTTCAATAAAAAACAATAAATTTAGAATTGTATTTTATTTTACTTTATTTTATTCAATATCAAGGACATTTACGGAAATTTGTATTACATTTTATTATTAAATAACGGATCGGATTCTTTCAATTACAAATATATTGTCTTTTGTTTTTCATACAATACATGCGGAATCCTCAGCACATGAAACATAAAGTTTGACTAATAACGCGGTTTTCCATTGATATACCACATGATCGGGAAAAATTTTTTTTTTTTGAAACTTTCGAGCTTTCAGCTCTCCGAGGGTTCGATTTTACCGTTGGAAACCCAAATGTTCCAAAATAAAGAAATACACAAGGATTTTAATCTTGTTCAAAATTTTTAGCTATGAAGCTGAGCCATAAATGGGGGCTACATGCCGTTTTTTGTGCTTTTTTAAACTATTAGTAAACTTTCAATGTTTCGTTAAGAAAATGAAATACGAGTTTGCTCCCAACAAATATTCCTCTTTCCAACAGTATATGACCGGAAAAAAAAAATATTTTTTTCCAAAGGTGTTTTCAAGCTCTCGAAGTGGAAGGGCTAATTTTGACGTTGGAAACCTAGATGTTCGAAACCAAAGAAATATACGTGCATGTGCATATTTTCAACTTTATTCAAAATTTTTAGCTATAATACTCGCGTCGCAAAGAAGGAGTTTCATATTAGATCTCGCGCTTTTTTGAACTTTTCGTGAACTTTGAAAGTTTCATTAAAGCAATTAAATGTGGTTTTGTTCTGGGCAAATAACAATCTTTCTAACGATATGTCCGAAAAAAAAAAAAAAAAATCAAAATTTCAAGCTTCCGGCACCCCGAGGGTCTAATTTTAAAGTTGGAAACCCGGATGTTGCATAATATTGTATTGTCATCTATAACAAGCATTTCTGCAAAAGGGCACTTTTTTAATTCATCGGGAAGAATTAGGTGAAAAATCGTTCGCAAGATTTCCCCCAGACAGACAGTAACCGAGTTAAATAAAAGCCTATAAAAATAAAGAAGAAGGTTATTTACGTTCGTTACCTATGTTTTTTTGTTTTTTTTTTTTGTATGCTTGTTCATACATAATTTGTAACCATGTTTGATCGATTTCAATGATGCTCTATTCGAAAGCGTACCAGTTAGCGATGATGCCATGTAAGTATACACTGAGTATAATAGTGCTCTGAGAACGTGAACAAATATGGTCCCTTCAATGACATTATCAATATTACGCACGGAAACGTAATTTAAAAAAAGCAATGCATTACTAAGGTTAATTACCTCAGAATTAAGGTGAAAAATAGACGGAGGGTCTGCGTTCGTCGCGTACGTTTTTTTTTTTAAATGTTTGTTCACGCATAACGTGCACCTATGTAGATTTCAATGATGTCATCTGAAAGTGTTCGTCAGTGGTGATGCCGTGTGAGTGTTGATGAAAATCAGTGAACACAAATAAGCAGTCATCAAAAAACCTGAAAAAATCTGGTCCATTTGGGTAATATTTTTTATTAATATAACAGCCGCGATTGTCGTTTTTTTTTTTTTTCTTTTTCTTATTGAGCCCGTGGACAAAAAACCTCCGCTCAAAAACTATCGAAAAAAAGAATAATTAGGTGTCAGGAATTGAAAAAAATGAAGGAAAAAAACAACTCGAATAATGGTCAACATTTCACCGTAAATTGGATCTTCTTATCGAATAACTTACATTTTTAGTGCATTTGTAATAAATTTTTATTATAAATTTTGAAGATCGGTAAAAAATAATGATTGGTAACACATCTAAAATTTCAAGTCAGAACGTTTGGTATTTTTCTTTACAGATAATGCCACAAATATACAGTGAAAAGGAAAACCCCCGAAAAATTACACGCGCGACATAAATATTCGGAAACGATGAAACAATACGTGTGAGGTATCGTTGCGTGCGCGACACACGTGCTAAACACGCTTAATCAACGTTTTTCCCATTCTGAGAAGACACAAGGTGACATTTTTGAGCGCGTTAACTGTTTAATTACCGGTGCGGATAATCAAATAGTGACGACTGGTTTGAAAATGGGTAGAAAATCGACTTCGCTGGAAATGCGTCAATTAGTTATTTTTAATCATTCGAAAGAGGTCTGACTTGAAATTTCAAAATTATTGAAAATATCAAAAAGTACCGTGTACGATATTATTTACCGGTTCAAAAAACAAGATAGAATTGAATCTATTCCGCAGACAGGAAGACCACCAAAGAAACTGTGCCTATTCAAGTTCAGCGGTTCATCGCACGAACAATAGCAAAATCTCCGAAAATAAGTGTACCAAAAATAGCCATTCAGATAAATACAAGGATTGAGAAAAAAGTTTCTTCACAAACACCGTTCGTAGAGTAATAAAAAAGAATAATGGGTAATATTTAAAGGACTACATATAAGAAAAAAAACTTGTATTTCTAAAGTAAATAAGAAAAAGCGATTGGAATTCGCAAAAAAATACGCTTCCGTTAATGAATTGTTTTAGAATGGTGTTATTTTTACGGACGAGTCCAAGTTCAACATTGACGGAAGCGATGGCAAGCAAAGAGTTAATACAGAATCTTTGGAGAAAAATTTAAATCCAACTGTAAAACATAGCGGCGGTAGTCTCATGATTTGAGGGTGTTTTGCGGGGCAAGTGCAGTAGCCGCGTTGGTTTTTATTGAAGGCAATATCCGATATGTGTATATTGATATTTTAAAAAACAATCTTGCTTAAAGTGCGACTAAATTAGGTATATCGAAGTCATTTAAATTTTACCAGGATAATGATTCGAAAATCAAAGCTCGCAAAGACACGAGAATATGGCGTTATTCTATAACTGTGTCCGAAAGTGTTGGAAATGCCTCCGCAATATTGCAACCCGATGGAGAATTTGCGGTATTACTTAGATAGACAAGTGTACGAAGCCCCTATTTCGAATAAAAATCAATTAAAAGAACGTCTTAGGGGGAAGCAGGGGGAACAAATTCCGTCATGTTACCTGGATAAGTTAGTTTCGTCGATGCCTGATCCTTTGGAAGCCGTTATCAGAGCTCTAAAGGTGTAAACATACAAAGAGTATTAACATGTTTCGGTTTGACTTTAATTTTATTCTATTGATGTAAATTTGAGCGAATTTTAAATTTCCGAATATTTTTGTTGCCCGTATTTTTTTTAACTCATATTTTATTTTTAACAAAGGCTGTGTTGATTTATTTAATTTTTTAATTTCATTATTATTTATGTGTTATGTTAGATATAGTAGACGAGTCTATGGCATTTTTTTTTTATTAATAAATTATTCATTTATAAATGAAAAATCATTTTTCATAATGATTTCCGATAATTTTTGGAACTCACTGTAGGTAATTTTCACCTAGTATTGGTCTCATTTCGCTCGCCTAATAAAATATACATGTGCACGTGTCTAGATAGTGGACAGGATTTTGTAATATGATTGTGCCTGAATAAATTATGATTTTTTTTTTGTTTCTTGTTTGTTTTGTTTTGTTTTTTGTTTTTTGGGTTCTGGTTCGTGTGTTCGTGTTATTCAGTACGTTTCAAGGTAAAATCGCGACCTTTAGATTTTGAGTAAATTGGTTTGATTTAGGAAAATATGAAAAGAAAATAGAAACTGGTTACAATATTGAATTTTTTCAATGTCCATCAATATGCCTCAGAGTCAAATATTCTGAAAGAAAAAAATTTAAAGCGGTAAATGTTGATTTAAAAATGTCCTTTCCAAAAAAATTGCTTACCTGTCTAGGTGTACACACTTTTGCAACAAATGATATACACACAGAATCGAGACAAAGTTTTGTGCTGGTCGCAGCGGAAATGCTGAATTAACTTATATGTACTATATATTTTATCGGTAAATTCCGGAATAATAGTACGTAATAGGCTATAGGCGACGCGTCGCGTTATCTGTGATTATCGCAGAAGTTAAATATAGCACGTGTGGAAATTTTTTAGCGAACGTTTCATAATTCGCCGGGATAGAATATGACGTGGATGCTAGCGCGCAGTCCGATACGAAGACGAGACAAAACGATATCCGTTACTACATGCAAGAGAAGAAGATGATTCCACAAATAATCCTGAATGAACGTGTATATCAGTCGATCTCATCCATTTGCCTATCACGGTCGAGAATATAACGGCTGATAATAGGTCGGTCATGTATTACACCTAGAAGTAGGCCGTAACTTTGGCTGCCCTGCTATAACCACGTTTCTCTCGCAATGTCCAAAAGAACAGGTCAGAGACTACGAAGAATAATTAAATAACACCGCGCTTCCTTCGCAGGAATGAAGTTAATACTACCGGGCATTGCGAGAAACACAGACCAGGTCCAGGCACGAGTTCGTAAGCTAAAAGTTGGCAATTTAAAAAAAACAAAAAATAGTTTTATAGAAGAAAATGGTGGTGAGTTAGAATGCGTTACGTTCGCCAAAAAAAAGCACTGACGATAAGAAAACGCTGGCAAGAGACACGTAATGCTCTGTTTGGTAGGAGAGTTATTAACGACGTCAACGAATTATTACAGCGGAGAGTATGATAATTTTTCATCTAGGCGAACTGCTTGCAAATTAATTTTTCGAATTAATTTTTAATTTTCAGTCGGCAGAATGTTAAAAAATATAAGTTGTAATTTGAAAACTTTCATTTCTTTATACTAAATCTCGAACGCCTGATTCCTTCCTGTATGTCATCAACAGGTTGCACCTTCTGAGACAAAAAATGTGACAAATCTCTTTCGAGATTTTCTTCGGTTTGACTCGCGAATACGAACAGCTAGCGGGTAATTAAAGGAAGAAAATCGAGTACGTTCTGTATAAGACACGATGACGTATGTGTGAGAAGATGCGGCGGCTGCGTCCGACTGTTTTAAAACGCGGGAGGCGTTATAATTTGTTAATTTGAATTAATCGCCCGACGCCCGGCGGTTGCTTAGTATCCTAGGTGGTAATCGTTATTAATGTGGCTGCAATCTATTTTGTTTCTCTTTTTTTTTTTTTTGGCTTTATTGTCGTCGTCGTCGTTATTTTCGATTGATAGACGCGGATTTGTCCAACATATTTACTAAATGCATTAGCTTGTCGGTTGGAGATCGATTCATGAAGTCTTTACGGGGCGGAATATGTTGATTTTTTTTGTCAGCGTGCTATTCCCTTTTGACAGAGGAACAGAGAAACACCCTTTGAGAACTCGCCGAGTCAGAGTGTGGATATTTAATTTCGCAGTTAGTTTCAACAACTGAAAGAGGTAGAGAGCTGGTGTAAAAAAGGAGCCGGCTATACACTAACCCCAGGCTTCTGCGTTTGTCTCCTCTCGATTTATTAACTTTACAAATTATTTACAATCGCGGACCGTAGCTGATAACGGCGGGAGGTCCTCGCTAACCGGCAGTAACTCCCTTAATTATGTCAAAAAGACTGCTCTATTATCACCATCACTATTACTATGATGATGATGATGATTATTATTATTATTATTATTATTGTTATTATCATTATTATTATTATTACATATCTTCTGTGCGGTAGAAAAAAGTGCAAGGATGCTGTGTGGCTGCGCATAACATGTCGAATTGCAACAAACGAATTACCAGCGGCAGGTAAAGTACGAAAATCACTTATTACGTAACAACCCTATTTTTCGGATTGAGCGTGTTCGTACGGCGCGAATTACACAACAAGAGTTAAAAAAAAAAAAAACTCCGGGAATCTAATAGATCTTACAACAGAATTACCAACTGATTTATTATCTTCCAGACGACTGGGCAAATTCAATAGCTAAACCGTTATAATTCAATTAATATCTTCCCCTTTCCTTTTCTTTTCTTTTTTTCTTTTTTTTTTTTTTTTTTCATCACGAAAACAAGCTTCACCGTAGAAAATATAATTATTTCAAGTACAAACTTTCGATGATTCTAAGGTAACTTTTTTACCTGCTTCGAAAAAGGAAAATTACGCATTTTTTTTATATTATGTTTATTTACGCACCAATTTCCGACAATGTAGACCCCGATTGCAATAATTCGTTCTGTTTATTCGAAAGCGTACTACGGTAGTGTTTTACATGAGTACACCGATCAATATCGTTGGGCTCAGATTGACCAGTTACCGGAAAACGTGAAAAATGCATAGGGTCTTTGTAGAGAAATTTTTAATTCACCGGGAAACGCGAATAACTCAAAATTTGCTGTAGATACGTAGATAGGAGAGAAAAGAAATTTTCAACATTGCGAGATAAAAATTAGCTAAGAAATATTTTAAAACATTCAACCAAGTGTCTGTTCTATAGAGAGAAGTGATTTTCTTTTCTTTTTTTCTCTCTTCAAATGACGATTTTTTCGTCATCAGAGAATAAGAAAAACACGAACGTTTATAATTTTGAAATTTACTAAGGAGGCACAATTTTAAAATGAAGGCGGTGGTAAACACGAGTGACTTTATCAATTACCACGGTGGATAAATACAAATTCGAATACGGAAAATTGAAACGTCCGTAACACCATTTCTTATTATCGACAGAAATGTTACGCCTTTACCGCATTTAACTTCTGACCGTGCTATCTATAACTCCGATGATATCTGCTTTGTTTATCAGGAAGTGCCTCTCAGTCCCATTACCGGTCAATACTGACATCTATTTTAATCCTTAAAATAATCCTTAAAACAATAAGTCGTCTCCTTATAGAAATACCTTTTTTACTTAACATAGCCGGTGAAAAATTAACCAAAGAAAAAAAAAATTCATTGGCATATATATATATATGTATGTATGTATATACGGTAAAAGTATAAATCCTTAAGAGTATTTTAAAAATTACTTAAAGTTTGATTAATGATGGAAATGGGAAATTTCGATTAATAGGGAATCCGCATAGAGCGATTTGCAAGCTCACCCTGACGCAAATATTACGTTTGAACATTTCTAACCGATATCCAGCTCTTTATGAGGTACTCTTCTCATTATATAAGTTTTATTTATTTCTAAAATATGCGAGTCTTTTATTAAAAATAAAAATACACTGAGACTCTGCCGCTTTTAATGATGCCTATCTAGCCACCTATTGAGATAACGAGCTACCCATCATTATCTTATTCCTTTCGTCTATGTAATTCTAAACATCACCCAAAATCGGTAATTTATCCTGTGTCTAACAAATTCCGCTGTAAGAAGTATCTTTCGCGGTCTCTCAAAAATTTTCCGACTCAGCCCTGCTTCATTCTACTCCCTATTACACGCTCTTCCCTGTTCGGACGACATTCTTCTTTACTCCATCGGACGTTACAACCGCTGATGGGGAACTTAACAGTTCATAACACTCTCTCTCGCTCTGCAATTCATCCGTGTCTCCCACTAAACCTTCTTGTTCCCTATTCACTCTTCGCTCAGGCAATCTGGCCTAGGTTAATGTTTCCCGAATGAAATTATTCGTATTCCATCAGTTATTTCGGAACTATTCTTATATACTTTTTTGACTTTTAATTTTCTACATCTATATATTTCTACCCGCAAAAATCCGTTCAAATCTCTTCCAAGCGGAGATTCCCGTATTCCTATCATGCCAAAAAAATCAGTTATACTTTCCAAACTAAATTACCGTTTTTTCACACACGATAGTGAGTCTCTAAATCTAAATTATAGATCCAGCGCAGAATTGTGCGTTTTTGTTTCGAAGCTCTAATGTCACACAACTATTCTCGCAGAATCCAATGCTCATTCTTTTGGCCATTCATCACTTATAACTAGGCCATAGGCTGGTTTTAAATAGATTTTCCATCTCACCTTCCAAACTATGTCCTTCTCCTCCTCTTTTGATCTTTCGGAATCAGTGTTTTTCTCTTAGTAAAATTGCCATTTCTCAATTCTGCTTCAATACAATTTCCATTGGGAAAATTCTTCACTTTATGTTTAACTCCTCTCCGGTTCTTTCTCTTAGCAAAATCTTTTTTCTCTTCCTTTCTCATCTAAAATGATTGCAAAACAAGAATTAAACTACCATTTCCACAGCATTATTCTGTATTTATTACCGACGGTTCTAAGAGTATAAGAAAGTATCGCAGCTTTTTTTATATTCCTAGCCAATTCCTATTCTGTATACTAATTTTGTTTTTACCGCTGATCTACTAGCTATTTTAGTTCGATTTTCAACGTTAATAAGTAAATTATTGTATACTTCGCGGATGATAATTTTTCGTCACAGAAAAGCTCCTTTTCGAAATTACCAGAAACATTCAAAATGTATAATTTTCACGCGATTTGGTTGTACTTTTGAAAGCGCTTTTTAAAAAGTTAAACTGTTTTTGCAAAAATGGAGAAAAAAGTTTAGGGGGTTTTTTCTCCATTTTTGATATTTTTTGCCTCGTCCTAAGTTCGCGCAGCATACATTTCGTTTTTGAAGGTTTCATTAGCGAAGGCATATAATCCGGGCATATTCGGAAAGCAAGCACCAATATACATAGTACGGCCAGAAGTTCTGTCAGTACTTTACACGCGAATAACGACATAACAAAGCAACGGAGACGACCGAATAAAAATTATATTTTCCAGAAGTAGATGAAAAAAGGCTACAAAACTACATAGAAATTATTCGAAATGTCCGCCTTCAGCAGCGACACATTTACGAAGACGTTTTTCTATGGGGAATTACGAATAATCGTGTTCAATGGAAAATTCTTTACAGTTTTCCTGATAGATTTCGATGACTTTTCGCGCTTGCTACCGCTTCTGTCTTTTGCCAGAGAGTGTAATCGACCGGATTTAAGTCGGGCCTACCACTTGGTCAGTCTTCCGCTCTAATAGAATCGGGAAGAATGTGCTGAAGCCAGGTTTGGGTCATCTTCGCTTTGTATCTTGCTGAAAAATCTAGCAGCATGCCTCAAACATCCTTCTATTCAAAGGTTTAACCACCGCGTTCAATATTTTTTGCTAACACAAGCGCGGAGGTTTCAGCCTCGTAAAAGTAAAAGTCTGTGAATCCTTTCTTCCAATTGACAGCCATCCGTAGTATGACTTGAGCCGGATGATGCCTGCGTTGAACGCAAGGTACTTTATCCAGTGCTTCGATAGAAGACTTAGCATCTGTACGCTGTGTGTCACTTTGTTTATTAAACGACTCTTCTATAGTAAATATTTTTTCATCTGTGAACAGGATATCGCGATAAGTGCCGCTACCGTACAAGCGTAACAAATTCCGAGTTCGAACGCGCCTAATTTCTTTTAATTCTTCCGCGTCAACAGGTGCCGAGCGTAATATGCGCAAAAACCTAAATCTTCGTTCAAAATGCACGATACTGTGTGAGGAGCGAGATTCATTTCTCTAGATAGGATTGTTTGTTTCCGCACAGGATTGCGCATTGTACGAACAGCGTTCATCGTTTGTTTCGTTCGTACAGGACGTGGATGGCCTGATCTGACCTGATCATCGAGTGTGTTAGTTTCTTTCTATTTTGCAATTGTACGAAACACAAACCTTTCATTGATACCAAGGCTATATATGAATCTTCGTTGACTGTCATACTGAAATAATGCGATTACCGCAACACTTTTTTCATAAATGCCCCACTGTGACATACAAGCAGTTTGCCGTGGTTACTGGAATACTAATCGTTTACACTTAGGCAGTGTCACCATTTCTCTACACTCAAAAAACTTCTTTTTTTCCAACGCGTTCGAATTTTACTGACAGAACTTATGAAATGCCTCAAAATGTTATTCGAGCGTACTTTGGAAATTACACGATACGTCTAACAAATGGATCGTTGAAAAAAATCAGATCCTGTGAACCGTTTTTTTTTTTTTTTTTAAGTTTTCTTTTAAAATAATTATTATTCTATTTAATATTAATTAACTGCGGGCATCAGCGCGACGATAGTTTATATTTTTGATTCGTTCGCTTTTCCCTGATTTGTCCTCTCCATCCTAACGACGCAGTTATTTGCGACGCCGCTCATGTGTTTTTTGAATGTTCCTCTCTTTCTGTCAAGTGTTCTGCTTTGTATTCCGACCTGTTGAGGCTTTTTCTATTCCTTATTGTGCCTTTTCATATCTTGCCTTTTCTTTCCGCATTAAAATTATTCCTGCTATTTTTGCTCCTTTTTATCAACGAGATTTCTGATCGGATTAAATTATAATCGACTTTCTTCCTATTTATTTGTTACCCCCATTGGTAAAAGAAGACGAAAAAAAGAAAGTCAATTCGAATTCCACCAGAACAGAGAACTTTATCCAAGAACTATAGCAGCCGATGTAATTTTTCCGACATTTTCCGATTTAAAATTCTGCGTCCATTTAAACGGAATAAATATTTCTCGCCAACTTTTTCTATACACGCACATCACCTCACCACCGTTGCTAAATAAAAAGGAAAAACACAAATTAATCTAAAAAAACAGAATAGTAAAAAAAAAATTGTTGTTTATTTTATCGATATCATTAAATGTATAAAATTTACACTAAGACAAACGAAATTATGAAAAGTACTCTCTATTCATTACGAAAATAAGAATAATTACAAATAAAGGTAGTATCTAGAAGAGAAAAGGAACACTGCGCGGCTACTATTAGATAATAAAGTAAACCGAAATAGATGATTATTTCGAATTATATAATAAAATGAAAATATCACAATAACGACAGCTTAGTTGCGTTAGGTACAGAAAGATTTGCAATCTATCCCTATTATTATTAGTTTCTAGTAGCGTTGATGAGATTCTGTGAATGTTACGCAAACCTGGCCATTGAAGAAAAAAGTCACCATTGTTTTAGGCCGAAAATCGGGGGCGAAAAAAACACGCCTATTTGTTATTCCATCGCGTCGCCGGCTCTGATGACGCATTCGCTTCTAAACTGAACCGGTTGTTCCGGCAAGCGTAACTAACACGACCAGCACATACGACGAAAGTTCAAACGCCATTTTCTAGTATGGTCTCCAAACGGCCGGTTTTGTTTTGGTTTTGACGGTTCGTTTCTGCTGTATATCTTGCGTCGAGGTGGGCGACTGCGATCTCACGGACGGCGGACTAGCTGAAGGTGGTCGTCTACTATTCGACTTTGACTTTGGCGGAGAACAGCATAGATCATCTTTGGTGGAAGAGACCACCTGTTGGAAGGCGGATTTGTTCGGAGGTGAACTATCGATCGGACTGCGACAACGTTTCGACAGGTCGTCCGATGATTTAACCGGATGATGACTCGAAGTTGATCCCAGTTTCACGTAATCTTCGTTTTCGCTATTATCCTCGCTGGTAAGTACGGACGATACCGGAGACGATTTCGCAGCCGCGGTTAACGGCAGGCACGACTGAAACGATAATGGTAACAGATAGGAGGATGTTGAAGAGCAGGAAGATGCTGTTGTGCTTAAAGGATCTAACGGTAGATGAGGACCAGCAGCGCCGGGTGGCATGCTGTGATGATGATTGATGCTTGCGGATAGCTGATGTATCGACGGCAGTGAACCATGCAACGGCAGACGTAGATCGGCCAAAGATGGATGCAACGGAGGTAAATTTCCTAAAAAAAAAAAAAACTTAATTAAGTTCTCCGGCAGTACGAAATAATCAATAATTTTAACCTATCCGGTGGTAATGGGGATTCTCGCCGAGATCCGCCTCATTTCGTTTACTCTGCGTTTTCAACTGGTTTAGGATGCAGCGCACAAAAGCAAACAACCGGTTAATTTGTGCACTATCGTTTAGCTAGAGAATTTGGATAGTGTCTAATCTAGCAAATATGAAACTAACATAAAAACGCTTTTTCTATAGAATAATATTTAAGTTGCCCGACGCGAGTTTCGTATTTAATAGTTTCTTAACCGTTTCAAGCGATTCCCATTTGAGAACCGTTTCGACGCACTTGAACCATTTATTAGTTTGGTGATTGCGCTGACTTGGGAAGAGCATAAGTAAGGGTGTTACCATCGTCGACAAAGCTGAGTGCTGTCCCGCGGAAGAAAAAGAAAAGTACATCGAATAATGACACGACCGAGCGAATTACTCTTATTATTCACGAAGTAAAATTTCAAAGTAAAACATAAAAGAAGTCTCTCAAGCGTGAATTCGGTCAGTTTTTCATTAATTCATACGGAGAATATTAGTGTAATATTAATTGATGTAATATTAATTGATGTAATATTAATTGATGAAGCGACTTTTTTTAAATTAAATTTACGAATAACATTTGTGACTTCAGATATCTAACGTTGTAAACACTATGGAAATGGAAGTCTAAATTCTGGGTCTAAATCACCTCCGAGAGTGATTGGAATCAATAATGCTTCGTGGACGACATCAGAGAGGTCACATCGAAATCGGCAACATTTATATTCGAAGTATTCTTAATATTTTTAAGCAACGAATTTCGAGGACTTCAAAATCCTACCGGTGTAATTGAGGAACATAGCGCTTCTGTGTCAATGCGTTATTTTACTTTGTTAGTTCTTTTTCGTTTTCTTTAATGGCCATAACGAAAACGATTGCTCATCACGAAAAATCGATGTGTTTATATTAGATAAAGGTTTTAGTATGGGAAATTTTCAGTTGCAATAACGTTTAAAATAGAAACTTACTGAAAAAAGGGTTTGGTGAAAATAAGAAACCTCCTCTTAGTTATCAGATTCTTTAATTACCGGGATTTCTTTGAAAATTTGGACAATCCGGAAACATTTGAAATAGCCCTGAGTAAAACACGCGAAAAAGAAGTTGCAACTCAATATGGAACACGAGCTAAGCAAAGGATACGCGCCTATATCTTGTATTTCTTAATTTCCCGACAGTGTAGCGGAGAATTTCGAATTATTACAGAGGTCAACTCTATTCTGCGTTAAGAAGGTGGTCAGAAACGGTTGGTTGTGTGCGGCTCATAAGGAATCTTATCGACGTCAAGTTTTGACAGGTAAAAGGTAAGTCTGCCAGTGGCGCGGTGTTTACGATGGAACATAATAGCGACAATTCATAATGAAAAAGAAGCCCTTTAAAGCTGTGTTTTCAGCATACACGTCAACAGTTCTTTAGACATTTCAGCAGAAAGGACTTTAATCCGGCACTGAGGCGGTGGTAGAATTTCTTTCCAATATCAGCCGCAGCAGCAGGGCTAGGTTAGCAGCAGCCGAAAGTAATGGCTTATAATCACGCAAATCCGATTACCACCTAGAGCGACCTGGCATGTAGAATCATTCGGAAAGAGGAAAGTTCATCCTTCTTCGTCGCTCTTTTGTCGGAGCATCGCCTCGAACCTGCAGCTTCTTGTGAATCTGTTGACAGAAATTTTTCGCCCCCGTTATAATAAGGGCGTTTTATAAATAACTCGTTAGGGAAGCGGTCTGTCGTTATTTCTTAATTCCGTCAACGAGTCTAGCTGACACTGTGTGTGTGCGAGTGTGCGCACCTGTGTGTGAGAGTTAATCAGATGATGTGCATGCGAGTTTCTGTTTTTGGTGGCGCGAGTTGTGGAGTTCTTTCGGCGTGTGTTTGCATTGCAGACTTATGCAGCTACGCATCATCGCCGTATATTATCCGCAATCTATTATAACCCCTTTATGCGCACCGAGTAAATAATCAGAAAACGGAAGGATACCTTTCATCCGCGGACCGGTAAACCACCCTACAGCGCGATATATACAACACCATAACACACGGTGCTGAAATCCATTTTCTGCAGCTTCTCCGGCATTCCTTTCACCAGCATAATCCACAAAACAAGAGTGCGCATGTAAACATAGAAACCGCCCGAAATCCACCTACGTGCTTAGTCGTCTATTTTTAACAAGATTCCTTCCTCCAATGCGGCCAACACCACATTCTATCCTATACTTTAATTTACTATGCTAGAAATTAGATATCTGGATTCAGTTGAACCAACATAATAACTGTCTCCTAGTCCGTAAGAATGTTAACCCGGTTCACATTGAATATCACGCGTGCACATTAAAAATTAGCTTAAACGAAATATTTTACTTTGTTTATTTGTTTAGCGTTCGGCTTGTAGAATATAAATACAGTAAATTATTGGAATAAAAATAAGATAACAAGTATAACAAACGAATTAAAAGTATTCAAATTCATTAGAAAAAAAAACCAGGCAGCAATGCTAGAAAGGAAATGCTATATGAACGTAGCTGAAAATTACTACTATATAAACAAACATAAATCTAGCACATTAAACGACCACATTCCAAACATATCCCGTAACGTTCAAGTTCTGCCATTTGCCACGGACCATAATTAGGCTTTCACCGGTTTTTAATAAGGACATTAAATTATTTTCTGGTTTGCTCTTCGCTTTATCCTTCGGTTTCCCTACAGTTTTTTCAAATATTTCCTGGTTTTGCCTTTGTATTTCTCCACTTTTCATATCGTCCGTGTTTTTTATCCCTTTTGATTTCTCGCCGATTATCATTAGTTCTTTACTTTTCCCTTTTTATTTTTAATATATTTCTTATTTATTTTTCTCGCATGCTTTTCCTGTTACATTGATTTCATTCGGTTTTCCTCCGTTTCTTACATAACCATTCACCCCCGTTTCTTAATTCTATGATGACGGTTTGTCTGTTTTAATAACTTTTAGTTTGCTTTTGTGGTTCTTCGCGACACATTCTCGATTTCATGTTTGCGTTTTCAATTTTTATAATTTATTCGAAACATTTATTCGGTTTTGTGTTTATGTTGCAAATTCTACTTTTCTGCTGAAGATAGGCATCGCCTAAAAACGTTTCTGAGCAATATATGCAGATTGTACTTTTAATTCATTCGTTTGCTTGTATATCCCATTTACCTATTATGTTAAACGTAAGCCATATTACAACTATTAAAAATCTGTCATATTTACTCTATAACTGCTACCAATTAGTTATCACTCTCATCATTACTACAACTAGATCGTTACATCCTGGTGAGTGCAGGCTAGTTTTAACTGTAGTCCCGTTTTTGTGTGTAAATATAAAAGAACTGTAAATGTGTCCTAGCAACAGGAAATGTGTAAAAAAATAACAACAGATAAATTATTTTTGGGAAAAAAGCAACAAAACAATAACCATATTTCAATATTGTAACTTATTTATAAACGAAAGATTTTACGCAAACAGATTTTGTTTTCATTTTTTGCTTTATTCATATATTCATTCCGCTTTTTTTTTTGTTTGTCAATTCTGCAATATTCTCACTCATTTTCATGGGGTTTTCTATTTCTATCAGAGTATAACATTATTACAGTTTCTTCTATTTATACTGTTTTCTCACTCGAGACGCCCGTTTGCTTGTACTCAGCTGATATTTGTGAACTCGACGTGTTAGCCATGTTGTTTCACACTTATTGCGACGATATAATTAATTTTTTCAAATTTCAAATTAATTATTCTCTGTTATTTTTTGATCATGTTGCTTTCGGTGTGGGCCGTTTAAACTTGTTTCTCGCCTATTCTTCCATATCAGTTCTCACGTCCAACAGCAGTATCGTATTTTTTTCTCTTCCCTTGGTTCGCACACGCATTTTTCAAGACGTCCACACTAATTTCTGTTCGCCAAACTTACGGTGAGTTAAATTTGACCGGTATACTGCACATTTTCTTTACATAATGCGAAAATAGGCGCGAACTTTGCTCTGTACCCAACTTTTTAGATCTTCCTGTAACAACAGGTTTATTTCTGATTCTGGTAAGCAGCTTTCAGTTTCGGCCGAAATTTCCAAACATTGCTTACCGTCAAATTTCTTTTTTTTTTTTTTTTGACATGGATATGACTTTTTCTGGGCTTAAATTTTGTCCACGATGAAGAAATGTCACAAAAGTTTATAATCCTTATTTATATTTACATTGTAGTGTAAATATTGTGTTCGATTTGTGATCGAAAGTTTGAAAAATGAAATAGTCGTATTATTACACATCATCCGAAAGACACACCCACACCACAATGCTCTTCTGTACAAAAAAGATTCGGAGATATTGTTTTTTGTTTTCTTTTTATGATCCTAATACTTCTACACATTTCGTACCTTCTGCCCTCCTCCTTATTTATTTTCTTCCTATTCCGCAAATAAATAATTAATCCTTTACTGCAATCTGGCTCTTAATAACGTTTATTGGCTCTTATCAAACTTTTCACAAATGCTCATTTTAAGATCGATTTAATTTTTCTATTCTGATAATCTTATCTTTCGGAAAAATGATGTCCCCCTTAAATTCACACTGTATCCGTATTTTCTTTTCTGATGTGTCATGAATTTTGAAGTAATCGTTGTTTTCTTTTATCTGCGCCTTTGTTTCATAAACAACGTCGTATCCAATATATACGAAATTGACTGTTACCAGTGGCGAATAATGCCCGCTTCTAATCATACGATAAAGTACCGAAGCAAATTGAAAAAGAAAGAAACCTGCCGCTACTTTATTAGCGACAGAGATTAACTAGTCCCTAAAAAGACAGTTTTTAGCTTGCCAGTAGAAATCCAAGAAGTCGATGAGGAAGAAAAATTCTTAATTAATGGTTTTAAGCCTACAACACTTGCCGGTCCGTAAATAGTTGAATTCCGATTTGACAATCTGCTCATTTTCGATGATTTGTTCATCAAACTTTCTGACAGTTTTTCTAAAGTTAGCGGGTCACTGAAAGCGTACTCAGAACACACATATATGAACAATAATTTTCGCTAATCGAGCTACATGCGCGTTTACTATGCATATTTTTCGCTGTGACGCTGTGACTATGTTTATTTTATCATGGCGAAATTCGTACGTAAAAGTGAATCCTTAATGTTTACGTACTAATGTGAGATTGTATGTCGAGTTAATTCCATTTCAACATTTTTGTCTGAGGACAAATATTGGGGAAAAAAATAAGATTCCCCGCCGTATGTGTTACTATGTATTAAACCTTGCCTAAGCCATCAACTGCAGGAGGAGCATTCATCAAGAGGTAAACCCCCAGACCGGATTAGGATTAAAAATGAATAGAAGCGAACTGTTTTCTTTTGTGGATGATGTCGCAATACTCTTAGAAAACACTGAGATGATAAACCGATAAAAGAAACGGAAGAAGACAGAGTTTGGCTCAAGATCCCATTTTTTTGGCGGTGGTGGTGGGGGGGGGGCAGTGTCTAACAAACTTTAAAAACATGTTAGATGAAAAAAAAGACAATAGAAAAATCAAAACAACAGATAAATTTAAATATTCAGCAGAGATAATTCAGAGAAATGAATCGGACAGACACACTCTGAATGGAATAGAATGAGCATTTGCTGTAGATAGATTATTATTTAGCAACAAAAACTTATTCAGTTCCACAAAGAACATTGGAAAATAAGCTCTCGTGAAAACAATAACACAATTCAGAATACAGAAATATGTTTTTAACTCTATACTGCTCGATATTTTTATTCTGTAAAGAAGAAGCCGAAGAGGCCAAGGTATTTAAAAGATATGGATAGAAGGAGGCTGTTTGGCAAAAAGTGAAAAAATAAAAAGCAACATCC
Source organism: Icerya purchasi (assembly GCA_039619475.1). Lineage (NCBI taxonomy): Eukaryota > Metazoa > Arthropoda > Insecta > Hemiptera > Monophlebidae > Icerya > Icerya purchasi. The sequence continues at coordinate 252,664,286 of CM077115.1, read as the reverse complement.
TTCTAATAAAAAGAAAAGGAAGTCTGGAAGGATTATGCGGATTTCTAAAATGTCACCTAAGCTTAACGATTAGAAAGCCAAAGAATACGTCAGCTGTGAGAGTAACCGGTTTTAATAAAGTCGCTGTTGATGATTTTTACAAAATACCAGGCGAATTTTACGACAAATGTATAAATTAAAACCCGATCATCGTGTATTATATAACCATGATGAAATGAAACGTCAATTGTTCCGAAAACAAAATTTAAAATAATAGAACCAGTTACAAATAAGTGAGAGCATTTTTATAGAGGTGAGGTGGGGGGGGGGGAGCGAGATACTGCTAAAATGTGTTTGAGTGCAGTTGGAAATTTTTCATATTTTCTCAGAAGCGAATGAACGACGAATGAATAAGAAGTGCTTCGCTGAGTAGTTCGGAAATTTGTGGTGAATCTTGTTGGATGACTGCTGAATTATTTTTTCAGTAGATAGAAAATTCATCCGGAAATGGTGGACCTACTTTATTGCACCTGTATAAAATGTCAGGCACTCACTGGAATATTATGTTTTCCACTTTACATTACACATCGTCTTCAACCACTCGATATTGCATTTATTACGAAAGCTCTAAGCACGTATTAAGACCATGCAATATCGTAATAGTTGATATTCGTGTAGCAGAATTATTTTGTAAAGTTTTTGTACAGGCCTTATTTACGTCAACCGCTATTGATACCTTTAAAAATGTGCCGGATTCAACCTTCTAATAACATTGTTTCCACAGAAGCCGATTTCCGGGTTATTGCGATAGATATATAGGCATTTGTTTTATGAGAAAAATGGTTCTTCAAGGAGACCGAAAAATCCAGTTGTTCCTTTTGGTCTGTACAATAGAAGTATCGCTGTCAAAGGAGATTTTTCCCTTTCATTAACTGGCCTAAAAAAAAAAATCTAGTACCAACGTCAGCAGTAGAACCGAAAATACATGAGCATCACGAAAACGTGGGTATTTTGCAATTATAACATCTCGTGCAAAAATGAATTAGATGCAAACAAAAGAAATGCGAAGGAAGGAAAATTACAAACGGGAGTAATAAATTAAAGGAAAAAGAAGAAAAATGCAATACACAAAAGGTAATTTAAAAAAATGTTTATGGGGCACAAAATTAAATATTGATTCCACAGAAGATCGGATAAATTGTTAATTCGCCCGGTAATCTCACCCCTGTGCTACCGTCAAAAACGATGAAGATACGACGCGCGAACGTCGAAAAAATTAATTTTAAATTCAAAATCAATTTAATAACAGAAAATTTTTATTTGTATTTTAAATAGAAATTCAGCTGAAAATTTGTTTTATAGCTAAAAGATTTATCGATCATCTTATATAATATATATATATATATATATATATTAGCCGAGAGGAGTTATCATGTTTCGCTGGCTGGGCATGATCGGGAAATTTGACTTGTTTAATATTTTTTTGTTTTATTAAGAAACTCGAACAATTTGTTTTATTTATAGAGTTATAATGAGAGATTAAAATTATTAACTCTGAAAATAAATTTTCTCGTTCACGAAAATTAATTACTTAATGCTAATACCCCGTCTTCTACCGCATACACCTACATGAGGTCTATTTTAAATCGGCCCTATCAAAATATTGCCAAAAAATTACCGATTAGCACATGAAAAAAAAAAAAAAAAAAAAAAAAAAAAAGCGAAGAAAGCCTCTTTTGAATAACCTCGAACGAAAGAAGAGACAATGTCATTTCAGAAGAATATCTAACAAATGTTTGCACGTAATACGCATATATAAAAATTTCGTACCGAAAATTAATGCCAAATTACATAAATTGTAATTGTTTAGTGAAAAATCCCCACGCGTAGTGGTGGCTGTTGTTGAACTGCAAATTTAGCTACCCGAATCAGTCTATACCACATATTTTAATTCGGATAGCGAATTCGCTGCGGTATTTAATGAATTCTTTACCGCCATTAGAGATTAATATTTAGAAATTCCGGCACGGATAATGTGATAGGTAATTCATCCATTTATTTTAAAATTTCGATAATTTTAGGACTGTATGACATTAGAATTAAAATTGAAGAATTCGATAATTTACACATATAAACGTATCGAAATAACACGAATTTATATCGAATTAAACCGAACAAATTGCTAAACAAAAAGTAAAAATCACTATGCGCTTTGCGCTTTTTATTTCTAAGTTGAACTCCGAAAAGTGTGGAGAAACTCTTAAAAAAAAAAAAACAAAAAAAAAAATAATTTAACCTCCGTAGAAAAAACACATTTTGGAAAACCTACTCTACATTACACCGAACGCCTTGTAACATTTTCGTCTTCGCGCGAAACGCATATTGTGCATTCTCGCATAGTCACTCGAATGCGCAAAATATTTCTGTGACCGGAATTTTCTGCTGGTAAATGGATGAAGCGTTCAAACTTTAAGTACTCAACAAGCTGTAAGTTTTCTATTAGACTCTTATACTACTGCATTGGCTGATTCGGGTGCATTGCACTTGATCAAACGTATTTTTTTGAATTCTCTGAGTCTGCATCTTTTTAACATGACAACCTATCACGCCGCCGATAAACCATTCATCATCAATTTGCTCCAATCATGACAATCGATCAGCTTCGACATAAAATCGCAGGTAATTTCTTTTTTTTTTCTATTGCGCACCTACAAATTTGTAACGTCATCGTAATCCAGCAGATTTATTGAATCGTCTGTAGCGTTTACATAAACAAAACAAAACGTCACGCAAACTTTCGATTGATCGCAGTTGTCAACTCAAAGCGAAAGAGTGAAAATTGAAAACAATTAATGCAAGAGGTCCCCGTGTAGACGTCAAATTCACCGCTAGGAAAACGAAATCAATATAGGGCCCATCTTTATAGTCGGATTTCTTTGACCCCATTGCATTGTAAAAATTGATAATTCATGTAAAATGTTGTTTACAAGTAATCGAAAATAAATAATTAAGACTGAATATATCGAATGTTTATTTGATACGCAAAGTCACTGCGAGGAAATTTTTAATCGTGTGTGTTTGCTTTCGTGTAGCGTTATTTTGAGGATTTTGCTATTTCGTACAGTGTTGTTTTATTAAAATTGCTACTTAGTTCTATTTTAAATATTACTTAATGTGTATATTCAAAAAGTGTATACTTAGAAAGAAGTGTCAAAATTACTAGACCACATTCAGAAAATTACTAATTTTGGTAATCTGTTAGTGTTCGCTGATATAAAAAGTCAAGTAAAAAACAAGAGTTTAAAGTTGCTTGTTTTTTTTTTTTCTTTTCCAAATTAGAACTAAAGCATTCTAATTGTAATTTTGTATAATTAGTCAAACACAACCACTAATTGTAAAAATTACATTCCAGATTTCTGCCTGATACTATCACAGTCACAGCGGCGGCAGATTAAGTTTTTAAAAAAAAAAAAATTAAAAAACAACGGCGAGCTACTAAAAAAATACAGGTATTTTTTCGAACGATTCAATAACAGTAAAAGTATTTATAACAAAGTGATATTTGTTTTTTTAGTTGTGGTTGGTTTGATCATGGTAGAATCACCGTAATTGTGATGAATTAATGGCTATTGGAATATACCCGCCATACTATAATGTACGAATGACCGTAGCTTAGTAATTTTGTTCGATTTTTTTAAATATGAACCGCATACTTATTTAGTCGATATCCCTATCGTGCTTCTCGAAAATAGATTTGTTCCTCCGAGACTGGGTTGGCACAGTTGAACTATTTCTTTTTAATTTCTTTCCTTTTCCTTTTCTCCGCTTTATTCACTTTCTTAACTTTCGCTGTTCAGTCGTACTCCGGCGTCTGCTACACTTGCGATATGGTCAGTTTTTAATTTTCTACCCATTCTCTTTAGGCATTCGTGATCTAAAAGCATTACGGCCATGTTTGTTAGAACTAGATTGTAAATACATAAAATTGCTCGACAGATCCGATTTTCCTACAGCAAACTGGAATAGAAAGTAGAACGTTCGACCGAAAGAGATGAACACTTAATAAACACACGATCCGTATCACAAACATGCTCTTCGTTTGGGTGGAGAAGACAATATGAAGGAAGGAATAAAGTATTGCTTAAGGGCGCAGACGAATAAGGGAGACAACAACAGAGCGACGAAGTGAAGGAAACAAAGAAAACCACGGATTGTCAGGAAGACTAGGTTGAATTGTTAAAGAAAAAGGAAACGTACAAATCCGACTAAAATCTAAGATGAAAACCTTTGCAAAGCGGAAGGAGATTAGACGATAAGATTTTTTTAAAAAAGAAGTGGGAAGAGGCAGCAACCTGAGCCAAGGAGGCCGCCACTTCATCACCGAAGATGTCCGAATGGTTAGGAACACACAGTAAATATCAATATAAATGCAAAGGAGGGAAGAAAGAACTTGGATAAGTGATGCGGAGTATAAAATAGAGTCACAGGAATGATCAGATAGGGGAGAATAAATTAAAGGGCGGTCATGGAGTCAGATATAATCAAGAATTTAGTGGAAAAGTGATTGGAGGAAATGGAAATAATGGAACGTCGGACAGTCATTAGTTTATGAATATGGAACTGAAAGGAGACAGACGAAAAGATTCTGAAAAGTTAAAATCGAGAGGATAAAAGAGGCACCGGTAAACACGGTTGCATGCGATCGAAACTGGGAATTGATAGAGTACTGTCGAATTCCTGTCTAATTAGGGCCTGCGGAAGAAATTTCGGAGAGCGCAACGGTAAATTTTTTGTTATATTTGTATTTTAAATGAATAAAATTTTGCAACAATACTTTTATTTTAAAACGCTATATATTATGCACAATTATGGTTCGAAAAATGATGTGCAAAGTGTAAAAAAAACTTTAATACAGACCCATTGCTTATGTAATTATTTTATTTCACGCGTAGGCATTTCGTATGTTTTTCGCGTATTTAATTAATCCTCGGCCGTTTTATATCATAAAAAGCAGTTTTAATTAATAGGTGTAAAAATCAATACATTTTCTTCGATTACGTACATTATTTGGTGCAAATTCAAATTTAGTTAGAACGTTACTTAAAATTACAAATCAACGTAATTTTTAATGTTTTGCTTACTATATGAAACATGTCTAATAAAATCATAAACTTTACACTTTTTCAAAAACAAAGTAGTGAAATGAAAAATCAGTTTAGTATTTAAATAAAATGTACAGATTTTATGTACTAGCGGTATGTACCATATAAAAAATCCTGAAGAATATAAATAAAAGCGGTAATGGACATAAGTAAAATAAATTGATTGCAAAATACAATTTTACAAACACCTTTTTAGACATCTTTAAGATTTTTAGAATACTTTAACGATATATATTATCGAAAAAAATACTTGAACATACACTCTAGAAAATAAATTACTGCGTGCGAAAAAAGTATGAAAAGTTGAAAGTTAAACTTTGAACAAGAAAACTTTAAGTCAGAAACATCTTCATCTGAAAGTGGAATAGGCGTAGTGTTTGGAAAATGTCGGTCTGTTTAGGACAGGATCTTCGATGACTGGCACTTTTTACTTCACTTGAAAAAATATTGTGGTAGGGTTTTTTTTTGCTTTTTTTTATTTCAGTCGTGTCGTGACAAACCGCAAATAAATGAAACCCCGGAAACCGGGGGGGGGGGACACCACTGAATGTACGAAACAATAAATGCGTAGTGAAAAATTTTTAAAAGCACTCTCTAACGAAGAATCTAGGAAATTTAGATTTTCGGGAACACCTTTGCATTTTTTTTTGTTTGTTTTTTTTTTTTTTTTTGTATTGCGATCCACCAGGCCTCGGTATGCGAGCAATTTCAAAAAGCCGCTAGTTGGTGGTAGTGGCCATCTACAATTCCTGAAAATACTGCCTATGTGCCATTTGTAAACGCGTTATACATACACGGAGAAGAAGATTACACAATTTTTCCATATTGCTCCAAGCGTATAAGTAACATATAGTATCATATTAGTACGATATACACATCGAAATGGTACGTGTAATTTTTGCAAATTGAGAATAGAAAATCACAAATACCCGTGACAGACTAATAGGATGTACTAAATTATCGGTCGATATCGGTAAATGTTGGACGGTGTGTGGCAGAGATAAGATTTTGACGTATGTCGAAGAAGCTTTCGCGCTTTGGTCTGTGAATTGGTATCGAGGAGGTTGTAGAAAAGGAGTAAAACATTTTTAGCCGGGTGGTTTTCCGTTCGGTTTTATTTAGCATCTTTCTTCGATCGGAAGACGCTTTTTTTAGAAGACAAAAGCCGTGTATTTTTCGGTCGCACCATTAACCGATCTGGCCTAAGCGGGTCACGAGGAAATCAAAGAAAAAACGGAATAAAGGAACGATCAATTTTAGATCTTCGTTTAAAGGAAGTAACGATAAAAACTTAAAAAAAAAAAAAAAAAAAACTTAAAAAAGAAAAAAGAAAATACAAAAACGAAACCACCCAATACCGAAAGAATGGGCATGTACAGATTTCCAGATTAACCCCGCACTCTGTAGAGTGTAGTGTCGCATTTGTGAAATTAACGTAGCCCGTTTTCGCCGCTCGACAGCGTGAGTATCGCAGTAGCGGTGGTGGTCGTTTGACAGCGGCCCGGCGTATGGGAAATGGGTTTAACCGAGATACGGTTGGCCCCGGGCCATATGGCGTAACTATCTGCTTCTCGCGTAACAATAAACGGGTAAAAAAGCGAACCGAACGGAAAAAAGATACATTTCCAGCAAGCCTCCAGCGTGCCCGGAGTGGTACGCGTCACGCGATATTATTTTACAAATCGCGCTCGTTCGCGGAGACCGCGCGGGTTCCCGTGGAACCAGTACGGCGGGTAGAATGTACGCGCGGATTCTTCCCATTGATGCATATCAGAAGCGGTAAGGCGGTGACCGGCGCGGCATCAAGAGCAGAGCGGATCGGCCATTAATACGGCAGAAATATTATTGCAAACGTCCTGGAGACACACTCTTGTGCGCGACCGAGTGCTACAGATGCAGAACGGCGATAATAATAATGGAGAGGCGCGCGGATATGGGCGAAGGGTGGTCAGGAACGAGGGAATATAATTTCCTTCGAATTGGCCCTTCCCAAAAGGATACGGAATTGACCAGCCTTGCACGGGGCCTCTCGAGAAGCATATTGCATCAGCGGAGAAGCGAACGTAGTCGGCAGACTGCTGCGTGCGGTACACATCTGCAACGGCGCTAGAACCGATGAGGGCCGAAGAATCTGTAGCAGTCGAACCGAAATGTAACGTGTGTATGATCGAAGCGCAGCTTTTGTCTTGTTCGTCTTTTGTTGCCGACCGACCAGCACGGCCTCTCTGAATCCGACTGCGGCAACCGAATCAATCCCCTTTCATATTTGACCCTCGCGAATAGTACTCGTTAACCGGAGGGTAAATCAAATCAGTACTCTCCTTCGGTGAGTCAGTACCAAACTATTATTATTACCATCGTCATCATTGCCGCCGCGTCCTCATTATTATTACTACTAGTGCCGGCGCTACTGTTTTCCGCCTCTATCCTCACAATGTACAATGGCAGCGCCAAAGATGGCGGGCTTCGCCGAATTTGGGGTGGTTACTGTTGCCGAGCGGAAAAGAGGATAGGAAAAGGGAAAAAAAGATGAACACGAGTTCATTTTACATCGGCAATTACAATTTTACTGTTTTCTTTTGCCGTTGTAATTATGACGCGGCCATATTCCTTATTATCCTTATAATACTTCTCTACTCTTCTATCTAACAATAAGGCTACCGAATTCGTCAGATGCTCGCCGCGTTTTATTTCCGTCCAACTGTCAATGAGTAGCGAAGAACTGATGACCTCTTCCGGGTGGCCTGTTCTGTAATGAAAAGTTTTCGCGCACCCAAAGGATATTTAAGTTTACCAAAATGACAGCGTAGAACAAGGTAAATTGGAGCGTGACCGACTACTAGGCTGCCGAAAGGAAAATTGTCTAGCAAGTGGTAATCGCGTTGTTCTGTCTGATTCTCGCAGCTACCGTTTGGCTTTTAATTTCTAAGAAATGTCCGCAGGTAAAAATGTTGCTAAAATCACAATGGTAGGGAAAAAGTTCCGAATCAAAAATCATTGCGTACGTTTACGAATGGCCATTAAAAAGAAAGAAAAGAAAACATCTAATTTCGAATTTTTCTCATTTTTTTTTTCTTTTATTTCTTTTTGATCGTCATCCGTCGATGGTTTACTGTGAACTTTATACATCATCCGAGTTTCCCTGTATTATTGTGCGCCAGTTTGATATTAAATCTGCCACGGGCATTCTACCTAGTTGAGAGTCGACGTTAACGATCTGTTAACGGCTTATTCCTCTTTTAGCGACGCATTCATCTGTTGTCGGCACTTACCTCTAAGAAGGAAGTTCTTTTCGATATGCTCTTCTCGGTAAAATTTCTAATGAAAAAAGCAATACGAGAGTGTGCTTGAAGAGAGGAAAAATACCTGAGTATGCTTGAAGGGGGTCGTACTTGCGAGAGACATTTTATGCACAGTCATTATGCGAACTCTGAAATTATATAAGTGAAAACAGTAGCCGGTCATACAGTTTTGGGTATTGCGCAGAATTGGTATACTTACAAACGTCACTCATTTTACGAAAATTTCGTATAATGGGAAGGTAGAATGTTTTTAGTGTAAATAATTTTGATTTTATATTGTGGCAACAGTTATGTACGAATTGCGCCGTGCAGGTACCCCGCCCTCCTTTAAATCTGGGAAAATTTTATATTATCTAAAATTTACAAAATTAAACGATTGTTTTGATTTTGTATTTTGCCGTCATGTTCATTACCAAAGATCGTCGCGGGTCGGTTAAATTACACAAAAAAAAACCTTCCTCTGAGGAATCTCGATTGAAAACTGAAATAAAAGTCGTTCGGTAATTTCTAACCATAGCGCACACAGGCATATAGAAACCACTTTTTATTCTGTTATGCGCATCAAAGATTTTTCGGCAGCGTTATTTTAACTACAAATTTATTGATTTATTGATTTATTTATTATATTTATTATATTTATTGATTTATTTATTTATTATATTTATGGACTCGCTAACTGTGGACATTAACTCAGCACAATGAAAACTTAACGAGCGGAAGCAGTATTAGCTCAAACAGAAATCACCAGCTAATGTAGGTTGCGGTCTGGATTAAAACTTATTTAGTAACAAATATAAAAACTACCTCTCAACATAGGCGTGGTAAAAACCAGGCAAAAACAGCTATTACCGAACGTCATATTTTGTTAAACCAGTACTCACTTTTTTACAAAGTATTAAAGGTAACATAATTTTTTAGGTTGGCCTAGCGGCCAGTCAAAAAAGTATACTGGAAACGACAATTTGTCATTTTTAATTAATGAAAAAAAAAAAAAAATAATCAAGATTTACTTTAAAAATTTGATAAAAATGCGCTCAAAAATAAGAAATAATTTTCTTTCAGCAAAGAGATAATATTATAGTTTACAGTAAAACATACAAATTAAGAACCTTGTGATTTGAGTCTCGGTACATCAAATCGACAAATTGCAATGAAAAATTGAAAACCACATTCAACATTTGTTTAATGTTTTCAATACTTGATGGAAAATGAGCGATGATCGTGCTATCTAAATATTTTTGCAATTTTGTATCGATATAATCTAATTAAGGTAGAGATTAATGTTCAGGAATTGTCATTGTATCTCCATATCACTGTAAAATGTATTATCTTCGCGTCGAATAAAATTATTCTTTTCAATTTTTACGAGGGTTTTTATTAAATTTTTAAAGTGAATCTTGAAATCGGTACTTTATTGATTAAACGTCGGACAAAGGCATGTGCGTTTACAACAAGTAAAAATATTAAACGACGATTGTAAAAAAAAGAAATCAATCATTTTATCGAAATTTCCTCCTTCAAGTGGATTCGGTCAAACAGTCCAAAAAGCAACTTCACCATTTTGCGTATTGGTGCATTTTTAAAAAAGTTGCCTTTTGAAAAATGAGAAAAAAATACGTTTAAAAATTTTCAATAAGTGTTTTTTTCTTAACGGCTCACGCGTTCTTAAAAAAAAAAAAAAAAAAAAAGTCAACAATCGCTTACCTGGTAATAGGAACGGCCCGTTACCGGCCGAGTAAGCAGGGTAGGCCGTAATGGACGGCAGGTTTGCCGGGTTGCAGAACAACGACGACGGTGAGGAACAACTGGACGATGGCGAGGTAGCCGACGTGCTGCTGCTGCTGGTAGCTGCGGCCGGATTCGCCGTGAGAGCCATCAGATGGTTATTGAAATATTCCGCTGATAAGGCGCTCACGTAGGACTGATCGAGCCACGGAAGGTGAGACATCGGGTAGGCTCCGAACAGGAGCGGATGCTGCGCCGGATAATAATGGTAATCTGTAACAGATCGGGAATTTCGAGTAATAAATTAATAATGCGCCGCTACCTGCAATCGGACGGACACGTGTTCGAAAATTATACGGTAAAAAAAGATTATTCCCGCAGCCGCCGCTCGCGACTTTTGCAAAACGCGCGCGCGCGTTCCAGAACCTTAGCGCGTATTTTTTAATTAATCAGATTGGCCGCGTTCGGGGAACGGAGGACTACTTTCGAAGGGATTTCATTACAACTTTGGTCGTTCTACAGAGGATACGGTGTCCGACGGAAAAGGGATTAAAGTGCGCACACACTCGGAGGAAACTTTCGGCGAATCACTCTAATCAACGGCTTAGCCGGCCTAAAGCCACTCTGCGCAAATGCCAAACGGTTTGTAAGGCCGGGCCTTTTTTCTTTTTAGCCTGCGTCGCTTTTGGCACACTTGAATAATAAATGCTCTACACCTCCATTCGGACCGTCGCCTCTTTCATCTTTCGCCTTCATTAGGAGACACCGCCGCCGCGCCGACTCCAGCTGCAGTCCTTTCATCCGAAACGAAAAAAGCGGGGGGCAAAAAGAAGTACGCCTCCTGTCCACTAGCGACCGGACATATTCTAGTACCGAACTGTGTTACGCGGGGTAATACAGCTTTCTCTTCTATTATTCAAAACAGCCATACTCTACTCTTCATATACTAACCTTATCAGTGAACAATCCCAAACTTCCGCGCCACCCGAGAACTTGGTCCGTCCCGTTAACGGATGCCAGCATTTTAATTTTGACTCGTATACCGCCCGGGTGGGGGGAGTTTGCGTACTTTTCAGTCTCATAACTTTACTCGCTTTTTTTATCGACTGCGTTTCCGTTCGTCGACGATTCTACCGCGTACTTTCTTTCCGTTTAACGCTCGCGAGGGGAGTCGCAGAAAAATCCGACACACGAATGCGCTTTAATAACTCGCTGCAGTTTATACGAGAGCCCCGGCATGGGGAACACTCTTTACGTACTTTGTTTAGGCGACAAAGTGACGTTTAATATTCCAGCGGCCTCCGAACATTGTTACAAACGTTAAAAACAGAAGCTCTCTCACCTATACTTTCGGACCCTTTTTCCCTATCTCGAACGACACTTTATACTTTTTTTCCACTCGTTACCCAGCCCGTATTTTTTCCCCTTTATTTTCCCATCATCTGGGCGCTTTTATTGTCATTCGTATCGCAGTGCCGGTGATTATCTCTTTCGCTGCTTACCGTCACACCGATTTTAATATACCTTTACAGCTTTCCCTGCAAAATGTGACTTCGGAAGCTCTAATAAAACAAAACGATCAAATTTAACATTCCTGCTCGCGATTTCGTATCATCGTCCATTATTATTATTATTATTATTATTATTATTATTATTATTATTATTACAATAAATCCGCTGCGGAAGTTGCCAATAACCTATACACAAAATATTCTCGCTGTTATTATCGTTATTGCTTTTGTTTTCTCGTTATTTTATATTACTTTATTTCCTTGCATTAGGCAACGTTCGTTTCTGTTATTTGGTTTATTTTTTGAATTATTTGGACGTCATTTTTTTTAATTTTTTGTTTTTTTTTCTCCTTTTATCATAACGAAAAACTACTCGAGATTTTCTCAAAATTATAAAATTGCCATTTAGGAGAATGAGAAATTGCACAATTCGGCTAATGACTATAGTTTTGACTGGATTCAATATCAAAAGATCACAATGGAAATTGGATCATTAAAATTCGTCGGTCGCTACTTAATCAAATTATAGCGTACGATTTTCAAGGTTTCAACGTGTGAATTATGTTATCAGAAGACAGTCGACGACGATTCTTCAATCAACATTGACGAGATATTATTCTATCGTCAAAGCCGGTAGCGTACGTTTTATTTTAATTAATTATATTAAACTATATCGGGCACTGTAAATAAATATTTTGTTTTTAATTCGTCATTTGAACTAGATTGCGTTTTCATATTTTTCATTATTCGATCGCGTATGATAATTCGACTATGTTATATAGAATTGTGTCTTCAACATTATTCCTTATTTTCCTCTATTACGGTGAAAATTACAAGTGATTCGAAATAAATAAAGAAGAAATCGACTTTTAATTGTCAAAAATTACGAGCAAAAGCAGAGATGATATTTTTTACTTCGTTTCTATTAATACTAATTCGAATTTGGCGAAATTATCTTAATCTGTTCTCAGTCGATACAAAGAGAATCTCATTTAGTGATTTGTCTCTTTCAGTATATTTTTATTAGCTAATTTATTTTCTAAGAATAACCATTATTATATACTCATTATTATTATTATTATTATTATTATTATTAATATTAATATTATTAATTAGTATACTTTAACATTTGCAGGGCTGTGAAAAATCATGTAACATTTTTGTCTAACGTTTTGCATCGACAAGATGTAACTTTTTAATCCTCTCTCTTGTTTTTATTTTCGTATATAGGTTAATGTAACCTGTAAAAGTGACCAGCTGGATCTTCTATAAAAATTATAAAAGATACAAGACGAGATGCGACCGTGTATTGCATATCACAGTTTTATTCAGTCAACTATAATCAGCAATTTTGAACCATAATGAAAATAACTTGACAACTTCGCTTGTTATGCGGAAGAAATATTAGGCTAGTTCGGTTTCCTTTAAAATCCATACTGTTTCATGTGTGTTTTCTATTAGATCTATTATTTCCGGTTTTGGAAAAATTCCATGGGATATCGCTGGCTTCTTAAATTCTGCCAAAATTAAACTAACTGTAGAGGGTATTTGCAGGTCACCATCCAAAGGTTATCGTGACTTTCTGCCAAAAAAGATAACAGCTTAGGATTTGCGAACAATTTAAGATCAAGTACCGATTTCCATTATATCGATTAGAACCGAAAATTTAATGAGAGACGAATGCGTATTTTCAAAATTTGCCAATAGAGGACAACTCTGAAAAAATAATGTAGTCGTCAGTTTTTTTGCGAAGCCCCTAACACATTGATCGCTACATCAGACTAATTTTTAAATTGACTAATAGATTTGTGTGAAACATATACAAAAAATAAAACGTCACTTTTTCTATAACACACACGCATATATATATATATATATATATATATATATATATCAGTTCTTTGGATCCACCGAAAGGAAGACACACTGGACGACCCCCAGTGTGTCGACAGCTCTTCTACAAATCCACACAAAATGATACATTTCAATTGACAATTCTTAAAAAAATAAATAATTTACAGTCTTCGCGACAGTTTGATACTGCTTTAATATTCGAAAGTTAAATAAGCGAGTGTATCCGTCGGAAAATATGGTCGGTAGCGTAATAATTGATGGTCTCTACTGTTAGATGAGATTGCATGTAAAAAAAAACTAAAAACGTCAATTATCGATCACCCGGATTAACACAATTATCCTTTTCTTCCAGATCATTACGTCCTTATATGATAGTAGGTTCGTCCGGGGTGAAGACGTGATCGTATTCGGTGAAATTTGCGTAAAAACGCAATTTGTAAACATATACCGTGCCAGCGGTCGTTGATATGAAAATATTTACGTTCGTTATGTATCGACCATCGAAAATAAACCATAAACAACGTTGTTTGTAAGAATCGAAAGAGAACGATGACCGGCACGCGGCAATGGATTCTACGACGTTGTCATGCACTGGAATAACCCCATATTATAAATTAAACTTTTACCTTGCGGAGAAAAATTGTTTACTTTTCAATGACGTCATGGATCTTTTTAAAGATATCGAAAATGTTTTCAGTAGTCGTCTTTCCAATAAAAATTAATGGGAAAAATAGCAATCAGTAATGCCGTTGTAATTTGCTAGCGGGGTAGTAGATAATACCGAAAAAGAATGCCGGCAATTATCGGCTATCGAAGTATTCTTTCTAACGATAAGGACAGCCTTCGAGTCCTGCAGCGTTTGTTAATTTCTTCAAATTAACTCGCAACGTTCGATTTTCTTACATTTTTCGACAAAACCGGTTAGTCTAAATAACGAACGGAAAAAATATGTAAATAAAAAGTAACCGGTTTTGAGTACGACATACACAATTCCCCCAAGTTCCGGAAACGTTCACAATTATTATTACAATGGAAAAAAAGAAGATACGAGATCGTTCGGAAATAACAATCGATTTCTGTGATTTTTTGTGCTTCTTCCCTTACGGTAAAATAAAAATGTAAATGTAGCATGGAAATCTTTTTTTTTTCTTCTCTTATTCCCCGGGTCCTATCAATACGCGCGCAAAAATTAGGACTCGCAAGGAATAGAACCTGACTAAGATCACTGTACACCAAGGATGGAGAGAAGACAATGACAATCAAAGTCGAATACTAACCGAAATTAAGAAGAAAAAAAAAAAAAAAAAAATTATATATATGTATATATAAGTAAAAATCGGAAAACATTTATTATCTTTGGAAGGCAAAGTTCTAAGCTGAATTCTGGGAAAAACGGTCGAACCCTGACGATTTCGTAGATACCGAGACTGACTGACTGATTATGGCGGAATTAAATCGCTTCGTTCAATGTAAACAAAATCAGCATGGTGAAGGCAATAGCGCCCCTTGCAGACGATAAACATCTGAAGGCGCCTCCGGGTACCGAAGTTTAATGGGTTTTTCTCCTTATCATCAAATGAATACTCTCGGCTTATTATATATATCGATGAGCACGGGAAAACAGGAAAAAACAAACTAATCAAAGAGATAAGACGCAAACTTTCTACTAGTTACAGTAGAAGAGCAGATGTCGCTGATTGGTCGGACCGCTGTAAAAGGCGTAACTATAGCGTGCTTTCGAGCGGGACATGTTTGTGTTTCGATGAAGAAATCTCGTAAAACGCCAGATCTTCATATGGCACCGGAACAGAATTTGGCGCCTATTAATAACACTGCGCACCACCATCTCTGCGTGCATGGCATGCTCCAATAAAACATATCCGATCTTCTATGTAAAGTTCACATGCTGGTGGCGCTATGTTTAATTCCATGGCTCCTATTTATAGATCATCCGTTTCTTCTTCTTTTTTTGTATTTTATTCTTTTGATTTATTTCCAGCTCCGTCTATTTACACAACTGCTTCTCGTTAATCAAAACGCAATCTGAATATACAAAGCGACCGGAGAAAATTCTGCTTTGCGTGTTGGACTTGATAAAATACGCTTAATACGAAGAATCGTAAACATTATCATTCCGTTTATACACTGGGTTCTCTTATCCGTCTGGGTCTACACGTTCCGAGTTCGTTTTGTATTTTAATGGCGCATCCGATATTTAAACCTTTTTCTCCTTTTTTTCTTTTCTTTCAGTAATGGATCATCATCGAGGCCATACGAAAATATCTAAATTACTTGAATGAAGGAATGGCATTTGATAATTCCTTCGCATAACAACAACTCATGGTTAATTGAATTGAAAATTCGTCAAATTTTTAATTAACGCCGACTCGTTATCAGTTGGCAATTATTTCGCAGTTACCCGATATGAAAAACGTACTGATTATTTTTAAAATTTAATTTCATTTAATATCACTTTTTTCGGAAATTTTCGCCTTCAGATCCACTTGTTTTTTGCTATTCCTATTCTAGGAACAGGTGCCCAGCCCGGAGGCAGTAGTTGAGTATTCTATATCGTCTGCTCTGAAAATTTCATAGAAATAGTCTACAGTTTGAAGCGGAGTTTTAAAAGTAACGAGCCTTGTTTTAGCTGATGTAGAAACAATTTCAAATAATTATTCAATAGTTCGAAGGAGACAACAATGAGCGAAAGTTGAAGCTTTCAGGACCATTACACAGAGTACAGAGTTTGAGTATGTTTGAATTAAAAATGTGTTTTTTTCATCGGCCATGTTTTGTATAACGTGGCAGATATATCATTAGACAAAAACAGTAACGAAACTATAATCCGTGAACTGTTTACATTGTCCGAATTTATCCGGATTTTGTAAACCGGTTTTAAGAATCGAAAAAACTGAAAAAGATAGATCGCGATTACTCCGAAAAAGATGAAATTAAATAAAAATTATATCGATAAGTTCCCGGGGATAATATAGATTTTTGTTCATCAGGCGAATCGTAATCGGAGATTTTTTTTTTTTTTTTTTTTTTTTTCTTGGGCTCGTCAACCAAGGGGACCTTCACCCAGAAATAAATAGTAAAATTTTAATCCGATCAGAAATCTTCGCTAAAAAGGAAAAAAATAGCAGGAATAATTAATTCGGGAAGGAAAGGATATAGGGAGCACAATAAGGAATAGGAAGCCCCGGCCTCAACAGAAAGAGATGAATGCAAAATTACGATATTCCGAAAATAATAAAAATAATTATTTTCAAGTAATTTTTTGAATGCATTCCTTAGTCGTCGCTATGCTGTGTTTCAACGAAGTAGCCGCCAAGATGAACATTTTTTATTAGCAAAAATTCGTTCAATAGGGGAATGGATGGCCCATTTAGAAACGAATTTGTGACAAAGTGTATTTTGCACACCTGAAAAAAAAAAAGGATACAAGTAATTAAAGAATCGTCCAAACTGGTTTTTTTTTCTCTCTCCTTTTTGTGGCACATCAGCAAACAAGAAAAGAGGATCATCAGTTAAATACTGATTCGATCAGAAGTAGCCAGAATGAAGCAACCAAAAACTAGGATAATGGACTGCGGAGAGAGTGATGTCAAAATGTATGACACACAATAAATGAAGTCCAAGACACAAATTAGAATAAAGAATAGCATATGTTCAGACGAGAAGAAATTCGAAGAGGTTGTGCTTCTATTAATGTAAGTGAATTAATTATTTAAAAAAAAAATATAAACTAACGATGAGATGGATAAATTGAAAATTGAAAAAAATTTCCAACGGAAACTAGATTGACCGATATTATTAAAAGGTTTATCATAAATACCCGGAATTTTCTATTTTCACCACGGTAGCCGTTCTGCATGCTAAAAAACATTTTCAGAAGAAAGTACACACACACACACACACACACGCAAGGAAAAGAAAGAGTCGTTTACATTTTAGTTCGGATATTTTTAATAAGAAGTAAACATGGGCATGATGAGTGCCGACGTAAAACCGGATATAATAAGGGCTCTAATTTTGCAGCAATGTACGAGATGGGTCTGGAAAATTTTTGCCGTTCTTACAAAACTGCTGTTAATAGAGGCGACGGTATTTTCCATGTTTTATATCAAAAAAAAATATGAAACTTTCCGAATGATACTCCGAAACGTGACCAGTTTTAAACTCGTAGACGACAAGAAAACACGACAGCGAGGGTCCGGCGGTGAATACACGGAAAAAGAACCAAACGGCGAAATCTGGTGAAAAACAAAATTGTTCGTTTAGGAATATAACCTGAACAATTTACCTTTTATTTATTTATTTTTTTCTGTTATTTCTTCGCGAAATAGGAAAAACGCAATTTGATGCAAAGTGCGATTATTCGCACGAATTAGAGCACCAATCATGTAATTTTTAACATTTTCATCGTAAATTTTATGTATCGAGGTGTTTCCTGTAGCAGAAATACCTTTTTTTTCGACTGAAAACTCTTGTCGATAGTAATAGACACATGCCGCAAATTTCAATTTTGTATTTTTATAATATTTTATAGTAATTTGAATGGAGAAACGTGTTTAATTTAAAACGGATATCCCGTGTGATACTTACTGTTTTTCGACCTTGGTTCGCGCGGGCCATCTACTGTAACTTTTATTGCTTTGGCGTACGTTCCTATCTGAACCGGTGACGTATGGACCACGATAGTTACGTTAAACGTTTTACCTGAGAAAATAACGGAAATCAAATTTTATTCACATTCATTTATGGTTCTAAAGAGTTTAAAATACACAATTGAAAGTATAATAAAAACATAATCCTAAGAAAAATCAATCAAGTATTTTTCCCCGTACAAGAAGAGTAATTATTATTCGGTTCGGAAAAGACCTTCCAATTATTGTTTATAAAAGATAGCGTGTAACGGGAAAAAAATTCTAACGAAACTAAATTAAGCTCTAGCAATTCCCTATTACCGGTTTTAATTTTAACAAATTTCGGTGCATCATTTGCCATATTTTTATGATTTCCCCGAATGATTTCATTCGTCAAAAAAAAAAAAAAACAAAAAAAAAACAAACAAACGGCGACTATTTCACTCTATTTATTTCGATCCTATACAATGAACCGCTACCAAGATATCACAAACTGATATCGGACCATAAGCGTGTGCCTTTCGTGATTAGAACTAACAATGTCCTCATCATCTCCGGAGCATATTACGTACCTTCTTTGTAGACTGGCGAGTATTTTGTTAAAAATATTGATCACGCCGTAGCTGAATTCAGATCTGGAATCTTAAACGAAAGGTCTAAAAACTAGACGGGAGAAAATATGCTCTTTTGGATTAGACTGTTAGGCAGGAAGTACATGGTCATATTCTTCATGAAAAATTTTTTTTCTATTCTATTAAATTTCAAAGGTTGCTTTTAATAACATGCAGAGACGACGGAGAATTTCGTTTCTTAAGACGCCCGGTAAATATTATAACCCGTCAAATTACATCGTAATCGACTGATCTTTCACGAAACTCGACACAAAATGAAACCTATATTTTATCTATTGTTCCGCGCTTGTTACCTCTTCAAACATTGTAATTAAATTATATTTATTCTCACTTTTCGGTCTAGATTGAGGCGAAAATGGCTTGTCAAAATAAAAACCAACAATCGATAAAGTTGTTATTTTGAATTTTGTTTATTTGAACGTTAGCATTATTCGACAATTTGTATTTTACGCCGTAATGTTATCAGTTGTAATTATTATTTAACCAAACAATCATCCATTTTGCCCCCGTTTAAAAGTTCTTTCGAAGAAGCATTCCTGCCGTAACGGTTTTTTACTATAACTTCTCTGATTGCTTAAAAAAATAATTATAATATTTAACGAATAATTCAGGTAATGTATAGAACCAGATGTATTTACATGGTAAGTGCGCACATCCATTGACTGCCTTCGTAAGTTTAAGCCAAAGCAAGAAGTCATGGTATTTTCTTATCGGCCCGTAGCTGGATTTCAGAGGATTCTATAAACCTTGTGTTCCGTTGTGAAATATTTCGGGAAAAGATTTCGGGGCTGTTTAAACCACTGCATCTCGGCTGAGAGCCTTTCTTTCATGTCTAAAGTAGTCGCATTTTTCTTTAACCGTGGTGGTGACTTGTGTTAAAAATAAAATTTACAGCGCATTCCGTGTTTTAAAGTATTTTTATTTAGATTTTTAGACTACCGTAACGTTTAGGCAGTAGCATTTCGTTTAAATGGGGCACCTCATATTCTGCTGCTACACATTAACAAATTCAGGTAAATTTCTGGACGAGCCCACCCACAAAAAAGTTAAAGAACTTAATCGGACCATTGTCGGTTGCAACGATCCGCACTAAGTACGGAAATGATTAATAATACAACATTTTAATCAATATTAAATTTATACTACAATTAATAAAATTGTTGGGTTTTGATGAATTTTTCCTTCCCCCCTATATGTACGTATTTTTTTTCTTTCTATATTGTAGTCCGATTCCGGACGTCGAGACCTGACTTTTGAACCATTACACGCCACTACCGTCGACCCTCTGCTTTCCGTATCAATTCAGATGTCTGTAGACCAGTTAACTTAACTATTTGGTCGACATATCGATTTGCTGGCCTGCCTCGTTTTCTTCGGCCACTGACTTTGCCCTGAATAATTAATTTCTCCATATTATTGGCCCAAATTATGTGTCCAAAAAATGATAGAATTCTTTACCTACATATATATATATATACCTACATATATATATATATACCTACATATATATATATATACCTACATATATATATATATACCTACATATATATATATATATAAATTCGGCCATTTTGGCCTAACAAGGGGCTGTGTCCCTTGACCACTCTTGCTTACATTTCTGCCTCTTTCTCTTCCATACTTTGAATAAAATGATCAAAACTTGTAGTAATTCTTAGGCCGGCCCCTATTACATTTTATAACGAAAAAATGTCCAAATTTTATATAATAAAAAAAAACAACTAATAATTTATACTATAAATTTTATTAATCTTCCGAAATAACTGAACATACCACAACACATATAAATAATACTTTTTTTGCATTTCCATGGTATTATTAAATTAGCAATGTAGTCTTTACATGCTCCTCCCTATATGGTGGGACTTCTTATTCATCAACCCGCACACAGTAATAAGAAGTGTATTCACATTATGTTTCTAAAAACGAAAACCGCCACCAAACACGCAAACGTGAATTGCGGAAACGAAAAAATGATGACAAACTGTGAAGTAGCGAAGAATTTGCCACATTTATACGTGATGATACGCCTTTTGGTTCGAAAATGACACAGATGCAGAAAAAATTTTGAAAAGCGTTTGATAGTAATTTACGTCAACCGCCTCCTCTGTTATGCTACTAATAAAAAATAATAAGAAAAAAAAAAAGTTATCCAAAGTAACCTTATTTTTTCACGTTTTTTGACGAATACTTAATATTTATGTTCACCGATTTTCATCAATACACTCACGTGGTACTTAAGTTGAATGGTCTTTCTAATGGGCAAATAATCAGTACAGTCGGTGTGTCTATATAAATATAAGTTATGTGCGAACAAACATGAAAAAAAACATACGCGACAAACGTATAACCTCTTTTTTTTTGGAAGTCGGTCAAAATTAAAATATTACAAACGTTACATAAAATTGGGACATTTTCTGGACATTTTCTGGACATTTTTTGGGACATTTTTTCGGTAGATAAAATTGAGACATTTTTTCTAATGGGAGCCGGCCTAAGAATTACGTGGTAATTAATATGTGCATATATTACATGAAAAAACAAAATCCTTCGTATTTATGTAAATTTCACAAAATGCACTTTCACCTATTTTTTCGTTGAAATTTGGATACAAGGGTTCCTTTTTGATATTTACCCCTAGGAGGTGGTAAACCGGAGACGGTCGTTTTTTTGTAACAAGAACACCCCCCCGTTCTTCACTTTTATCCAAATCAAAAATTTTTCGAAAATACTTCGGTGGTTACTTTTATTTCATGTGCCAGCTTCTATCATAAAAAATTTCGGAATTTTTTCGAGTCGATCAATCTGGAAACTTGAATATTTGAACTTACCGAAAAATTAAATATGCTTACTGAACTGCTTGCTAAATGTTGTATTCTCGACTATAAAATTAACTGGCAGCTATTTTAGGGTACATACGAAAATGCGTCTCCGAGTAATCGACCAACTGTTAACCGGGGAAGTCAGGCGATACTACGGGCCAACTGCTTAAATAATAGCCGCCCATCAAGATTCTCAACAAATCTTATAAAGGTGAATAATTTCCAGCAGGGTTTTTAAACTTTTTCTCTTCCCTGTACCGGACCGGGTGAGTGGCGTAAACTTTTGTTTATTTTCTCGCGAGCCAGTAAAAACTCGTTTATAAACTAGAGAGATGACAATTTGAATTTCACTAGGCCCCGAGTCTCGAAAAAATACGAATTATTATTTACTTTCACAGAGAAATATTAAATTATCAACCACATCGCTGCCATTTCATTTATGTAATTGAATACACGTTGTTTTTTTAAGAGAACATTTAGAAATTAAATTCACTAATGAGAAATTAAATTACTAAGGAATAAAAATAAAAAAAGTGATGTAATAAAATATAATAAAACAGTATCGTTTAAAAGTTTACATTTGCGTAATAATAAATTCGAAATATTCCCATTTTGAATTACGAGTGCTTAAAAATGTTTTCGTCATTATCGCTATTTTTTTTTTTTTTTGAAATTTTTTAAACTCCTTATTAAAATTTTAAACTTTCATTCGCCATATTAACTATCACGGTGCGCTTCAATATAAAAACTATGTAATATTAATTTTTATTTTTTCGTCATTTTAACACGATTGTACGGAATTTTAAAGTATCACATTGATAAAATGTTGCTGGGAAACAAATATAGCCGATAAATATATTACATTATATAAAATTACTTTTGTCACGCAGGTTTTCTTATTTGTTTTAATTATTGGTCTGTAAGCGAGTTATTGACTTTTATCGGTCGAGAATAAAATGGCGTCGAGTTTTTACATAGTCGGAGCATGATAAAAGAAACGTTGTGAAGCACATGTCAGAGGCGGTCATGAGGCCGTTGTCGGTGATGAGTTGGCCTGTGTGCTAGGGTCGCATAGAAGTTACCTGATTTTTTTCGGTTACGAGTTGGCGTGTCTTCCTTAATTATCTTTGAAATTTAGTTACCAGTGGGCCAATTCCCAAAATAATCAATCATTTATCGCTTTAAGAATTTTTATTTGTTTCATTTTAAGAATAATCGCGAAACTATATTTCTACTACACCCCTATCCGCCGAATCACACTGTTAGACTGTTCCAACTTCGTTTGAAAGTTGTCACACATAAGAGCTTGTACCTAATTAGATCCTTCGCTACCGTTCATCGGGACGGGCAACTTGCAATCCTAACGTTCCTATTCCGCTGTAGTCTCACGTAACTTAACTGTTGACAGAGAAAAAAAGGAGAAAAATTATTTGTCGAATAATACTTTTCGCAGTTTGTTCTTTTTGTAATGTCAGTTCTATTTTTCACTGGGAACATTTTTCGGAAATGTGCGTTTCGGAAAGGGGCTGAAAAATTTTAGAACGCAAATTAAAGTGTTACAAAGTAATGTATTAAAAAAATTTAAGTTTTCTAAGGAATTTTTCAAAAAAAAAATATCATTCAGAGAGAGCTGGAATTTTTTTTTTTATTCTATAATAGTTTTTATGATCAAGTTCTTTTCGCAGTACCAAAAAGTCGACGAGTTTATCTGTTTTTGTATTCATCGAGAAATTCTTCGACACTTTTGCAAACGAGTAAACTACAAGGTTGTTGCTGTTGTTTTAGACAAATATCTCGTTTCTTTTCAACAACAGACTAATTTGCGAAAAATTTCGCTTTCACTTCTACTAGTTTAATCAGGAGAAGAAAAAAATAAAAACTTAACGATAAATGTTACTAGAGTGTACATTTTGCATTTTATTTACATTGCAAATTTTTAAATTTAATAAAATAACGCTCTGAAAATTTAAAAAAATAAGTTTAAAAACAAAATTGTATCACAATTTAAATCTTTACGCTCCAAACACATCTTCATGCATTGCTGACTTATCTCCACTTTCAAATTTCCGTTAAACAACCAATTCGGCATATTAATCTCTTTTCAAAATTAACGGAATGACCTCAGCAGTTATACACAAATAACTAATTAATGTATAAAAGAAAGTAAAAAACAAAAAAAAAACAAAAAAAAAAAAAAACAAAAAAAACTTCCCAAGTAAAAATCATGTTACAACTGAAAATGTCGAAAATCGCCAATACATTAAAATACTCTGCACTAAAATATATCGGGTTACATTGGGCCCAAAATCAAATTCTTTATTAAATGTTAAAATATCTATATCGATGTTATAATAGGTCATATATACGGGAAAAATTAACAAACCGATATATCGCGCTCATTTATTGAAGTCGCACCGTAATGTTACACTATAATTAAAGAACTAGTGGATTCATGTAATTTTGAAAGAACGGAGATATTAATTAGATTGAGGATACAGGAAATTATCGCTGACTAAAACAACAGAAGGCGTAATAATTTTCTCATCCCTTCATTGAAAGAAAACTATACGATAAATCATTATTTTTAAAGGTAAAAAGGAATTTTAAACATAAAAAATAAATAAATCAATAGCAAACAAGAATAAGTCTAAAATAATTCACTTTAATAAATTAAAATAACTTACTTTAGAAACGTTTGCGGGCACAGCCTACCAATATCAGCTAATAACACAGAGTACCCTAAAAGCACACAATCCTATTTGAGTGTACCACTTGTTATTGTCAATTGATGATAGGCTATGCCTGAAAACGTTTCTGAATTAAGTAATTTTAATTTATTAAAGTAAAAATTACTTTATAGTGGAATTTATTTATTTTATATTTATAAATATTAACCGACAAATTATGGATTTACCTACATTAAAAAATTTTTTAAATTATCTTTTAAATTGGAATTCCGTTTCTTAAGGATAATATAACATCATCACGTTATTTCTCGCTTACTATAAAGTCCTCACAAGTGAAACGTGTTTTTTTCTTTTTCAGGTAAATCATTTAAAAAAACTGATAACAAGAAATTTCACGCGTGTTTAGCGGTGAAGAGATTAGTGCGTAACTTTCCCAATTTAAATTTTCCCTCTTGCGATATCCATCAGTGATACAACACACGAGCTTAAGTTTAATCAGTTTCAAAATACTGCCACTTGCTTATTTTTCTCAACTTCAGATGGTTTTTTAATTTCTAATTAGTTTTTCGTTAACGCGACGATTATTTGACTGGTAATCGTTTATTGTTTTTGAATGACCATTGTTTCATTAACTTACTGGTTCTCGATTACGGATATTTCCCTATTGAAAAATTCTCGTGTCGCTATCAAATATTTTCGGTATAAGTGATGATGATTAAAAAAAAAAGCAAAAAAAAAAGAACCCATCAAGACTTTATATTAATTAAAATAGAAGAACCATAATTTTTTACTGTCCTCATTGAATTATAAGAAATCCAAATCGGTCTATACATATTAAAAAATGCGTTAAAAAGAAGAACCACGTAAATGTCGGAGACCGGGAAATAAAACTGAAAATTCGCGTATATTAGCATAAGCATTTGCGTAAAAATCCAAAAATCGGCTTAATTTTGCATATCGAATACTCGTGGAAAAAACTTTTTGAATCAACACTAACGTAATAAATATGGAAATGATACCCAAATTAAAATCTTTTAAAATATTTTCATGATATATGTATACTTCCGACAGGATTCGAAGATAATACGATCGAGGAATATTCTATACACGTAATATTCGGTACTCATAAAGCCTTAAGAAGCTTCGGAATGTATCGGAACTATATATAAATATTTTAATAAATTTCAATATTGTTAATATCGGAAGTATCGCGTAGTTTCAGTGAAAATATTAAATATAGAAATATTACGAAGATATTTCTAACCGCTAACACAACTGATCTCTACTATTAAAAATCCGAAATAAACAAAAAAGATCCGGCGGACATATGAAAATTTAACGGTAAAACATTTCGAAACGCATTCAGAGCTATTATTAACTCAAAATTCTGAATACCTCGGAATGTTGCAAGAAAAAAGTTTATGTTCAAAGTCTCACTCGAAAATAAATTTGGATTTCCTTTTTTTTCCTATCTCTCTCTCGAAAGATGTGCCGTAATGAAAATCGGAAAACTGTAACCGCTTTTTCGGTTAGAGTTCCAAAATCTCGTATTCGGTCGAGACATCCGAACGGTGGCGACGCGCAAAAATTTTGAACTCTTATTTCGAGTCAAGAATTAAAAAAACGGATGGAAACGAAATAATTTACGTTTACTTCAGTGTCGTTAGAAAAGATGAAAGATACGTAAATAGAAGTAAACATTCAATATGATTTAAAGCTAATTATCTCGAATATCTGATAATAGGATAAAACGAGAAAATAAAAAAAAAGAAAACTGTTGAAAATCAAGAGTTTAACTTTAATATCTGCAAAAGGGAAGATAAACGAAATGTTTTTCGTTTTCTTTTTGATCATTTATAAAATTAATATGTTATTAATTTTCTTTTCTATTTATTAATAATATTTACAAGCACATTTTCCGTACTGACCCTGGAATTTCAAAAATAAAATAAAATTATTTTTTCGTTACCGCGAAAACCTCGATAATCTACAGAATAGTCAAAATTCTATTAAATTTCTAAACTTCTTTGGTTTTATTTAGATTTTAAGGGAGCATGGTTCAGTTTGTACGCTGGCTTGAGTTGCGCAAAGCCAAAAAAAATAAAAATAACCGACGATATTTCGGCTAACCCGTAATCTCAGACTTTTCCCCTATATTTCTAGGCTGCACATTTTTGTTACTTTCGAAATAATCAGAAAATGGAAGGGGGGGGGGGGCTCTAAAAAATACAAGCAATTAACGATAGGCTTTCTCTCACATGCATCGTCGCCAAAATGATTGGAACTTTTTCGCATTACTCGGCTTTATTAGAATCAACGAAAACAAAAAAAAAAAAACCCTTAAGAAATTAAAATATTTATATAAAGAAAAAACGCGAAAATAATTTTTATGAATTTTGTTTTAAACAATTCTAGCCTGTTGCAAATGAATCGATAAATAGGCGAACAAAATAAGGTACGGTTTTTAAAACCGAAACGATTTGGCTTTCTTTTGAGCAATCTTAGGACAGACATATACAACAACAACTTGAAAAAATTTACAATTAAAGCCGTCTTCGTCTATTTTTGTGGATTGTTTTCATTAAGTTAAAATCACACTACTAAACACAAAAGTATATATATATATATATATATATATATATATTCTTGATAATTAAAAATTATAATAAACTATAAAATTTTTAATTATCATAAATACTGTACTTTTGTGTTTAATAGTGTGATTTTAAGTTAATATTTAAAAAATTTATTTTTATAAAAAATTCCTAGACACGCAAACGAAGTTAAAATCACTCCTTCATATTTAAAAATAAAGAACATGAATAGGAGAGGTGCTTTCCTTGAAAAAAGGAAAAAATAAGAGCTTCAGCCACCATTAAGACAACTGTGAAATGCGAGTTTTCTTCTGTTCGCTAGTTCGCTGAAGAATAATATTCGTAGCTTTTTTCCCCATTTACAGCCGAAAACGATTCATAACCGTTTTAATAAAGCGACATTATTACCGAGAAAAATTTCGGAAAACAAAAAATTTAGATTATTAACACTTGTCGAGAATTTTCTTACGAGTAACACTGTCAATGTAAAGTCGATATTTACCGCATCGATTCTATCATCATCTCCGTTGATTGTTTTACCGAAAGTAAGCAGAACAAGTCCAGTATCAGAGATTGTGTAGGTTTTCCATGTTTCTTTTTTCTTTTTGGTCTTCTTTAGAATCAGATCAACTTTAGTCTGAAACTGAACTGAAACCCCCCATCACTGACAGTTTGGGGTATTCGAACATCACTACTATCAACTGATCAGAATAGTCGTTCTTTAACAAAAGTTTCATTCAATCACTTCCGATGAAGATAAAAAACTCTCAAAGTTTTAGAAAATTCTTGAAATTGTTTACAAAATTCAGACTAACCGGTGAATTTTAATTTTATCGCTCTGTTAGATACGATAGCTGCTTTCTGAACTTTTATTTTTTATTTTTTGTACGTTCCAGTTTGACCCAGCCGCTAGAACACTAATTTACTTTCATTTTCTCCCATACTACTACTGCGGACGGGTTTCTGCTGGTAGAAAATTATATCGATATCGGTGAAATACTGTACGAATGAAATCGTACGCGTGCGATTTTGAAACAAATAAACATATTTTTTTTATTTTAATCGGGAAGTGAGCAACCGAGAAAGATCAGCGAAAAGAAAATATTGCAGACGCAGTGTCACGATTACTGAGCATGAAAAAGAAAAAAAATTTTAAAGAAAATGTGTAATATCGGATTTTTAGAACCAAAAAGCTGCATTGTTTTAAAGTGCAGATGAAATTTACCACAGTCGAAATATCATTACCCAGTAACATATAATGCCTGTTTATTTTATAATTATTCTTATCGTTTGCGTAAATATAACGCGAGTTAAAGTTCCCATAGTATAACAATATCAGGAAATTGGTAGATTGTATCGACATCGCAATATCACCGGTTCAACTGGTATTTTAAAGAGTATCTTCTTTAGCCACTAAACTTTCACAGTGCAATTAATTTAGAACACGATCATGTGATAAAATCCATAGATATTAAGCCGGCGGCACGATAAAAGTAGGAAATAACTTCAGATAAATGTGGCAGACTTCGTCAAAGTTTTGTTGCGCGCCCAGTCACTGGCCGCGATAGACACGGCTACTAACGATAATGTAAAGAAAATTTCTCGAGTTTAATTAAAAATTAAGATTTCTCGACATTTGCTACGCGGTTGAAATAATTAACCGGGCTCTGTTGTCATGCGAGCGAGCGATTGATGCCCACATAGAAGCGTCGATGGACGAACAGTTACGGAGAAATTTTGCGTTAATTTGAAAATGAACATTATGGGATTTTTAGGAATTGTTCACTACTTCTAAATTCGCGAGTTCATTGCGAAAACAGGGCCGGTTCAAGTCGCGAGCGCCTGCAGCGGTGGTGATGGTCACCCCTGATAATTTGAAAAAAAAAAAACAAAGAAAAAAGAATCGGAGCAGAAAACTGTTAAAAACATACCATTCAGTGGTAAAATTCGCAACTTTATCGTATACAAGTTCTTTATAAAATAAAATATCGCGAGTGTTCCGCTGGAAATAAAGCTCTACTCGTACTAATTACATAGTAATCTTCCATAGTGTTTATAAATTGTATAAGAATTCACAATTTTTTCTCTCGGTATTCCGCCGGACCTTTTAATAAATCTTACGGGTGCTTGTGTTAAAAAAATAGGGGACGATTTTCAGATTTTTCCGTTTCAATTAAATTATTCATGGCGTACATTACATAAAAAAAAACAAAAAAAAAACAAATAACAAAACATACATATACCGGGGAATAGCGTCGCCAGTAAAACGGACGATTAGGCGCAAAGGAAAGAAAAAAAACCAAGTCAATTTATTAACAGAAAAGAAAATATCGGATTTTAAATAATCAGTTTTAGCCAAAGTTTAGGGAGCAGAATAGGAAAAAAAAAAAACAAAACAAAAGAAGACATTTCTCAGTCATGTCTTGTATATTTTTGTTGGCGCCCTCAGTTCCAGCTCCGCAGTGAATCATAAAGATATCGGCTCTTCGGCACAACCGTATATCTTTTTTAAGAAATTTCCTAGGCACGGTAATGCGCATTTATTACGGACAAAAAAAATTACATGCAAACCGTTTGGAAAGAGGTGCATACACTTACCACGACCGCTGCGGCCGATGAAGCGAACGTCATTGAAGATAGCCACTTGGTCCTTCAGCATTGCCGTGTTGTTTTTGATCTCGGCGTGCGGGTTTTCGTCGTTGCCGGCCTTAACGGTCACCATGGTGCCGTCCGGCACCTCGTCCAGAACGATCACCTTAAACGGATTCCTCAGCGACTTGTTCGACCGATGATGACTAGGCAGCGCCGAACAGAGGATGTTCGCGCTCGAGGTGACGATCAGTTTGCCGTGAATCTGCTGCAGGATGTCCAAGGTGCGTGCAAACAGTTCCGCTCCCGGCTTACCACCAGCGGCGGCGGCGGCGGCGGCGGAATTATCCTTGGACGATGAGGACGGCGGCGATGAGCAGGACGAATTTGTCGCGGTCGTCGTCGTTATCCGGTCATCGGATCCGTTCAGGAAACGGTGATTGTCGCCGATGAGGCCGTCGTAACGGCAGTCATCCACGTTCCTGATTGCGGCAGCGATGCCCGCGGCGCCACCGACGCCGCTACCGCTGCTGCCGTTGGTGTGGAGACGACAATCGTGTCCCCACACCAAGTCGCGACGGACTGCTATCTGAGCTATTTTGACGGAATTAACGAAAATCCGATCTCGAAGATTGTCGTGAAAAATAATTTTTGACCAACACGACTGTCCGGCAAACGGCCTCCTAGACGGCTGCTGTACACGTCGTCTGCAAGAAAAATCACTAATAAGGGAAAACAAAAACAACGGGGGGAAAACGAAAAAAAAAAAAACCTCGAGAAATCACAAAAATGTTGAGAAACGAACAAGAGGAAGCGAACGGCGACGAAGCTTCGGCCAAGCGGACCAGTTGATAGGCTCGAAAAAATGAAACGTAGAGAAAAAAGCCGCGAAAAAGTCTACGCGATCAGCAGACTGCACCGCGTACTTACTCCGTCAGCCGTCTACGCTGAAACGCGGTGATACTACTTTTTTCCGATATGCCAACATGCCCGCCCCTTTTTTAATATCTTCTTTCCTATCAATGTCGTCGTCACGCACACACGGACGCCGGACGGCCGTGCGTACACGGGTCGCCGGGCCCTGTGTTAGTGCGTTACCCGCGGTCTGGCATTGTGGTGGGGTCGTGCGGTTGTTTGGCGGCTGCGGTGTGCTGAAAAGAAAAAGACAGCCAACAAAAACAGCCGCGCACCGCTACCACCACCACCACCGCCACCGTCACCACCACCACAATCGTCGGCGCACTACCACCACCGACGCCACCGCCGCCTGCGCCGCTGCCAGCGATGCTGAGTTTACTAAATGCGGGCAGTTTTTTCCCCGCTGACAACCGCACGCTCGTCAGTCAATCACGACTCCCCTCCGCTCTAGGTTGGAGTGGCTGCTGCGCCGCCCCGCCGCCCCCCACGGCAGACTACCTATTAACGTTGCCGCGCTTCGAAAAGGTTTGCAGACCGCGGTTGTTAGTGGCCAGCCGTAGGCTTTTGCGGCCAACCGGCGAACTAAAAATTCCCGGTATTTTTTGCGCCCCTCCACGGGTCGTGCCCGGCCCCCTTCCCGGCCGGGCGCTCGTTGAATGGCGGGAAAAAAAGAGGGCCGGCTTAAGACCCCTCGCCGCCCCGGGCTCGCAAGCGCTGCGCCTCGGCCGTCAATCACGTTTTCGGTTTTTTCCAGCGGTCTAGTCCGGTGCGTGGCGGTGCCGAGCACGATGCGCGCGGTGGCAGCCACTCGCTGTAATCCTACACCGCCGTGACATGCCGCAGCTTACCTCCTGCGGTAGCTTCCCTCGGCCGCATCGCGGCTACCGGCAGACCCGCTTCTGCTCGACGATATAACCGTTTCCATTTGCGACCCACACACGCATACATAGAGTCATAGTTACGCAACCGGAACGGAACTGGTCGTTTTTTTCTGTCGCTCGGTTCGCACCTCTCTGTCAGCGTCTCCGCAGCCCGCACACGGCATAATCCGCGTCCGAGATCCGGTCTAATTTCGTAATTGTCAGAGTCCGAAATTGGCAACTGCCACCCGATCTATCTATTCCGATGCGAAAATTCTCTCCTCTCTTCGTTGTTCCTTCTCGCGCGAGTTATTTGCGGCTGTCTATTTTTGTTCATCGCAATTGTGTTTCATCTCCCCGGATTTTTAATTGGGGGGGGGGGGGATTTCTTACCTTCGAAGGAAATTGTCCAAGCCCGGCGGCGGCACCGAATCGATTATTAAAATCCAGTATTCTTATGAAAATTTAAAACTGTTTTGCCAAATTTACAGAAGACCTCTACGAAATACTGAAACTAAGTAAATAAATCCAATATGAGCGGGAGAAATTTTGAAAAACTGCTTCGCACTTCGGACTCTTAATCGATGTGTTTGATTATTCCCTGTTTCGCCTGATGCTATTCGACACTGTGTGTCGAGAAACTCTCTTACGAGAATGTACATAGAGTGTTCATTAAATGGAGCTGTAATTTATAAATTGAACGCGATCCTGAAGATTTTTACAAAAATTCTTTTTAAAAAATAATAAATGAAGAGCTACATTTCATTTTCGGATTCCTTAAATGTCATTTATCTTCCTTGGCAATCTGCCTGAGCATAGTTAATACTGCGGAATGTACGAGCATAATCTATGTAATGTGCGATTAATAAAAGAAAGTATTTACTAATAAAATGTTCTTACAGCGAAACTAATTCCATTTAATTATACATATAACGGATGATATTCGTGTCTATATTTTAATGATAAACTTTTTATTGTAGCCTTACGTTTAAAAAAGAAAAAAAGTTGAATCATCATCGGTCATCTCCGTAGCGGGAACTTACTTTATCTATACGAAATTCAAATAATGAGTTTTGATTTCCGAAAATTAAATGTACCATAAATAATAAATTACATCAGAAGGCCGGTTATCAAAAATTACCGGAACAAAAAAAAAAGGGGGATGTTTAAAAGCCAAAATTATTCGGGCTAAGATAAATTGCCGCTACCGGCTCTGAGCAATTTCTTTTGATTTATAAATATAATTGACGTACCTATTTTTTAAACGTTGCTGCATTAATCATTAGAATAATATCCACATATACGTATATGTAAACTCGATTATTATTCATACATATCGGGGGGGGGGGCATCCGAAATGATAGTTTTCTACAATTCACTTACAAAACATCGACCTCAGTTAATCGCGTTATTTTATAATTTACAGTTCGCGTGACAATTTCTCATCGTCGTCACTTTATTTTCGTTACATAAAAACGCGCTACCTCTTAGCGAATTTTTCAAGTGAAACTTCTTATCGCGCGGTAGGGAGAAAAATTTTGGAGCGACAGGAAAAAATGTTCGTAACGCGTTAAACGTAAGGTAGGTATGTAATAAGCATAACTGAAATAGACCAATGATAATGATGCTTTTTTTATAAATTTATATACAGATTTATTGAAAATGACAATTTTGTTTATAACCTTTTCCATCCTAATAATGTTTTTAAGCACAGTTTAAAATAATAACGGTAATAATAAATGCGTTGTTACTTATATATGGAATTAATTTAAAATAAAACTTTATTATAGAATTTAATACACATATAAGCCAAAGAAGTTTCACTTCCTCCGCCTGTACACACTGATACACGCATCATGATTTTTTTATATAATAGAGTTAACGCAGTCATTAATATACATACTTTACTATAATTTTCACACCGTTTTTAACCGTGTTTTTGTTAATAAACTTTATAAAAAATAATAATTCGATTATTTTAAGGAAAATGTTTCCGCTATCGAGTTGTTTTTTAACTATCTTAAAATTTTCTCTCTATTTCGACCTGCCTTTTCTTACTCCCTTTTTGTAGTTATTTTTAATATTAATAGTTTCGATTAATCGTTTATTTTAGAATTATCATCTGAGCAAATATTATTTCAAATAGTAGAAAAATTAAAAAAACAAAAGAGAAAACAACGAGATTCTAATTAAATATGTACACATTCGTCAAAATAGACGCAGTTAAAGGCAAAAGTTTAAAATAAAACAATAAATTTGGTTTCCCATATATTCTTACAGTTAACCTTCGATATGCTAATATTTTTATAGACGAGATTTGAAATGGATTATCACAGTAGGTTTGCTTAATTAATCAAAATGGCACACATTCGTCTTAAATCCGAGAAACAAACAAATTCGATGGTTTGCCAACCCTCGAACACGCAACATACGCAAAAAGCAAGGATTTTCTAAATCTAAGCCACAAATTGTCATTGTTTGACCTTGTGATTTATTAATAGAAAACTAATCAATAATTCTCGACATTTTGATTATGAAAAAGAAAAAAACACGAAAAACTAAAATAATACTAAAAAAGAAAGAACAATTTGGAAGAATAGATGTTTACGAATTGTAGATAGACAATGAAATGACGAACAACAACACTTGCCGATTCTCGAAATGGGTATGAGTTCATATAACTTTTTTCACATAATGATACAATAAAACAGAAAAATGCTGATATTACCTATGTAAAGGAAACCTACGTGTAGTATGTGTAGTATTTATTTGGTTATGTGGAGTTTCGGATCGACCTAACATAATGGCATCGACACTCTGGGCAAGTGTGTATAGTCAGAATCACTTTGTCCAGTGGTAAATTATCTGTGAAATGGATATGCTGCATTAGAATGGTACATCTACAAAAAAGATAACCTAAAATTGCCGTTGAACGAAAGAAAGTATGGAAATTGTGTAAATCGCTAGAAAAAAGTTTCCAACGAAAAAGATGAGCCAGAGCAGCCCAAAAATGCTGCCGAACGAAAAAAAGAAAGCCGGCAACATCAAAAAGTAGAAAAATTAGCTCTAAAAAGATATAATGAAAATGAAGACGTACGTAACAAATTATTGAAAACTAATTACCCCCTGGCTGACCAGAAATTCGGCATTCGTTTTCGACAAAACCCGCCAGGCCAAATTTGCGATGTTTGCGATCGAATTTGGTTTTTGAACGAGATTTGGGTAAAGTTGGTCCCACGTGTTACGATACATTAAAGTAATTAAGTTTAAGTCAATGCCTTAGTCCCTGCTTCCAGTCCTTTCCGATCCAAAAGGAAGAACATCGTTTTTGCCCGACTTTGAATCTCCTACACCACCCTCACTCATTCTCACTTAATCCAACGTCTTGATCCTTCCACTTGTCCACTCTGTCAAAACCACCTTCTAACATATATATATATATATATATATATATATATATATATATATTATCGTGTCCTGCACTTCAAAAGACCCTACCTCAATCTCCCCCCTCTATCGCCGAAATTCTTTGTCAAGAGTCACAAACATAAACAATCTCTTCTCCTTGCTGAACAACCTCAAACTCTTATAAATGACGTCATCAATATCTACAGTAATTCGATTTGGTTTTATTTGGTAAAATGTGTTTTGTTAAAATCACATATTTCATAATTATTCAGTTAGTTCAAAAATACTTTAGTTTTATAAAGTATTAAAACTTCAGTGATTGTCAAAGTACCATATTATCAGCACAATTGGTTAAGTTAAATTTTGAAACTTCGTTAAGGGTAAAGGGGCTAACTTGACGCCGCCATTTCTTCAGATGCCGAGAAGTTAGCCATCTATATTTTCATCCGCACTTTTTCCATAAAGTAATTTATTTTTTTTCTTCTTTTGGTTCTATTTAAAAGTGAAAATGGAATAGTTAGTATTAAAAATTCTGTTGCAGAATTCTATATTTCTCTATAATAAAAAGTAGAAAACAATACCCCTTTTTTTTTTAAAACTCGTGCACAACAGCTAGGCTAGAAGTGTGGCTTGTATTCGATCATGTCACGGAGGAGGTTTGATGATTGACCGAGAGTAGTTGGATTTTTTTATGTTCATCAAAAAAATATTCGAGACTTTGTAGGAGGTATACAACAGTAAATTATCTCAATCATTTTTTTATTAAATACCATCTGTTAACCACGGCTTCGCCGGTATATTAGTACCCGTTTAAACCTGTAGCTGGAAATTAGTAAAAAAAAATTTTTTTATCTGGAATTATATTTATGTAAAAAAAATTCTTTCTCTCATTTTGAAATATATAGAGATAAAATTAATTTAAATTTGCAGCGTCGCGTATATTTTTCATCCAGTATTGTTGTAAATGTGTATTTTTGTGTTTAAAATTTTTCGTGACTTTATTGGTCTTTTTCAAAATTTTTTGAAACCTATTACGCTAACGATTTCACCACCTCCAAATTTGATTGTTTTATTACATTACGATGAAAAAAATATTATACCTGATATAGCATAATATGATAAGTCTGACTTAAGAAGAAAATTAAAAGTACAAATTTCGAATGCGAACACCATATACATATATATATGTATATTATCAAAACCCTAGATAACAAAAGAAACTTTAAAGCAGCATATCATCAGCAAAACTTCTTTTTGTTAGATCACGACGGACAAGTTTTAGAAAGATCGATAATCTTCAGCCAAACGTGAAGATTATTTTTTATTGGACGGTGATAAAAAGTGTTCACCCGAAAAGAGAGAAAGAATCTTTATATATAATTCCAGTAAACAACAACAATGTTTTTATATCGCCAAATGATGGTAGAAATTTTAAAAGCAACGGCCTAATAAATCTGATTTCAAAATGAATAATTTATATTTCCAACTTGCATCCACTTCACTGAATTTATAAATAAATAATTTAAAAATTGGCGAAACATTTCCATTTTAATATCATGAATGTTGTATGTTTTGCGTTAACAAGTCCAGTGTTAAACATATATTTTTTTATATGTTTCACATAAATGCCTTAACATTCGAAAATTAATTACCTCCTCTTCTGGTCTTCATTAGTAATATAGTACTGTAGCTATTATAATATTAAAGTACGGAAATGTTGGAACTTGTTAGATTTCTCGAGATCTAACAATATCAAGGCGATTGAGGTTTAACACTGCTGATGCGAGTGTAGAGAAAACGATTCATTCGTATCCTCAAAACCGAGTAAGATTAATCGAGCCAAAATCGATTTCGCCTTTAATGATCGTGCATTTGCTGCTTTTGCCGGTCATTTGAACTACCGAGAGAATGTGATAATCATTTTTATTTCCAACACGGCTATTCTTTTCTAAAACAATCAGATATACCTTCAGTTTCTTTTCTAAATTCCTATTAGATTAACGGCTTTTACCGTTTTTTGACTAGAGTTAAATTGATATATTTTTTTTTTTTTTTTGATAACCCTCTTTTGTTTTTGTTTTTGTTTTTTTTCATTCACCCCCTTTGGGCATGTCAATAACGGATCTTCGGCCAGAAGCGACACACCAGGGAAAAGAATCAGATGTAGACTCGGTCAGATATTGATAGAATAAATCTAAGCATCGGAACAACGGAGATCGACGGGAACGATAAGAAACACGAAGCGCAATGAGAAATATGGAGCTTAATAACAAATCGGAGTACAGAGAAGTACCGTTCACGAGGGATGGACATTGAAAGAAGATATGGTCAGGATCACAAACGGCTTCGTCGTCAGAATGAAGAGGATAATTAGGGGAAAGAGTGCGAGACGAGAACAAAAACGTTTGAAAGGAAGAAGAGGATGATTGAGACGCAAACGGATAATAGAGACAACATCGGGGCGGCGAAGCGAAGGAATAAAACCAAGGCCGAGTAGGAAGATTAGGTTGGATGGAAAAATAAAAGGAAGGTTGATTAAGGAGAAAACGTAAAAATCTGACCAAAAAATCTAGCATGAAACCTTTTACACAGTGGGAGCAAATTAGAAGCGAAAATTTCGGTAAAATAAAAGCGGGATGATACAGCAATTTGAGCCAAGTAATCTGCTATTCCGTTATTCTCAGTGCCCATATGACTCGGGACCCGAAGCATATATCAATTTGGATAGCATGAAATGAGGAAAAAAAGTGAACGAATACGGAGAATAAAAAAATCAGAGGAGCGAGAGGGGAAGTTTGAGGAAGTAGCTTTAAA
The DNA here is from genome assembly GCA_039619475.1 of Icerya purchasi. NCBI lineage: Eukaryota > Metazoa > Arthropoda > Insecta > Hemiptera > Monophlebidae > Icerya > Icerya purchasi. Next base: position 252,626,762 of record CM077115.1, on the reverse strand, counting down.
AGTACGCATGGAGTCAGAGATAATTAAATATTTAGAAGAAAATCGATGGGAGGAAGTATAAATTAAGGAAACGCAGAATGGCCATTAGCTCGGCCGTAAAGATAGTACAAAAAGAAGGGAGACGAAAAAATTCAGAGAAATTTATGCTCGGAATGATGAAAGAAGCTCCAACTGCAACTCGATTAGGCCCCTTCGAACCATCCATAAAAATAGTCATACGAGGAGGAAAGCGGGATTCGATATAACTTTGGAATTCCTGTATAACTGTTGTGTCGGAAAGGGATTCGGAGGAAAGAGCTAAATGTAGAATACATTGGGAGGATTGGAGGGATCTGCAAAATTGAAAGAAAAGTTAAGGAGATTATTATAAGAAATCGTACAGGATAAAAAAGAATTCAGTCGTAAAGCAATGTGGGCTAGGATATTGCAGAATAGAAAGGTATGAAGGAATAAGTCTAGAGGATGATAACGGGGTAAGCGTTTACGCAAGAAACGATATCCTAAATAGGATCTGCGGATGAAAAGAGGAGGCGAGTTTGACTTAGCGAGAACTGCTGATATTGGAGAAGATCTAAGAGCACCGAGGCAAAGACGAATACAAGAATTTTGGACTAATATATCCAGTTTGAAAACGAGTGATTTTGAGGCACAGCCGTAGATAAAGGAACATTAATCGAGTTTAGAATGGATAATCGATCGAAATGAGGAGAAAAGGATCGCCTCCCCATTTCGTTGGGGAAAGAACTTTCAGTAGATGCAGTCATTTAAGGGTAGAAGAGAAAAATTAATTAATATGTTCATAAAAGAACAAACGCGACTATCAAGGAATACACCGAGATAGCAAAAGCAATCCTTACAAGGGATAAGTATGGAGTTTAAGAATAGACTAAGGACGAAGAGAAAAGACAATACAAGAAGATTTTGAAAGGGAAGATAGAAAGGTTCAAAGAGAAAATTGATTGTTCCAATGTAGCCGGAGTCGAATTAACTTTTTCGTTCGCGTCTTTTCTTTTTCTTTTTTTGGCTTTATTTAGCCAGTTTTTTCTTTCACCTAACCACTCTGTATAGGGTATTTTATAGGACATATACGCGGGATGAGGAAAAGAGAAGAATGTCACTTAAAACAACAACCAAGTCTCAAATTGAACAATTTAAAATTTGCATTATTTATATACATCTAACATTTGTTCGCTTCTTTATAATCGCTATCGGAATCGAAACATATGGCTACTTCAAATTTGAGTGCTGGTCTCCAATAAAGGGAGGGGGGGGGGGGAAATGTACGTTTCCGTTTTTTTACCATTTCGGCTTTTTCAAAAACATCGAATATGGTCAGTTTACTGCTGGAATATATGTAGATCTGCTTTCAAAACACCATTACATGTCTAACGAATAACTAAATTCCACGCCGCAACTCCCATGATGTCTCGGTTTTTCCTATGCCTCAAATATATACACATCTTCGAGGATACGCTCAAAAGGACGATTGGCCGAGCCAGCCGAGAATATTATGACCAGCAAGAATAAGTGCCAGCACGCGTGTTTAAGGCGCTAACTTCTTTAGAAGTTTCGCGGAGGAATAGCCTCCGGCCGAAATATGAACCAAGGGCCACTTTCTTTAATTTCATTATGCGACGATCGCGAACTAAACCATTTTCCAGCTGTCGCGAAGTTCAGCAGTGGATTCGCATTTCCGTTTAAAGTAAGAATTCGAAGCGAACTGCTGGAGAGTCGAAGTTGACTGGCAAATTTTATTAATATCTGTACGCAGTTTGGGTTCGATTAAGGTGTGTACGGTGGCGTGAGGAGGTTAATGGTTTTCTGGGCGAATCGGTATTAACCGATATGCCGGCTAAACGGAAAATGGTGGAGAGCAGCGAATGACGGGAACAGCGGTTGCGGGTACGTGTGCGGGTGAGGTTTTGCGCTTTCGGCGGACGCGCGGGGAGCGGAATTGGCCGTCAGCAGCGATCGTCGCACATAAAGGGCTATTATAGTGGCCGTTACTAACAACAACAGCAGTTTGTAACACGCAATTAACTCTGCCGAGGACCGTTCTGCAGCCGCTGTCGACCCGACCTGGCCGTAGCGAAAGTTCGCTCCCGCGACCCCCGCTACCGCGCCTACCTCGAACTTTGGACTCCGAACTGCTGCCCTCACCTATACAATTTGCAAGTCGCTCTTCAGGACGAACTGACAAAACGATAATTAAGTGCTACTTCGAACATTTTCCAACCCTTTTCGCCCCTGCAATATTTACACCAAATAATTCCGGGAACACTTCCCAGTTTCGATTATATCCGTTTTAAAAATTTATCGTTCGTTTTATTTTTACATTTCTCTTTCTCCTTCTCTTCTCTCGGCCGCCCCATCGTCAAGCGCCGATTTTCCTTCTTTTTTTTTTTTTTCGCGTTCCTTTTCTGTTGTTTCGTTTCACATTCTTATCCGTGCACATTTCAAACTGTCGCCGAAGGAATTGCTGAAAAACGCAGAATACGGCGGATTTGTTGTTTTTATTTTTCTATCGCACAGTTCTGACCGTTTTTATTTCAGTTTAAATTTGCACGACAGAATGAACTGAACTAGGCAACAAAACTCACCTGGTCGGTGCTAAGATTTTTACCGGAGCGGAAAATTGTCTGGGCAAAAGGTAATGAGACAGAAAGCTTCAGAATTTCACGATACGGTTTTCATCAAGAGTATATACAAAACTTAAAGTCGTTCGAATTTTTAAAAAGAAAAAAAGAAAACTATTTACAATTCATAGAAATATGGTATTGCAGTGGAAGAAGAATTAGGTTAAGACTGTTAGGAATCATGAATATAACTGAGTGGAGAAAATCACTAGCCTGGCACGAGTTAAGGTTGGCGAAGTGGCTCTGGAACAGTTCCTAACGTCATGTTGTCTAACACTCTCACAACTCTATTACGACAGTCAGTGCGAAATGGATGCACTCATTTACTTCTATGCTCGTTAAATAATTCGAAAAAAGCTATCCAGGCTCAGCAATCACTGAATCCTGAAACTCCGGGAATGCAACCATTTTTAGCGGTTTGCACAGTAGTTTCGGTCGATATATAGCCGTGACGTAGCCAAACGAATTTTTTGAGTATCATTTTGATACTGTTTTACTCGGGGCAGAAAAAACGGAAAATAAGTGCACTATTAAACGCAGGGACATTTGTGATATTCAATGTTAAATGTAAGTGCGAAAATAATTACAATCGTCTACGGCGGCGGGTTGGTCGTTCTGTGTTTCACCAGTAATATCTCTATTTGTTAATATTATGTTTGGCGTTTATAAAGCACCTTTTCTTCGTCTGTTTGTATTCTTCAGGTAATTTTAAGAGCCGTTCTTCGTGTTTTGACGTTGACGCCACACACAGGCAGCGTTTAGACGGTGTCGAATATGTTCCATCTGGATAGTCGACTTATGATCCGTAATGAAGAGCAATTGGTAAAAGTCTCGCTCAAATAAACGAACTTCTCTGCATGAAGAAGTTTATTCAGCAACTTTTCGAAATATCTCGTGACCAGATGCCAACCATGATCTAGTGCAGAAATTTCTTCATTTAATGATATCAGAAAAAAAAAAAAAAACAAAAAAAAACGAATAAAATTTTGCTATAAAAAATTCGTGCTCGGCTTAAACGTTGCCCGAATTTTTGGTGTGGTATATAACCATAGCCCACGATTAGCAGTGCATTCATGGTCTTCTTGAGTCGATACTTTTTGAACGGTTTTCTCTTGTAATGGGAGTTGAACAGTATTTAGGCTCTTCGCCTTGGTGCAATGAAAATTTTTCTATGGACAACCTACATATCGGGTCTCTGAAAAGGTAAATAAATAAAAATACATAAGCGCGCTTTTTTAATTCCACTAAATCGCATTCAACGGTCGTTTCTTTGATAATTTTTCTCTTTCTAAAGTTCAAATTTTGTCGCTTAAGACATTATATATAACATATATATGGCGCTATGTTTTACTCGACATTCGAGCTAGAAATCATTCTTCGATTTATTCATTAATTCTCGATTTCTCGGAGGTCGCTCTATTTTACATCGCCGCTTTATCTTGTCTAGAGGAAGCTTACATGGCCGATACCAAAAATCCCCGAGATCGGTGGTGTGATCGTCGAGTATACGGTCGCGCTGACGTAGAGACGTAATAGCTAAGACAATGATATGCGTGTGCGGCAAGAAGCGCCAAATAAGATGTGTCGAGCAATGTCGAGCGGCAAAAACAAGGGCGTCGCCAGCCGAAGAAAGAGGATATGAGTTATAGGAAAAATAAAATTTATGATTTGTAAAGGCTTAATATTTTAAAAAAACAAGAATCTTAATTAAAACACATCATTTTCGCGGGTTTCTGGCAAATTGTTCTACTACTTTATTATAAAAGTCAAATTGTCCATGATTACGCGCCTAATTCATCATGGCCAGTTGATTAAAAAATTCCAAAGCTCCCGGGGAGGCAACGGCCCCCTGCTCCCCCTTGGCGACGCCCATGGGCCAGAATATTGTAAACTCGCAAAGTCAGGCAGGGCGGTTAACGCGGTAGTATTATTCAGATATTGCAGAAACATCGGTACAATTATTACCAATTAGCCGGTAAATTCAGACGTTCGGTTAGAGATATTCAGTTAGACACTTGATCGTACCGAAAATCTCGGCGCTAGTCGTCGTCAAGCGCGGCAGCGTATTGTCTAGTTGACGTGTTAGCTTTTTTTTCGTGCAATCTGATTGCGCCATGTCGCACGTTTTCAATTCCGGTGCCAAAATTTTATGTTAATTAGTCAAATTTTTCGTACAAATTTTTTTTTTCTAGCCTATTTCAATTCTGTACGCGTCTCGTTTGTTTGTAATTTTTTTACGAAAATATACGCGGTTTTGGTCAAATTCTCGTTATTGGACACGTGGTGTCGGCTAGAAGATATCTCCGGTGTGAAGAGACCCAGTCGCCGTTCCGGGACGGGATCGTGGTCGAATTTGGCTTTTGTGATTTAATTGATATTTTCCTTTCTTTATTAAAAATTTCTTTACGATATTTTTCGGAAAAATGCTCTGGGGGGAAGCTCATCTGAGATTGCAACACGGCGAGTGTTACTGGCGCCCATTTTTTTTGTTTTTTGCTATTATTATTATCACCTTGTCGGAGAAAACGAGTTCATATCAATATATGTATATATACGTATATGTATGTATGTTTATATGTACACATAAATATCCAAAAGTCTCGGACCTGATATCGAAAGACGAAATGTTCTAAATATGTATAGCATTTTATTTTGCTCTTTATTAAACATTCTAAAATATGGCAGAAAAGACATATATCATTTCTTAAATGGTTTTCCTATCCCAAATCGTCCATCAGTCAAGTTTCTAGGCCTAATATTTGATAAAAAACTTTCCTGGCGCTCTCACATAGCTGAGCTCAAAACCAAGTGCCTAAAATCCTTGTCTATCCTGAAATATCTATCAAATTACAAGTACAATATAAACCCAAAATTACTTCTTACAATCTACAGATCGATTATCCTTTCACGAATTAATTACGGGTGCCAGGTGTACTCCTCAGCCGCTAAAAGTGTGCTAAGATCCTTAGATCCTATACATTCTGCTGCTCTCCGGTCTATCCTTTCTGCTCATCCCTCTTCTCCGGTTATAAGTTTGTATGCACTGGCAGGTTGTCCCCCGCTGTCCTACTATAGGAAGTACTATAACTTTAAAGAAATGAGCACCCTCCTTAGTAGTACCAAAACCCCGACAATATCTCCTAATATGAGGTTTGGGAATGACCCAGTGCCCGAACTTTTTTCGGTTATGGGTCGTTTCCAAATCTTTTCAATCCCAAGAACTCTGCCAGACTTCGCAGCAACCGCACCACCTTCGAGTCAGCCAATCACAAACATCAACATATCGCTGACAAAATTTAACAAAGCTCAATACCCCCCAAACATAGCACAAATAGCAACAAATATCATAGCGAGCTACACAGACCATGCATGCCTCTACACAGATGGAGCGAAGGCAATAGGTTATCAGTCACCGGCGGCATGCTCCTTCGAAGTCTCAGGGGCAGCAGAGTCAGTTAGACTGCACGATTGCTGTACAGCACTGGACGCTGAAATATACGCGATAGTCTTTTGCATCGAACACTATACCGATAGCAACCCCCAGTCCCAAAAGGCCCTACTCATAACTGACTCTCTAAACTCCCTTCAACTCATCTCGGGGATTAAATCCAACAACCCTTTGGTAAGGAAGGTACATTACCTATTATACAGGTTATCACATTTAAACTCCGAAATGTCCTTCCTATGGGTGCCGGCTCATGTTGGGATTCCAGGCAATGAGCGTGTCAATCGAGCAGCTCAGGCGACATTGTTCTCTCCAATGCCACACAACCCCCCTCTTCCCCCTACATTGGCTCATTTATTTATGCAGCAAACTGGAGAAGAATGGCAACAGGAATGGAGAGGCTTCAAGTACATTTCTCCGAAGCATAAAAACAACCACGGAGTCTTCTTGGTGGCCCACAGACGGAGTTTCTCGCAGAGATTTTTCTGTCCTGAATCGTCTCCGAATAGGACATACAACCCTCTCGCACGGCTACATATTCACGAGCCAGGAACCCCCAAATGTCTGCCCCTTTTGTAGTCAACCGAGCGCCCCATCCACCAATCACCTACTTCTCGAATGTCCCTCTTTTGCAGTACCACGATCCATGCACTTCACCACTTCCTCTACTTCTACGATACTGTCAAATGCTCCGCCCGCGGTCGCAGCTGTATTAGCTTACATGCGGAGCAGCGATCTGTACTATCGCGTTTAATCCCCTTAAGTAGGCTCCATGTGCTGTAATAGCCCCAGTAGTTAAACACGGCACATGGAAACCCTCATATACAATCTTAGGGGGGGGGGGGATTTCCGTAATGGTTTCTTCGTTTTACTCAAAGCGAAAGAATGTTGTCTTCGATATATAAAACTCGATCCTCTTTGAGGTCTTCTAAAATTCGTATGAAAAAGCCGACGGCTTTAATTAACTATGTTTAAACGATTACGCACTATGTCAGGGTTTATATTTTTTATATTTAATTCTTGCTAATGTTTTTCTTTTTTTTTTAACTTCGTTATTAATCAAATATAATTACAAGAACATTTCCATAGATAGAAAAGGTCGCTACGTGTTTTTTCAACCGCGGGGTAAAAATGGTCATTTCGGATCGATGCTGGTTTTCTGCAGCACTTGTGAAAGGGTAATCGTTGAGTCAACACGCGACTATACCATTCTTGGCAAAATGAAATGTCTTATTATGAGCGCGGTTCACCTACAGAATGCTCCTATTACTCTCGGTGTATCTGTACTTATGGTTTGTATACGATATTTCAACAGGACTACTTTGATTTTGTTATTTTTAACCATATCATGTGTTAGTTTTAGTAAGATGAAGCGGTTATCAGAGTAGCCCCCGGAGCATCCTTAGGTAACATTGGTATTCTGTAGATCCTACAGAAATGACAGTGGGCTCTATTCGATTATGTCACTTTTTTAAGTCACACTTTGCATAACATTTCAGCTACTGATGTTCAAGTCTTTTAGCGCTTTATGTTAATCAGTCGCGGAAATTAAGAAGCACGTAGACATTTAATAATTCTACAAAAGGAAAAACTAGTCGCTTTGATGTTTCCAAGTGAAATTATAAACACAACTCCGGCTTATAAAGGCGGGGGAGCAGATATTTGTGCACCGGAAACTGGTCGGGGCCGTGCGCGCTTTTCGCGGCTAAATTAATTAGTCTCGAAACTTTACGAGTCGTTCTAATGTCTAGAGCAGGCGTATAGGTAACATCGGCGAGGCACCTGTGCAAATAGCGAGATCGAAGGTATACGTTTAAAGAGAGAGTTCACTTTATTGCGACGATCGACGAAACGCGCACGCAAGTGTGACCGTTGGCCGGTTTTAAAATACAGTTTATTAGCTAATAAAACGACATTAGGCGACAATGTACAATTTGCTGTCGGCGCAGACGAGGGCGGACCACGGGGCAGCATTCGAAACCGCTTCAGCGGGGGTCAAGTACGGTTCGGCAACGAATATCGAAGGAAAAAAGGCGACGGACCGTGCAGGAAGAGAGTTTAGTAGGCTGAAAGCTGCTGCCAAACGTGCAGCCCGGGCAGCGAAGCGCTTGTGCAGAAATGGATTGCTGTTTGCGGATAATTGAAGCGACACTCACAGTCAGATCCGATTGCAGTCCCAGTCCGCCGCTTGCCTCTGCATCTCTCCTTTCCCTGCCACACTTTAATTAATGCCAAACTCTCGCTGGCTACATTCGTCACCGTCTGCTTTTGCCATTGTTTAACTACACTCGTCCGACCGAAAGTTCGCTTCTGATGAATGGCGCTTCCGAGTAGCGCGCCTCCGCTGCCAGCCACCCTAATTTGGCAAATTCGGCGGTTTGTTTTAATTAGGCGCTTTAGTGTAATTTCGACGCCAGTCGGTACCGGCTAAAAATGAGTACCTTTCAATTAGCGCCGGTATCACTTTAGTCCAGTTCAGCTCCAATTCAGCCATAACGTTCTTCTGCAAAGATCATAACTATTTGCCGCCAATTTCCGCAGCGGTGCCATCTTCTTCTAGGTTCACTTTTTGTCTCCTGTCGCGATATTATACACTGCAGGAGGAAGGGTTTTTAAACGGCTAGAAGGCACTTCTTAGCAACTAGATTACAATATCATTTTCACACATGCTTTTAATGATTATCACGAGAGAATGTTGCAAATTTAGAAACAGTCCGACTGCCATTCTCAGGTGCGACGACTGAATCTAAATCGAATCGTTTGTGTTTAAACGCTGCTTGTGTAGTGTGGAAATCTCGGAAGCTTTCGGCTATCGGTTAGATGTGAGTTTTTACGCGATACTTTTTTTTTTATCGATTAAATGTCACTTTTCTCCACATCGATTCTATATGTCAAACAATTAAAATATCGATTAAAACTGACTTGTTCGCAATAGGAAACGATTTCACCCGAAGTTTAAGGAGCGGTCCCTTTCATGCCGAGGTCATCGGGTTACCCAGCTTTTCTGCTTTGCATACACGACTTTGAAATTAATACGAAGTTTTTTATTTTTCATTCTATAATTGAGAATTCGCGAGTCCTTTTTTTCCCAACTATAAAACTTTATTTCATAAACCCTTTTTGAAGTGAAACTTCTTTAGGCGCGTTTTATATAGAAATAAATTTATGGGGGTTAACACGCAAACGTTACGCAGGGTCGGATCCAGAAGGACATTTTTTTTTTTTTTTTTGGGTGGGGGGATAGAATAATTGCGTAAAATCTTCTACGGTAGGAAGTAGATTTGAGAAATACCCCCCTTGTTTGATAAAGAAAATCAAATAGCGACCACCTTTTAGAAATTTAAAAACGTATTTTAATAATACATAATTATTACAATTTTTAATTTAACTTTTAATTTTATATTTAGAGGTGAAAAATAAAACGAAATTATAAAATTATACCTTAAATGTTTAGAAATAGTGAGAAAGATGATAGTTTTATCAGACACTTTCCTTCTTTTTTATTTTTCTTAGTAATCCGATAATTCTCTTTGCTGGTTAGAAAAATAAAAAAAAAAAAGAAGTAAAAAAGAAATAAAAATTAATAGAAAATAAAAATGATGAGACATAGTGAATCGAAACAAAGCGAAATAGAAAATAGTACGTAAATATAAATATGCGGACAACGAGAAAACAGAATAAAATGGCATTCGTGGTAAATATACGAATGATATGAATTGAATAAAAATGAAACTATCATAATACAAACTGAATCTAGCGAAATATAAAACTATGTTACTGGGGGTAAAAGTGTGAACTAAAAACTTCATAAAAAAAAATATATATATATATATATAGATGCACTTAGGGCATGGAAAAAGTAGTTGATGCTGAAAGTTTCAGACCCCTGGTCCCACAGGCGGCTGCTGTATTTTGTGATTTTCGGTTTTTTTACATTGTTGGAGATTTAAGATAATGGAAGGTTCTCTATAACGGTGAATTTTTTCAGTTATTTTTAGATGCTAAATTCAAATTTTTAGAAACGTTCAACATTTTTAAAATTCCATAAAAAATGTTTAAAAAATTTATTAACGAGGAAAGAAATATATATAATAACATGTGTATTGTAGTGTAAACTATCTACAGAAGTTTTTTCAGAGTTTTGAAAGTGGTGGAAGAGGTTCAAGAAAAATAAAAACACGCATTTTTGGAACTAATAACAGCGAAATAGATATATATGTTACGTATTTGAAGATAACAAGTTTTCCTGAATTTTTTCAAAGATTTTTGAAACTGCAGGAAATCAAATAAAATCATACGTTTTTGACTGAAAAACCTCTTGAAATTCAACTAACAACAGCGGCATTGATATATGTTACGAATATTATAATAAAATATTTTCTTGAATTGTTTCAGATTTTTCGGACAGATGAAACAAGTCCGAAAAAATGAAAACACGCATTTTTGGCTGAAAATCCTCCGCTGAGACTTCAACCGGAAGTAAACTAAAAAATTTGTGTCATTGTGTTACCTAATTTGCTATTTAGGGGAATTTTAAATTCGTGCAGAATCTCTATAATTTTTTTATTTCTCAAAAGCATTATTTGCCGTTTCAAAAATCTGAAAAAATTCAGGAAAACTTGTTATCTTCAAATATGTAACATATATATATATATATATATCTATTCCGCTGTTATTAGTTGAATTTTAAGGTAGGTTTTCAGCCAAAAATGCGTGCTTTTATTTTTCTTGAACCTCTTCCGCCACTTTCAAAACTCTGAACAAATTTCTCTAGATAGTTTACACTACAATACACATGTTATATATTTTTTTCGTCGTTACTGAATTTTTTAAAAAATTTTTACGACATTTTAAAAATGTTGAACGTTATTTGAATTTAGCATCTAAAAATAACTGAAAAAATTCACCGTTATAGAGAACTTTCCATTATCTTAAATGTCCAACGAGAATTTTTAAAATCGATCCAAAAATGGTTAAGATATCGTAAAAAAACCGAAAATCACAAAATACAGCTGCCGCTTATAGGACTAGGGATATGAAACTTTCAGTATCGACTATTTTTTTCATGTCCTAAATGTATATATTTTTTTTTATAAAGTTTTTAGTTCAAAGGCACTTTTACCCTCCAGTAGCCGGACACTTTAGAAGTTATATATGTAACTTTTCACCAACCGCTAACATGTACTACAGTTGTAATAGCCAAAATTTAAAAAAATAAACATAGAAATAAACTAATAACTCTAATGGACGAAATAAGAAACCATAGCAGACTTAAACCGACACAAAAAAATAGACTCGTTCTTAACTAAACATATCAGAAAGGTGACTCGCTCAACTTGGCAAAAAGAGTGGAATCGAATCTCTCCAATCAAAAAGCAAACTACGCCGCATCAAAAACGAAATTGCCCATTGGGAAACCAACTATTGGCCAAAAAGACAGGACGAAACAGTTATTTCGAGACGTAAGAATAGGGCACTGCTCATTTAGCCACAAGTACATCCTCGACAAGGAGCCTGCGCCCATTTGTGAAATCTGCGCAGAGACTTTCTCGGTAGACCACTTCTTCACATGCAAAAAGTGGGAAACACAGCGAGCAGCCTGCGACATGGTAGGAAAACCTATACCAGAGCTCCTTTACAACGACAGAGCAAATTGTGAAAATGTACTACTAACATACCTAAAAAATGTAAATATGTATAATAGCATCTAGATAAGTTAACTGTTAAGATGTAATATATTCGTCGCAAATGGCTCCGTTGTCGAGCGTCAATAAATAAATATATTTAAAAAAAAAAAAGAAATTAGTGCATGGTTAGTAATATTACATAAAAAGAGAACGAATATTACAACCAACGGCCATAAGGAAAAAAACAGAAATAATAATAATAATGGTAATAATAACAAAAGAAGGAAAATTTATAATTTTGGAAATTTGTAACTTCCAATAAAACCGATTTTTCGAAATATTTAACATTGAAAAAAATAATTTCTTTTCACTGCTGCCTATTGAAGACAAAATTTTACTATTTTATTAAAAAGTAACTGTATAATTTGAAAATTACGTAAATTAACATTATTTATTATTTGCACAATTCACTTTATTTCTCGAGAACTAAGACGATTTTCAGAACCATAGTTGTTTTATAAGCTGGTGAAATCTGTTTCATTCTCTGTCAAGTTGTTAAACTTTTTTTTTCTTTTCTCCCTCGTTTCCTGGAAAAGTATAATAAAGACAAGTGCGCAGAAAATTAAAGCTCGAATAAAAAACAGTTGAACGGCAGTAATTTTTCGAAATACTAATACGTGTATATTTTTTCTTTTCTTGAGAACATCGGTGAAAAGGATATTTAGTGAAGAAATATAATAGTAGGACTGGAAGTAGAAATGATTGTATTACAGAAAACAGTTGGCGATTGAAGAGGCTAGCAAAGACGAAACGGCAAGAATAGACTAGGAAGGGTGTAATGTGGAAAATAAAAATTTGACATTGACGAAACTCAGTAATTTAGTGCGCTCGTTTGCAGTTGTCAAAAAAAAAAAAAGTATATTATTAATTTCTTTCATAATAACTAATGATTTCGAGATTTCGGACAGCGACATTCTAGAACGTTTAATCGAGATTTCGTGCGCGAATTAGACGGAGTGCAATCGTTTCTTTCTCGATTTTATTAACTCTTCTTCTCAGTATTAAAACTGTTGGGTTTCCAATTAAGCAGAATGTAAATAAAAATTAAAGAAATCCCTTCTGCGATGATGTTGCGCAATCGAAAATAACTGAAATGGGAAATAGCTAGAAAAACCGAACGTTTTCGTATTGAGCATCAAGTTGAGAGGTGGTTCGCAAAGCGTTCAGCGGTTTTCAACGCTATATGTGTGTCACGTTAATGTTGTAAACTTATCGACAACCTACCGACCACTCGTTTATTCTCTCGGTAAATTTGTCAATTAAAACCTCTTTTAATGTGCGCGTCAATGCCCCTAATGCACTTGTCCAGCTATTTAAATGTATTCCCTTCAGCGTTGCAATTAAATGGAGAAATTATTTCTGAACAACACAGTCGGTAAAACTTTTCATGAAAGTTTTGTAATTCCACATCACTCGTGCGAAATTAGGGAAAAATTTGCCCAACGTTACTCGCTAAGAAATTTAGTGTTTTTTTTTTTTTTTATTTCCGTTAAGATTACTTTTTTTTTTCAAGTTTAAGATTGAAGATTTTTGCAAAATACTTTTTTTTATAAAATGTTAAATCATAAATAAGCAAAATATATTATAAAGATTTAAACGCAATAAATAGGAAACAAAGCTATCTCTAACAATCCGGAGAGAGATACATATACGGTCAATGACGTAGGATCACGATTGATCGAATTTCAAAAACCAGATCTACAAAAAAAAATGGCGCGGAAAAATTTTAATTTTTTCGGATCTCTTTTTCATTTTTTTTATCAATTCAAACGTCATAATCGTTCTGACAATTTACAGTCTTGTTCTTCTTGCTTTCCTTCAAGATCACCGGGATCTCTCGGAGAAATCTAAAATATACATATATAAATATATATATATATTTTGTATATTACGCCGCGGGCTAATTTAGTTGCAATTTTACTAGCAAAATGCTGCTAAAACATTTTCGAAATCCATAAAAAACTCGAAAATGTATAAAACTTTTGCAAAACATTCGAAATATGCATTCATACGGATCACCAAATTGTGATATTTTTAAAACCTTCGAATCTCATAAAGGCGAAACAGGAAAAAAAAAGAAGGGAAATCAAAAACCTAGCATTGACTATCGCAGCGGTGTATGCACATGTGTGTAAACTGATGATGTGCTTTGGCGGTTGACATAGAAAAAAATTACCGTTCTAAAATATAGAATGCTATATATTAGATATGAAAACGGCAGCGGCAACTACGGTAAGCTTCCACAGCGACTGGCATGATCAGGATGATAAGAAAAAATAAATAATGTATATTATACTCGATCAGTAAACAACGGAGACTAAGGTTAGTTTCGGGCTGTAGTTATAAATTATTCGTTAATTTTTATATGGTTCTGAATATCTGGTGATAGGTTTTCACAACGGTTCAGGGGTTAGAGGGCCCATTCTCCGGGCGGGTGTTCGAATTTCCGAACTGCCCCCAGCCTAAAGCGTATTGGGTGAAATTATTGGGTTATAATTTAATTAAATACAAGTAAACTTGAAAAATAAGTTACTTTATAGCTTCGGCACAAGATTAGGAATTGGGTTGGGGGGCCCTTTTCGGGGGGCACAGGATATTCGGATTACCGGGAAATCGGACGAAATGCGGCGGAAAACCTGGGTAAAACAGGAGAAACCGGTGTAAATCAGAGGAAACGGGTGAATTTTGAGCTCTGGAACGAGAAATGGGGTTACTTTTTGGCCTCTGAAAAAGATACTTTGATAAGTTTTTGACCAACGGATACGGTTTTGGGGTTGTCACAGTTGCTGTATTTATACACTAATGTATACAAATAGAATAATGCTGATGATAATTAAACGAATAAAAAAAAAAAAAAACCGAATCGTTGCTCGTTATTTAAACGAATAAATTTTTTAAAAATATAGGCGGAAAACGAAATACGTTAAATGTATTTTTACATACGAATAATGCGAATTTTTAAATAACCACTGGTATTCATTATTCCTAAACTGTGTGTACTATAGTTTCGTTTGATCATTTTTTTTTACGGTAATTGTACCGTTTGCTTATTTTTGTTTATTTTGCTTTTAATTCAGAAATCGTTTGCTAAATATTTCCCGGTCAATATATAAATATAAAGAAAACAAAAATAAAAAAAACCGGTCAATATATAAATATAAAGAAAACAAAAATAAAAAAAACCGGTCAATATATAAATATAAAGAAAACAAAAATAAAAAAAAGAAAAAAAAAGCAAAGGACGAAAAGCTAAAATTAAAGAGATAGCGTAAAGAAAATATTTGGGACGCGCGAAAATTAAACCGTTCTTTCAGAGCAATTCGTTTTAATACTTTATTCAATGGGGTGATGTCGAGCACATTGATAATCCATATTTCGAATCCCGTGCATGATACGTCTGTACATAACTCCGTTTACTCCACGATGAAATTTAAAATAAGGCCGTCTATTACTTAGGCCAAGTATAAGATGGTAAGATTACCGTCATCATCATTATGTATGCAACACAGAAATTGGGTTATATTGGCCACCAGTAGCGCCTAACCGCACAGTCTAGAATATCACTTCATAATTAAAATAAATACAGGCAGTGTTCAGTTACGGAATATAGTGGAATAAAAAAAAAAAAATGGTATATGTCAGAAAGGAGTTTCCATGGAACGCTAAAACGTATTCAAACGAGAAATTTTTAAAACTTTTCTTTTTCTCGATGTATTATTTCTTTTTTCAAAACGGACTTCAAAAAAACAGAACAAATATTGCACAGCTCGTCCTCGGGTAACGGTAATTTCCCTGACATGACTCTCGAGTCACATCGATCCGGAAAACAGTGATGATGGCGTTAATTAAAATTAAAACTAACATAACGGAGAGAGAATGTTAGCGGAGAATCGATTTAATGCTAAGCGAAAAAATGAAAGGGGAAGAAAATAATCGGGATTTTTTAAAAAGGAAAATCTGGAATATTAAACAAAAATAGGTAAAAAAAGGAAGAAAAAACGCTCGTTGACCGCTTGTAAAGAAAAAAGATAGTGACGTTCGACGGGAGCCGAATTCTCGGAAAGAACATGCGGGGGGATCGGAAGGATTCGCTGGAGACATGTTTCAGCACACTAGTGCACCTTTGAATTCGGCCTATGCTGCGACGATATAGTTTCGGCTAAAACAGCATATGAGAACCAACTAACGGACAGCGAAAAACGATATCTTATCGTTGAGGAAATTTTGCCGATGTATATTCGGTCGAATATTACGTATGTGGCGCAGCGATAGGGAGAACACAGCGAAGCGGAGACAAAGTCACAAGGGACGATGAAGCGCGTATAAAAGAAAGCGACAACGTTTGCCTATTACTCATTTGGGCTGTGCGCGCAGTCTCGATGTATACTGAGGAATTATATTATTGCTCGGATAGCATTCGCTAGCATGCTGCGGATTGCAATATAAATAATGTATACAGGCGACGAGGACAGAATTGTCGCATTTATGAGATGTTCATTTGGCCGGAAAAAATTTCGCTATCAATGACAACGTACGCACACACACGCCTATATATAGATATAGATGTCGGAGCAAGCATTGTTATTACGTATGGGAGAATAGAGTGCAGTAGATTCGAGGATATAATGTACGTTAAAATCAAAGGTTTAACACAGTGTCTAGATAGTAATGATAAAGAGAAGGATTTATATTTCGATTGGGGGCTCGACCGGGGCCGCTTAAACATTTGCCATTCCACTTGGCTGGCTAACAATGCCGCTCGACTGTGTCGCGAATAAATCATAAAACGCGTACACAGACGTTAACCGTAGTGCACGTAGCGGCATCTGCGCGCGCCACGGCGAGACACGCTTGAGACCGCTAGCGGGAAGCTTGCCGCGCATCGAGCACACAAGCACACCAGCGCACGCCTACCTAGAGCGGTTTTTCTATACGGTAGCGGTTGTTTTTATTTGCAATCTTCACGCCTTTTAAAGCTGCTAGTGTACCATTTAATCGAACGCTGCGCGTCACACAAACAACAAAATAGAGAGACGTACGACGCCCGAGTATGTAGACACTAGAGAGATGCCTGTCTTTTTATTGTTGTTATCGCTATTGAGCCGAGCTGTAAGCAATTCTTCGCAATAGAGCTGTACACTTCTTGGCCGAAGAAGAACCGAGACAACTCCAGAGGTTACAACCGTGACTAAATTGTTGTAACTCGGTTCGCTGCCAACTAACACACCGCCACCGTTGCAAAACAGTCCCCCCCTCCAGCCGACAGAGTTATTTATCGAACTGTGTCAGATGAGAATGTTTTTAAACGTTCCGGAATCCAAGTAGGAAACGAACGAGAGTCCTAAGTGACGGAAAAACTTCTGACCCAAGAACGCCGATCGCTCCGACTAGCAGGACTTTTGTGGAATTTGCGAACAATTGTCGTTTTGCACAGCACGTGTGTGAGCAACTTTTTCCTTGCTCATTTATTATAATTCGCCGTTTAGTATTGCAGCCCGTTCTCTCCGGAGCACGATGAATTTATTTCGGCGTTCCGCGCGCTACAATTACCCGCGCAATGTAGACGATTAGAGTAATTACGAGTTTCAGTGTATCGGAAAAATTTAAAATGGCGCGTCTGAATTCACATCCGCTGAAAGTCATTTAGAATTTCTGCGTATTAATGACGATTCAACGAGGGCAAGTAAAATCTTTCCAGGTTCCTGTACAGTTCCTTAATCTCTGACAACTAGTACATTGTGCTTAACTGAGCCGAGCAAACATTCAAATATCAATTATGTTTAAAATACATAGTCGTGTTTCTAATATAACTTTTTAATCACATTTAAATATTACATATATATTTAAATATTTTATATATATATATATATATATATATATATATATATAACTCGGTCATTTTGGCCTCGCAAGCGCTTACATTTCTGTCTCTTTCTCTTCTATACTTTGTAAAATGCTTTTTTCAAAAAATAAATACCGACTCCAAGGTTTATTATAAAAATTTAAAAATGCATTAAAAAGTAAAAAATAATTACTCCCGATAAAAAATATATATCAGAGTTATATAACACTTAAATGGTGATATCGTAACATGAATACGAGTTATGCGCGAACAACATAAAAAAAAACATACGCGACGGACACGTAACCTCTTTCTTTTTGTAAGTCGAACAAAATTTAAAATTAAAGACAAGTTTATTGACCTATAAAAAACTTTAAAGTATACTATTAGATTAATAAGTTATTTTTGCTTAATATTAACCTTACTCTCCGTTTATTAACTTTTTAGATACAGCTTCTTTTTCATGGGTAATCGTCCGCTGCTGACAAGTCGAATGCAATAAAGAAAAAACAAACAAACAAATAAATACACTTTCTGATTATTTTTAAGATTTAAAAAGAAAAAATTCGAAACAAATTTCTGTCCAAAACGAAAAAATTAAGAAAACGAAAAAAAAATATTCTGTTTGTTTTTTGACGAGGAACTTGGATAAAACTAGCATAAATATGTATTGTTTTCAATTTGTAATAAAAGCATTTATCCGCTTACAACTCTTTACTTGGATTATTTTTCTTCCTTTTTTTCTGCAACTCCGAAAACCTTAATTTCTCATGTCACACTAGACAGCAATAAGGCATTTATATTATACTGACTGATAAGGCGGGTGAGATTTATACAGCACCGGACTTCGAATGGAATAACTCGCAAATATTAATCGGAGTCGTCGTTTCGCGTACATTTACATTAAACATTTTCAGCGGTATTTATTATTATAAAGTATATTTTATCTTCTTATCGAATATAAACTTACTTTTTACTTTTTAGTTTGTTTTTATTAAATTTTTAACAGTAAATCTTGAAGTCTTTTTCTTCCAATATTCTAGTTTACGCTATAATGTGAAGTTTTCGATTTCAAAAAATTTCGTTTCAGATAAAATTAGATATTTATTTCCAAAATGTCCCTTATATATATTGCTAACAAATTAATTATCTCTATGCAAATAGGTAAAGACATGTTACCTTTTTCTCCCTTGTTTATGAACCGATTTCCTTTTTTTTTTTGTTTTCATTTAGTAATTATTGACGATCTGTAGTGTTGTCGATAACAAATTTTAGAAATAGTTTTTTTCTTCTTATTTAAATAAAAAATTAATACAAAAAAAATAAAAAACAAAAATCGCTATAGTCAGCAAATTTGTTTTCTCATTAAAATGTTTCAATTTTTCTTAGTAATCATCATTAATCGCTTTCTTACAGTGTATATAAGATGTCATTTCGATTAATTGTTTTTTTTTTTTTTTGAAAATGGCGATTTACTGTTATTTTTATTTGAATTTATTATTTTTAGTCAATGAACTGTTTTGTATTGTAAGTACTTATAAAAGTGTATGTTCTCAGATATGTTTCAATGAATGAATTTGGTATAGGATTAGAAGAAAAAAAATTTAAAAATATGCAAAAATTCATATTCATCAAATTTTTAATAATTATTATGGTCGAATTTTGGACCAATGGGCGATCACTAGTCATAATATATAGGTGTTACTTTAACAAAGCTAGTCTGTCTTAGACGTGCAATTTCAAGCGCGGTGTTTATAAAAATAGGTACGCTATCTCACCCCGGTAAATACATACTATATATCACGCGCATGATTAATAATGATAGAATTTTTTAAATTTACACGTTAAATTTCGTTTAAATTTCGTTTAAATTTCGTAATAACTTATAATCGGCGCTTTAATTTAAAGGTAATTCGTGTTAATTTTTCTATACGGTGAGAATTATATTTGCGCTCGTCTAGACATTATAAATTCGTAATTAAAATCGAACGATGCAATCTTAAGATTATTTTACATGAAAACACCTATATATACCGAAGCAGTTATTTGGATTGCGCGAAGTACACTGCGTGTAACTTTAATATATGTAGCTGCGCGACCGAATTTATTCGCTTGGGATTATATTTAATTTCAGTCTGCGCACAATGTTTACTAATAGATCTCTTTTTGTCAGTACGGTATGGGTCGCCGACGATCCATTCTTATTATCTCGGGATATTATAAATTTACGGAAATCATTGCGAGGACGTGTTAGCTAATCACATCCATTTTAAAATAATCGACGTTAAAAACTGAAAAATGTCGCGCGCGCGCGCGGGTATTGACAGCGATCGTAGTAGTGTAAACTTATGTGCAATCGCAGCCGACAATAGCTCTGCATAACGGCTGTAGGTAAGTTCCGGCGTAGTTATGGAAGAAAAATTACGTCAAGAGGTTTGCTTTTGAAGAAGTCGTTCGAGCAGCAACGTTCAAAAGAATCGGAAAACTTCACATTTTGCTGCACTCTTATGGTCGTCGTCGATGGAAGGACTTTTCGGTCGACAGGCTGGTCCTAGTGCATTTCACAGCAGAAGTCGTTATCTGAAATAATCTTTCTTCGAGAAGTAATGTACAAAATCAATCTCGGTGACAACAGCAGCGGCTGCTAGCGCTTTTATGAAGAAAATGTCAAAAATCGATATGATTAAGGTGAAGCAAGAGGATTTATTAGAGAGATTAGCGGTTTTTACGTCTTCACCCTTGTCAATCAAACGCCGACGCGACACCTTTTTACAACCGACCTTTCGGGAAATATAGCAACTGGTAATTTGGTCATCGATCAAGTCGCCGCTTGCACCTTTTCGAACCGGACCGTGTTAATATCGGTATCGCGTCAACCAAATTGTCAGCCATTCCTTTGTTTGACTGACGTAATTTTTTTCCGTGTACAAAAAAACAACAACAACAACAACAACAAAATATCGTATATTCTAGAATGCTGCGCATTATGTCCTTAGCGTTTCATTTCTTATTCTTATGTTGCGTCATTTTTATTTCATCTTACTAGACTTTATCGACTTATTTGTCAAACATCGCGATGATGCTGATTTGAGCCCGTAGAAAATATCTCTAGTAAAATAACACCGGAATTTGACAAATATCATGTAAATTTCAAATACTACCCTGTTAGCGTTTATACAGTTCTCATTATTATTCTTCTCGCCATGCCGCTTTTAACGTTATGGTTAAGAAGACGACGATATCTTCTTCATCTTATTCGTGTAAATTATTATAAGTGATTCTCTTTCCGCCCTTAAACTTTTTACAACATATAAAGAGACGCATAATTCGGAAGAAATTCCCGTACGTGTTAATCCATTAAAATTCTGATAAAAATCGATAAACGATATCATAATTAAATCGTACGCAGGTTCCAGCGAGATAAGTCAAGATAATCCACGCACCTGCGCAACCATAAAATTATCCAGTCCGCCATGTGGTTTGTATGATTATGTCAACGCTCTTAATTGCAAATTATCGGTCATATAAAATTTCCATGTTTTGAAATATCGCTTCGTTGTTTACACCATGGATCACATTGTCCGCAATGTTTCGCTATCTTCGTGTATCTCTCTTTTATGTTAGCGCCGCTTCCATATCGAAGTGAATATTTAGTTGTCTGGCAGCTTTACGGATAGCTAGGCCATATTAACCTGTTTCGATTAACTCCAGCTAGTGTTCTCTCCTTTTTCATCAATGTGCTTTTGTCAAGTAAGTCTCCGGTTTAGCATTTCTGATCCTAATTTCGATCGTTGTTTTTGTGTGGAGTTTATGCGTTGAATTATGAGTCGATTTAATTTCGTTCATTTCGAGTCGTCGCCGTCATTCCTGTTTTGTCAGAAAACATTTTTGCACCTTACTTTGGGAACTGCGCAGTCATCAGCAAATTCAATAGCAAGATCTGCTCTATAATAGAGTACCACCATTCCTTTCTTTATATACATTAGACGACACTTCATCTGCAAATCTTCTGACCTGATCAATTTTTGAAAACAATTTTGTAGTACACACTGGTTTTACCTATCGCGCCTGTAGTATCAAAAGCCTTCGATGAAAGAACGCATCGCAAACTCTTTTCTGTTCCAAGCCAGATTCACAATTTTCGGTACCGCTGTTCTCGATGCACAGGTGTCGGATTATAGAGCGCTGTTTCGCTCTCGGAATAATCCGATAATTTGTTACAGTGACTCTTTTGATTACTGTTGTGTATACAGGCGAGAGATTTCTAATATCTCCGATATTACCGGCAACATCAAAATCGTATGGAGTTTTATCGATCGACTTTACCGTTTTTATGAGAATATTCCATGCACGCTCGCTAATACAACTTAATCCTAATTTTATTCAACGGCATATTACGAGGAGGCATTTCAAGATTATTCGTACACATACATACATATATAGGAGTTTTCTTCGGTTCATGAATAGAGTAGGCTTGCCGGCCAGGTTGTTTTTATCGGAGAATAAGTAAGCTATGTCGCAAAACTTCCCGATGGGATTTTTTGTTTTTGTTTCGGTTTTTCTAGATTTCTCGCCGCATTGCAAAATCGAATATTTTCACCTGCACGGGAAATACGGTACACGTTGTTTAAATGTATCATTTTTTAGTTTTGCCGGGCTAACTGTTTAAAACCGTTCTTATTTACATACTTCTTACCTTCCATGTATCTGTCTATTAATTGCCGCCTTTTCCGTTTAGTAATGGTAGGACAAATAAAAATTCATCAAACTGTTTTTGTTTTTTGTTTTTTTTTTTTTCACTTTAGTTAATACTATTTTCACAAACAGTAGCGATACCACAACAAGAGCCGTCTACCGGTCATGACTTTAGTGTGCTCCCAGTAATATCGGAACTACTAGAAATCCCGCCTGTTCGCAACAGCGCTCTGGTGGAAAGAAGCGCTCTACAATGCAACCGGTACATCGAGTGGAACCGGAAATTTTGACTTGAAGTTAGAAAGAGTTTGCGATGCAGCTGGATAAAGCATCATCGATAAATAGGTAGAAAAAACTATTCAAGTGCTAAAAACGTGAAACACGCCATCCTTCTTAATGGTGTGCTACAATGTGATTAGACTACTTTGCAATACACAACAAATTAGTACACATACGTATTTATCACGAAGTATATTTAACCGAAAGCCTAAAAACGTGTTTCGCGATTTACAACACAATTGAGAATATTTTGATGCTAAAAGCGTAGAGAAGCATGCAACACGATTTCAGGAATAGAGTAATGTAAATACTCAAAACATAACTGGAACAGTTAGGTATTCGGTAGGACTGTGTGGATCCTGTTGCCGCACACCGGGTTAAACTCGCTGCATATTGAACCCAGCCCACGCAAACGCGTGGGTCGCCTTTGCGAAGAATTCCGCGAGAAGCTGAGTGGGTTGGTTTAAACTTTTCAGTTATTAAAAATGTTCATTTATTCGTTCTGTTTTACTTGCTTTAAAAAGACGCGGGCTTGTGCTGTGCGTGTTCTATGCGTGGCCTTGGTACAGTGTCTTTGAGGTTCATAGCCCTCTCAAAAAAAAAAAAAAAAAAAAAAAAAAAATCCTAAATACAAATCTCACGCAAGACTTTTTTTGCAGCCTGAAAATACGTTCCATATCGAAAAAATCGCGTTATTAATTCACGTATTTTACGGAATCTTGAGCTACAAACTGCGTTGCCACAGATATATGTCACGAAAGTTGTTGCGGATAGTTCTTTGGAGCCAACGACGACGGTCAGCCTCGAGTAAATATTTGTATTCTAATCTCGGCAATTTCATTCTCTTTAGTTGGCCGCGTGTTTCAGCGTGTTCACGGCTGGCATGGATTTGCGAAATAATATTAAAAAAAGAAACGCGGAAAAAACCGAATGAAAAGCCGAATAATATTGTTCAGCGTGGAATCGACGAGTGGAAAACAATAATAACGACGGAGAAAGGCTATTGTGAGAGGTTCAACTAATAATGATAATGAGCGGCAATATTGTTAAAGACAGTGTCGATGAGCGATTAGCGTCAGAGGGACGCTATAGAATAATGAAGCGCGCTCGTGTGGGGTGGTCTAGTTTACGGTGTTGGCGTGTCCCGGTCTAACGTGGCTCGATGTGATGTTTATTATTTGTTTCCTGCTCTGTCTGTCAAGTTGCGTTCTAATAATAGTGCCTCCAGTGAAGAACAATGAAATCCGAAAGCGGCTATTATCCGATCTCACCGATCTGGAATTAATTCGCAGATTCGTCCGGGTTTTAGCGGCGCGCCACCCTGCCAGATGACGTCCGTCTCTTATCTAGTGGGAAAAAAAAAAAGAAAAAAGAAAGAAAGAAAAAAGTTACGTGTCTGCGGCAATTCCTTGATTAAAAACAGAGAGCAGACCCGGGCGAAAGAACGCGTACTGGATGATAGAGAGCACTGACGGAAACTACACCTTGAAGTATGAAAAACGGAAATCTGTTGTTCCGGTGCATGGTTCTGGAAGTGTTCCGAGAAAAAATTATTAATTTCCAGCCTTCCTATTTAATTTCAGCTAAAATTTCAGTCATCATTTTGAAAGAGTTAATTTTCTTACTTAAAATTATGATTTTCCGCGCAGTTTTGTTTTTCTCTTTTTTAATTAATTTGTTTAGCTGATTAAATCGCGAACGGAACCAAGATCATTCTAGCAATGAACACGCTACAAACTGCACCGAAATTCCGATGGTTATGCCGTACCGAAGCATTATTTTCTTTCGGTCACTATCGCTAGCAGAAATATATATAGCTGCAGAGCTTCCTTTAGACATACCCTGTTCTTGACCGACTGCTGGCCGTACGTCTCTCCTCCTTAGGTTATCAACTGTTGAATACTCAGTTTTGTTCGTTCGAATTCCCAATTCCCGCCTGAAGTTTATCAGGAAAGCAGTTTATGTTTCCTACGCCGCATCGCAGAATGAATCTGAGTTTTGCTCGTACTCGAGAATATAAGTAAAATTCCAAGCAATATTCGAATACAATAGATATGTCGATGAACAGAGATAACATCAATGTCGCGCTGGGCACACACGTCTCTTACACAGGTGTGTACATGTATAATAGTATAAAGTGGCTGAATCGTTCGCTTTTATTTTTTAGGCTGATCAGCTAGTTCTGGCAAAATAAGAAGAGCATAACTAAGGAAGCGGTACACTTAAGGTAGTATGTCAAAAAAACAAACAAAAACACCAAAATAAAGATAGTGTCCGCGTTAGTAGATTCTAGGATGCGGTAAGGAGCAGGAATGCGAGCGTAAAGAAAAGCTCTGAGAAGAATGCACCGAGTTAGACGACTAGCGATTTGAATAAGACTGGCGAAATGTCGGATGAATAGTTGAACACAACATACACAGAAAGAGAAAGACATTTCGGCGACAAAAAATAAAGGTCTAAACGGTTCCAAAAATTACACGATAGGATTCAAGGAATTGTATGATTAAAAACAGAGAGGACTGTATAAGCTGGAGAAATGCCACTCAGCAGCTGCTCCGATAGTAGGATAGCCGCAATTGTTGTGCCTAAGAAAAAAATTGTGATGTAGAGTTTTTTTTTTTTTTTTTTTTTTTTTTTTTTTGGTAATCGGTATCATGGGAAATATTTTGAAATGCTTTACCGTAATATTTTATAGCACACCGAAAATGTCTTTTAGGAAGGAAATCCCGCGAGAACTAGGGACGTATTTAAAATGTTAGCAAAAATCATAAGACCGTCCAAATTGTGAAGTGTCGGAAAACAGCATATTTTGATATTATCGACCAATCGTCTTACTAAAAATCGACTTTCTTCGCCAGTCGGAAGTGTTCGCGGTACTGGCTACTTCTTTGTAGCCCGAGTTCTTACATTTAAAATATTTCACCGAAAATCCCGAAATATTAATATTGTAGACGTTCATGTTGGCCCGGTTCCACAGTTGATAGCGTAAAACTCGGTAAAATTATTGTCATCGCGTCTAATGCCCATAGTTAAGGTGTTTTTTTTTTTATTTTTTTGTTGAGGAGAAGAAACAGTCTATTTTCATAGCTGCTTTTCACGTGCTGCAAAAATCATGTATATGGTACATGTAGTCTCGATGTGTCCCCTCCTACACATTATATGCAGATAAAATACATAAAGTATAAAATATTATCCATTGTAAAAACCGGCTTATTAACGGTTCAGTTTTTAAATTACGTTAAAGTCCTGGAAAAGTTAAACACTTCTTTATTATAATTTATCTATACTCCAACCGTCGCCGATTGGAAAGTAGAACAATATTTGACCGACAGCGGCAGGTAGAACTTAAATCATTAATCTAATTGTTTCGATTATTCGTATATTTGCGTATTAATTGTGTGATCGAGAAAATTTTGTCCAATTTACAATGTGAAATTTAGAAAAAAAGTTTCCGCCATTACCGTAATAATTATTACATTTAGTAAACACATGAAAAAGAAAAAATATCAAATAAATTAATAATTTTTAACACACACACACACACACACGCACGCACACTTGGTGCAGATGGACCTTTAAATTTTAATGCTGACAGTACATAAACAGTAGTGAAAAAGCGATTTTGACTTTCATAGGTACTCTCATAGTTTAGGGACCACACCATTTCGTCTAAACTTCGTCAACAGTCGTGTCTCTGCACCGTCTATACTTCATTTATGAATAAATCTTTCGTATTGAGTACTCGTTATTCTTGTTTTATTTCCTTCGATAATTATCCCCTCCCTTCAGCAGTTATTATTAATCACGCTATGCAGTTCGCGGCTTGCTTTTTCAGCTTCTTCTCCCTTTTATTTCTTCGACAATCTCCCCGATTTATTCATAAAAGTAATTGCTGAACTTAATTTAATATTGTAGTTGATTTTCTGGTATAGTTTCAATAGTTCAATGCGAAATTGACGGACATATATTTGCAATGATGATTCTCTTTTTCGGATTAATTATTAATAATAACGAAGTAAATTAAAATTAAGGGGATTATTTTATATAAACTGGTCATTTTGCCAAACCTATATACTACATAGATTAACGTAATTTACGCGGTTATGATTAAACTTAAAAGATTTCAAAAAATCTTAGCAAGCTATCAAAGAATACTCGTATAATGCATGGTACACCTCACGGTATTATTCAAAGTGAGGACCCCCCTAAAAAAAAAAAAAAAATCTCCGATCTTTCTCTAATTTTTGTTCTTTGCTCTAATAATATTCTACTTTCTAATTAGGAGATTGACGATAATTTAAGTTATTCAAACACATTTATTGTTAATTATTGTTTTTCTTCTCCCCTTTCGAATTAAATATGGAGGATATATGCTTCCCGAAAAAGAGGTTTCTAACACTTTGTAAGAGATTCTTCTTCTTCATCCGCCGTCTCCGTCTCGAAGGTTGGCGATCCACAATTGGAATTTATTTCTATCAGCAGCTGTTCGGAAAAGTTCTAATGAGGAACAGTTGAACCAGTTGTTAAGATTATCCATCCATGAAATTTGACGTCTACCTCTCGATCTCTTCCCGGAAATTTTACCCTCAAGTAGTATTTTTAAATATGATTTGATCCTCTTAAGATATGTCCCAAGTATTGTAGTTTCCCTTTTTTTGATGGTTCGTAGTAGTTCAAGGTTCTTTCCCAGTCTATTAAGTATTTCAATATTCTTTACTTTTTGCGTCCATGGTACTTTCAGGACACGTCGGTAGCAGTACATCTCAAAAGCGCTGATTTTTTTTTCTAATGTTGAGTCTAGTGTCCAGCACTCACAACTAAATATTAGATTGGACAAAACGTGTAGCATCTCAGGAGTCTGATTTTGAGTTCCAATTTCCGTTCTTGACGCGTGAATAGGTTCTTCATTCTTATTAGCGCTCCTCTCGCCTGCTCAATCCTGCTACGTATCTCGGGTTTGGAAGTGCAATTTTCTTCAAATATACTTCCCAGATATTTGATGCGTGGGACTTGTTCAATTTTTTCACCGTTTATTTTGATTGAGCGTTTAATTGGCTTCTTCGAGAATACTATTGCTTTTGTCTTAGATGTGTTCATTTTTAAACCGTATGCAGCACTTTTTTCCACGATCTTATCTAAAATGCCCTGGAGTTCCTTATTACTGTCTGCCAGTATTAAGCTGTCATCAGCATATCGAAGGTTGTTCATAATTAGACATCGATTATATTTATTCTGAATAAAATTATTCGTCAATTCTATTAACTAATTAATGAACAGAGATCCCAATTATTTTGCTGCACCTCCGAAATGCCAAAAGGACTTGTGTAAGACAATAAACTGCACTATTCACACATCCATAATTTTTTAATTTTTCTGTCGGCTCGACAAGTCTGCATATTACCCTCCAGCGTGCTAGACAACTTTTTCTCATATTATTTTTAATGCGTTCTATCGCAATTCAGGTACCATTGCCTAATTGTACACGATACGAATGCACATATTATACGGTCGATGCAACTTTGAAATTAACGTTGAAATGTAGCAGGTACACGTTGATTTTTTTTTCAAAACTAGTAGGGGAATGCTGTCCTCGGTAATTTTCAGCTACAGCTTAGACAACAAAGTGGTATTTCCTTCGCAGTTGAATCTGCTTGGAATTTCGCTTCACGTATCGAAAATTAATATTAATCGGGAACTAAATATGTTTGACGAAAGAAACGAAATTCTTATCCGTACTTGATGGATAAAAAAAACTACGATTTTCCGGTCATAAAATTGAATAAATCCATCAGTTTTGGTTGTTTTTTTGTTTTTTTTTAATTTCTCGGCTCATTTCGCTTTTACTTATCGCATTTTCATCCGGTTGCTCCTCTTATATGGTCGTCATTTAATTAGGCGGAATACGATTTTAGTTTTAATATAAAAAATTTACCATTTCATGATATTTGCTACTTTTGAAAAAAAGAAAAGTGAATTCAGCTAAAATGTGGCATTCGGATTTTTGACATTCGGTAGCATTTCTCGATTTTCGCATTTTTTTTACGTATACGGTCTGGGTGAAATTGTTGTGGTAACGCTAAGACGGGGGTTTTCTACGATTGTATAAATCTTGAAGAGAGTAGGTACATATAAAGAGCGTTAAATTAAATAATGGTTTAATTTTAAAAATTTGAAAACCAATACATGTGTAAATCAGGTTTTTTTCGTTACCGTTCTTCTTGCGGCTTTTTTACTGTTACGATATCTGCAATTAGGTATTTCACTTGTCTTTAACCTGTGATCATTTTTAAATAATAATCTCAATACTTATTGTACGCGTGTAAATCAAATTTTATTATAAATTAAAATTTATAGTGTTCATATACTATATTATATTCCTAAACATCGCGTGGAAAGGAACTATATTTTCGCATATAAGGTATGTGGATACACAGTTATTATGATGCTAGCATATAATACAGGATTTTTTACAATTGAGCGTACCGCACACTTAAAGCATTCGGTGAAAAAAAAAAAAAAAAAAAGATCCGATTAATATCACTGCCAGATTTGAGCAGGTAAAGGTACGAAACCCACAAAACATTATTAAGAATTTACTATAACACTATGCATGTTTATAATTTTTTTTGCGACAAAAAGGAAAATTGTGTTCTTTCGAAAATTTGCGCTATTTGTTTAGCCATTAGAGTCTTTCTTTTGTTTAATGGTTCCCTATTCTGGATACAACCAGTAAGACGAATTTATTTAGTACAATAATTTTATAAAAATTTGTCCATATAATAAAAAAGGATACTCTTTGCGTGTGAGTTTCGTGGGCACTTAGAGCTATTAACACTGGTTATAATTGCGGAGACTGAACATAATAAAGTTTGCAATGGTTACTGTACCCACTGAAATCTTGTTCTTCCATCATCTCCTCTTGTTGTTCCTGTGTCGGATGCCTCCATTTCTTCTATCTCTAATCGCCCTCCTGATGTAACCTGTAAATTCCTACGTTTCCTCGTTCTGCTAGTCATTTGCGTGTTGGGTAAATATTACCCTGTGTTGACGCACCCAAACAAAAAAAAAAACAAATAAAAAAATGAACGATGTTTGTACGTAGTCATTCGTTTTTTTTTCTTCTTTTTTATTTTTATTCATATAAGAATACTGAAGTAGAGTATCCTTTTTCGGTGTTATCACAGTACGACTCTACCTCTGAATTTAAAATACGATAGTTTATATTAAATTAACCCAGTTTATTATTACTAAAGTTAACATTAACGTAATTATTTTTACTTGGTATCGGATTTATTGCCGGCTTTAAGAGTGTATAAATATTTAGTAATCGAACAATCTTTGAAATTCATCTTTAGTCGTTGTAAGGTCTTTATTTCATTAGTAATTTCAAACTTACTTCTGCAACTTTTCCATTTCGCACATTCAAACACCGTCTGTGGAACGCAGTATCATTTTTATTTTTTTGACCTAAGCAATATACACACACACACATTGGGCTGTTAATAAAATTTCGCTAAATAATTGCAAAAAGATGACCCATGTTCGCTAATAAACTGGCTAATAATGAAGTTGGTTTGATTACTTTAAGTCTTGCACATTCGGGAAGAAATGATATAAGATTGTCAGTTGTAGCTTTTTCATGTAATTATTGCCATTATACTAAGGTGTCCTAAATGATCCTATTTTTTGTAGCGCTAGACCATTCATTGTTATTTTTGAAGTTTTTTTTAATGTTAATCCGCTCTTTTATTTTTAAGATTTACAGAAGGATTCCCACTCAAGCACATGCGTTACTGTCTATATGCAGAAATCACTCCTAGAAGTATTTTCTTTTGCAGAGTTATTAAAACTTATTTAGTTGTTTGAGTCTTATTTAGAGATTTTTGACATGCGCAAGTGATCAACGTATGACTCAAATATTGCTTTGTACGATACAATTCTATTTCTTAAATTATAGCCGTAGGTGTTTCCGTAGAAAACAGATTTTAGTAATTTTATTCTATAAATCATCTAAATATTTACTTCAGTTAAGGTTTTCATCTATTATTATTGTTATTATTACACCAAGATATTTAATAGCGATTAGAATCTGGTAATGTCTGTTCGCCGTTGGCGCGCGAGAATATTAAGTAATTAATTCGTTTGTAATAATTTTTAATTTTTAAGATATCTTTAATCCAATGGAAAATGATAAACTGCACAATATGCCACTATGGTTCGTTAAATAATTCTCATTTTCTAACACCATTTATCAAAAAGATTTAACTAATTATAATAACCGTGAGTGTTACTTAATTTTGATTCGAAAGGCGAGAAGACACCTTTTAATCAACGCCGTAATACACGACGACTATATCAAACCTTGTTTCACAAGCATAGAGCTATCAGCGATAATCGGAAATACTAAATTTCTCGATAATGCACTATTCATATGTTCATAAATACATATATATATATATATATACAATAAACATAAATGATCGAATTAAGATTAATGAAGTGATTTTAAAAATTAAAAAAACACTTAATTAGAGAACGCGAACTAAAGTTTACAACGTTTGACTATTGCTGAAACCGAATTAAATCAAAAAAATTTATATACTCTACATATGTTGATAAAATGGTAAAAATGAACTACTCATTTATCGGAAATAATTTCTAGTCGGCACTTCTAGTGTTTATTCAGTAGTTTTGATCGTCCTAGGATCTATCAGGACGACGTGTATTCAAGTAGTTGTTTGAGCCATTTGCTACAGATACACACGAGTCCTTCGATTCCTCTTATATGCATAGCTGATCGCACTCACCGTAATCGGCAACTGTTCCGCGATAAAGTCGCTCGCTGAATTCGAAAAAGGTCTCTCATCGGCCAGCAGCAGCCCGTCGTTGACTACATTATCAAGAGTAGTTTGCTTTTTGTGCCGAGCCGACAGCGGACTTGTCTCTGTATTCGAAATTTCTCACTCGCCTTTAAGGACACAGTGAAATGGATATGTGCTCCGGTGAAGGAAGATTAATAAACATATTTAAGTGGATCTCTTGTGTCGGTCACCGGTGATATTGTGCGAAGTCTGAATGTTATCTGCAATCTTTCCGAATCTGATTTCGGATGCGTTAAAACTGGAAAAAAGGCCGATGATATAGATTACTTGGTCGTCGGCGAGATTGCGTTACAAAAAGATAAACTGCATCCAGTTCGCTCCATTATTTACCTGTTTCCTTGATTTTTTTATTCCTTTCCGAATTTCGTCTTTTTATTCCGTCTTTTTATTCCGTCTTTTCGTTCGTGTCAGTACACAAGGACACGCGCGCATACCGGTGCGCATCTTTTATGCGATATTATTCGCGCGAAGAGAAATCTCATTTATATCAGCTAGTCAAAGGGCAACTTGAATAGTGCGGCGACACTAATGTTCATCGGCTCGCCTCGAAATAGCGAGATTAATAGGCCTCCGAAGAATGATTATGTCCCATTAATGGCCAGTTTTCACGGAGCGTTATTTGAATTTCGGTGTTCGCTATCTATAAAGTAGCTCTCTCTCGCTCTCTCTCTCTCTCTCTCTCTCTCTCTCTCTCTATACGATGCGTAAAAATATGCGTTCGAAAAAAAGGCCCAAACAGAAGCGCTCTCTTTACATTTAGATAATAACAAAAGCGATGTTCACAGTAAAACTGGAAGCACACACTCTTGGATTACAGCGATAGAGATGTGTACGAAATCCGGTAGAGTATACACATTGAGCCTTTAGCCGAACCGAACAATCGGACTAACGTATTAGCCGATTTTTTAGATACATTTAAACACGTTAGTTTGCCTGAGGTCACACTGGAATCGACCGATTAAATCCGATATCGTTCGATTTCAATTCGGATCGGTTTGTTTTCTTTTTCGAATAATCCGTCGAATTATCATTCGATATTTGGAAACGTGTGTGTGCGGACGTATTTATCGAAATGCCGTACGAGTTTCCTTGCGACTGTTTCGATAGTTTATTATTAATTATATTCATACAATTATCGCGTATTTTATTGCCCGAGATAGATTCATGCGGAAAAATGAAAACAACAACAGAGAATGATTAAGAAGGTTAAAAGAAAGTCGTTGACTTCTTATATCATTTCGAAAAATTTCGAAAATGGGAGGATATAAGCGTAACTTATCGATAAAATTATCCGGAACGACACTTATTCTCGATTTTCCGAAATCGTATAATACATATTTGAAACTGTATGTACGAAAAGCTATCAGAACACTACTCCAAATTAAAGGTACACCAAAGTAGTCACGGATATTCCGATATTACGAAATTCAAAAAAAAAAAGAAAAAAAAAACATACCCGGAAGCAATAGTAATTTCAAAAGCGGATTTCAGTACAACAGAGTAGCAGACACACGCGGGTGTCCGAAATAAAAAATTTCGGGTTGAAGCCACACTATCGAAATTTCCCCTCGTCGTCAACTGGGCCGAATCGACAACAAGACCTTAGCCGGAGGGGACGGCTTTGATAATTTCGCTTATGTCGAATTTTACGCCGTATCGGAAAAAAACTTACACGAAGCGGACAAACTGCTAATTAATATCACTTTTCGAAATACGTAACCGAGTTGAGCCGAAGTAATCACGAAGCTATTTTTACGAGCAACAATTTATTTCCGTGTAACCGATTTAGTAATTAAGAATTATTAGTTTACGTTTCTTATTAGTAAGCGGATAGAATTTAAATTATTATTTAAAAAACTCTGAAGAAGTCGCCTGTTCTTTCCTAACACTGTTTGCCTTTTCCTATATACACATGTATTCTATCATTAATAAAATTATTCGCTTTACGATCAATCTACCGCGATAATATATCCGCGCGCGCGCATATATATTATCGGATACGCATCTGCGGACGATTTTATTTCATTTTTTCTTATCAAACACGATTTTTAGTCAAAGTTTAAATAGACACGTTTAGACGAACTTGTCGTCACAAGGCGCGCTGTCATTTATATGTGTATTATCATCCCGTATAAGAATGGCGGTAGAATTTGGCCGTAGATATTTTCGTTTCAATTGCCAAGTTAGGAAGCAGGTCGAAGCGGATATTTTAATTTGATGGCAGCCGAATGTGGACGATATGAAAATTAGCAGGAAATATCGATATATAACCAGGCAAAAGATGCATTCGGGAATGTCAGATGGGAATTTGAACAAATTGGAATAAAAAGGACAATCCTGCAAAAAAGTATCATTAGCCGGGAGTTCGAATACGGTTGCTTTCAGTTACGATTCGTTTTTTTTTTTTTTTCTTTTATTTTCAAACAAAATTTCACTTTCTAATGGTTACGCCTTATTACGAAATTTTTGTAATTGTACCCCTTTCGACCAAAATAAAAAGTCGATACTGCGCGAATTTTGCACTTTTAAAACGTTGTTGTTCCAAAAAAAAATAAAAAAAAAAAAAAAAAAAAGAAAAAGAGTTTGATGATTTTGTTTTATTATATACGTGTGTAATTCAACAGTGTTTACGATAAAAATCGTTCCCGGCTTTTTAGGTAATTTTTACACCTTTCGTTATTAAGGCCCCGCTAACGCGGCGTAGTTTGTTAGTCGATAGTGTTTCGGTCGGATAAAATATCTCGAAGCCGCGCTAATGTAACTTCCAAAAATTCACTTGTGCTGGGTTATTTTCTATAGTTGACGTGCCAAAAATAAAAATAAATAAATAAATAAAGTGAAAAAAATAAAGCATTTTTAAACATCGGTCAAAAAAATGAAAAAAGTCAAAGTCCTTCAAAAAAAAAAATGAATAAACGCACCGGGCATTTTTAATTTTCAACCAGATATTGTACATCGAGGTCCTATTTGTACGAGCGAAAAACGAGACTAAAAGCGAAAATGACTAAACACGGAAGTCTTTTCAGTTGTTTCATATAATTTTTATAATATGCGATTTTAAGAACTGCCAGAAGAGCTGTGTTATTATTAATAACGTTGATAATTGAATATGACGAATGCGACGAAGAATTATCATTAATCGATCATTTTGCCATCTAGTGGAAAAGTACACTAACTCTCTGCTAAAATGTATTGATTAATTGTCAAAAAGTTAAAAACCGGCATTTTTCTTTTTCCGACTTCCCAAAAAAAGGCAGGAGGTTATACACTTTTGTCGCGTATGGTTTATTTTTCTTTTTGTTTTTTTTTTTTTTTTTTTTATTTTTGCTTGCGTATTTAACTCATAATTGATTCTTTGCCCATTGAAAAAAGAGTATATAGTACCATTCAATTCAGGTACCACGTGAGTACATTGATAAAAATCGGTGAACATAAATTGAGCATTCGTCAAAAAAAAAACATGTAAAAAAATGCGGTCCCATTAGATCCTTTTTCATAAAAGTCAAACTGTTCGACGTTGTTTTCTCATTGAATTTCACATTTTCGAGTGAAAAATGATCAACCACCACCGCTTTGACACACTCCTATATCATCAATCGTTTGTCCAATTGTGGCGCAAATTTCAGTCTATGACTTGAGACAGTTGACGAGCTCACTGAAGGCAGAAGCGAAAAATAGGTCTCGAATTGGAAGCGCCTTTTCTCGAATTCTCCGTGATTGAAAAATCGCATTTGCAAACTTTCCGAGTTCGGTTACAATTTCTCACCTTCGGAAAATTAGCGAAAATGGAATACACCTGCGCTGACTAATTAAATGTTTATTTAGATTAAATTTACTCGCGTGCCGGAATAATTTTTATTCATCGTTTGTAATCGCTTATCGGCATATAATTATGATGCTTGAAAATTGTCGAAAAACTATATAATAATAATCGTTTCTTCTTCAAAATACTCAAATTACTACTGCTCAATTAGTAATTATTAATTAACAAGTTTAATTAAACAACTATTCCGATTTCAAAAAAGGTAAAAGAACCAATTCGTTCTTTTTTGCGGCTGCTGTAGTTTGTCGTGGCCAAAAGAATAAAAACGTTTTACTACATTTCTGACGAGGAAAAAAATTAAATAAAGGGAACAGCTTATTTTTTTGTTGTTTTTTTTTTTTTTTTGCTTTCGAAAAATGATGGTAGACACACTCGTTAGGTGCGAGGCTAATGAATTATAAACCGTTTTTCATTTCCAGCAGATTAAAACGTCTAGGCGGGAAATAGGCGTTAGGAAATGACATATGGTACTGTGCCTAGAATATAATTAACTATATAGAAGCAGGTTGGAAACAAAGCTCTCTAGACATGATAGAACAATCGAACAGCTACGTACACCCATTCACGCACACAACGACACATCGTCATCAAAAAAGCACACATACGTAGAATATAGACCGGACTCTTAGAAACGCTATCGATTAGAGTCGAAGGCAGCTTGTTAATAATAGATTGTTCTCTCGGTGTTTACTGAAGATCGTTAAAGAAATGCAATTTCGGCTCGAATGAACATTAGAAGCTGCTACATTGGCACTTACTTCTTCTTGTCAAGTAAATTGCCCGCTCCGATGCCTGAGCCTGGCTAATGTTCCTCTTATGATCCTACGCCGTTTGCTTTGTTCGTGCACGCCGGAAACTTGCGCGCTGATGCTCGGCTTCCTGCCGCTAGGACGGCAGTTTGTCTACGAGCAATAATTTAAAATCCCCGTAATAAAATTAGCTATCGGAAATTTGAATTCACCGACATAAGACAAATCCAAAATTCTCTGTCTTTGTTTTTCTTCCATTCTGACCAAGTCTAGGTTTTTTTTCTTGTTTATGTTTTTTTTTATTTCCCGTTAGGGGAAAAGTCGAACGGGCTAATTATAATAACAGACATGCGCTCATTTGTGAAATTAGCGGAAATTATCGAGAATTCAAATAAACTATGAAAAAAAAGTTACTGGCCGTCAACTATTTGAAGTATTCCAGCATTTTCGTTTAAACGAATTAAAATAAAAATCGGTATGACAAAGAAGAAATGCACTGCTACTACACGAACCTAAAAACTTTACCCCGGATCATACTGATGATAAAATTATTTCACGTTTGTAATTTCCTTTCTTTAAAGAAATCTATTTCGTTTTCTCTTCATAGAACATTTCCTTGAAATTTCACCTGGAATATTCAAGGACATCTGATTACAACAATTTATCGTTAATGAATAATCTTTTTTCATCCTGTTTGTTAAATATATAAAATAGTAAGTTAATAATAACAAATATAATAAACAATTATAACAAACTAATAAGATAAAATTTTCTTACTTAGTAACGTTTTCGGGCATAACCCATCATCAGCTAAATCAATATGTGAACAGATACAGATTTAGAATTTGTATCTGTTCACATATTGATTTAGCTGATAATGCCCGAAAACGTTACTAAGTAAGAAAATTTTATCTTATTAGTTTGTTATAATTGTTTATTGTATTTGTTATTATTAACTTACTATTTTAATTTATCTTTACACATATTTACTGAGAAATATTTGTCGCAGGGATAATTTCCATTTTAGAGGTTAATTACAGTATCCGTCTTTGAGAATTCAAAAAAAAAAAAAAAAACAAAGTATGATTTGAAATAATACTATGTAACTAACCTCGATGAACAAATAAAAAAGTTTTCCATAATGTAATAAATTACGTACGAGAACTTTAAGATATGAACACAAAAAACATAGAGTAAACCAGTTATATTTAAAATCCGACTAGTTTAACATAATTCTATAATTATGGCGGTGGATACACTTAAGAAAAGAGTGTGCGCATTATTGAACTGAAATAAATTGTGGTCGATGGGTTGAACTCTTTCGACGTCCAAAAAAAATAAAAAAAAAACAATAATAAATACTGAAATAGATTAAATAAATCGATTGTAAGTAATTTTAAAAAATTCAAAAAATGAGATCAAATAAAATACTCTATAGTATTATTATTATTAATCGTCAAATACGGGGAACATCTATTCAATATATAATTTTAGCAACTTTTAAAATTTTACAGATTATTTAATTTTTCGATTAATATTTATTTTAAACGATTCGCATTTTGTTTGATTGTTTTTTTTCTTTTAATATGTCGCGCGATACACGTAACGATGCTAAAAATTCTACTTTTACTTTAAAGTAATATTTATTATTGATTACGAAACCAGTCGGCATTTTTTAAATGTAATCTGCTTGATTTTTATAATTTACTAACATCGTGAATTAAAAAGATCCTTTTTGTTGCTGTGTTTCTTAAAATTTACTCTATCGATAATGACCGGACGGAGGCTTTTAATTGTGATGTTAATCTTTCTGTTTTTTTTTGTTTTTTTTTTGTCAATTACAGACGTCAATTCAGCGTATGTGAAACTTTTGAAGTGCCAATGTGCGGAAGCGGAATATCATCCCTGAACGAAACACCACTGCCTAACGAACTACGCCACCGTGTAGCTGGCTAATATCATACCTTTCGAGTTTACCGAAAGAATACCTGAACCACATTGTAAACCAGCCGAAGGAGTCTGAAAGAATGCAAAATATAGAATTGTACGAAAATATACACAAGTGTGATTTGGCGTCAGCTCGATCGTCCTATTGTTCCGTAAATTAGGAATTCTATAAATAATGATGAATGTCACACTACGCCTTCAAGTTCGTCATACTAGCACGCACGTAGAACCGCGGAACAAGACTATAGGAAATCGATAAAGATGAATCAACGTTCAAAACATGAGATTAAGTCGTATTCGTTAAATTTAAGTTGTAAATAATATTGCCCATTTTCTGTTGTTACTTTTTAAAAATATTATAAAAAACGTGTACTACAGAAATTATATTTTAAAAATATTAAAAATAGCCGACATAGTGACCAACTCCATAACCATAATTCGACCGGTGTTCAGATCGGTCGAATAAAATGTTTTTAAACATATCGCTCCGATGAAACTTAACCTTTTTCTAGGGTTTCGTTAGTATTGTTATAATTGAGCGGGATTTGCAACCGCCGATTAATCAAATTTTCGAATACCGTTGAAGTGAAGTAATTCGTTTTTAATTTTGTCGCTGGCAAAACTGAACATTGGATTACTTTCCCGGTTGGTCCATTCTTTTTTTTTTTTCCCCGTTTATTTTATTCTGTAGAAAATTGTAGGTGTCAAAATGTGTGCATGCTTGAGAATCTTTTAATAATATTACCATATCAATACTGATGATATAGATTCATACAATATATACACGCGTGAATACACACTGTCACTCCTAATGACATACATTATATAAAATATTTATATATCTATATGTATGTATATTACATGACCGAGATTTGTTCGAACTTATTCCGAACTAATAAATTAAATAAATTTCACAAACATTTAAATATGGAACAACGATACGCACGTAATACGAAATTTATAATTTTGCATACATTATATCCCTCTTTCGAAATTTTGAGAGTGTATAGTTTTCGAAATATTCAAAAATCGCGTAAATATCGCGAACAAATTTATCATCTCTATTTTCTCTTTAACACGGCAAAAAAGCGAATTTGTCAAATTTACTTTTTAATAAACCCAAAATACAAGTTTGATCACCAAGACGAATAATCTTTATTTACTGGACCAATCGATTAGAGACCTTAGAACCCCGCCTACTATATAATTCGCGAATTTTATCAAAAGAGCCGTTTCCAGAACCAATTGCGTATGTGCGAGAATTGAATAATATACATACATTAACACCGAGTTTTGTACGAATTTGCAAATCAATCAGCCTATGGATTATTAAGTTTCCTAGTCGGTCAAACATTTAACACTGCAAATATGTGTACATTACAATTGTTGTATAAAAATTATATTGTATTATTGTAATATATAAGTGTTATCATATTAAGATATTGTAATAGGAAATATTATTTTAAATGATGGTATAATTGTAATATAAATGATAAATAATGAGAGTGTGGATTTTATAGTATAGTAATATATATCAGTTAATACTTTTTATGCTGTAACAAAAAGTAGTACTTAAGTTAAGTTGATGTTATATTGTACAAATAAATGATATAATTATGTTGGGAACCCACAGACCGGCTAGTGCCTTGTGGGACCCGCAAATTATTAAAAAAAAAAAAAAAAAAAAAAAAAAAAGATCACGATAATCATTAAATTATTGCCCGACTATGAAGAAGAAATGCACATGACGGCAAAGCTATAAACCACCGTATTATTCGTTTTTATGTTGAAGTATTCTCGCTTCACGAAAAAAAAAAAAAAACAATTAAATTATTAAAAAATCTCCGTAAAAATGACCGTTTTGGGAATTGGCGTAATATTTAAAACCGCCGTGTAAAGCGTAAATAAATATATTTCATTAGGGAAATTCGTGTAATTAACAACGATAAAGAAATTTATTATTTTTTAACAGCTTACATTTTAATGAACATTAAAATTGCGATGTTAAACGTTGGTCGGCTCCTTTTCAAACTCGCTCGTTTCGTAAAATTTTCTCGACGATAACACCTCAACCAGTCCCGATTTCTGAACCCGAAAACCGCCCCTAATTCGCGAATTTCATCAAAATCGTCAGAGCCGTTCCCAAGAATCAAGTTACACATTGTATATAAATATTTATGCATGTATGTATATGTATACTTTTTCGCATATTATACGAATTTCTAGATTAAATGTAGAGAGATTGTTCGATAATTAATGTTATTTCCATCGACAAAATGTAAAACATGTTAGAAGAAAATTTGTTTTTTATTATCCGCTGTTGTTACACTCGGAGCTTTTTTGCATGGAAGTTTTATATTTGCAAAGGGATTTTATCTGCTTCAATTGTACACTATTTGTATTGTTTTTTTTTTTTTTTATCTTTACGAAGATTACTTCACTCGTGTGTTTGTCTTCGTCACGCAAAAATCATTTTTGGTTTTCCAAAAATAGTTTATTTCCTTCTGATATATTTGCGGCGGCCGTTTAATTAAACTTCACGCAGAAATTAATTTTTACGAATAATTTTCTTAAATGCTGGTTCCGTGAATTCTTACGAATATTATTAGCAGCGCGGTGTATTGTTGCAGCGTCTAGCAAAGAGGGCAAGAGCGACTAAATGGTTCGGCGACTTTCGTATCATCTGTTTGTTTTACCATAGTTAAGTTGTACTTTATTTTAGACGGAAGATTTAATCTAGCGCAGAAGAACGTAATCAGCAACTTAAAGAAAGATATCGATCGAAATATATTTCCAAGTGTTGAATCAAATAGCAATATCGACGTTTAAGCGGATTGAGAAGTCAGAGTAGATGTTAAATAATCAAAATAAAAAGCTCGGAAAGATTCAGTTAATCCGGAGAAATTTAATAAATGCTTCCGATACCATATGTTTGAAAGACAAACTGCTCGATATTTACGGTGTGACTAAATATTTTTAATTTTAATTTTTTGCCTCCTAAAAACGTCAATTTTTACATAACTACTGAATTATTATTTCATGTAATTTTTCATATTAATTATAGGTAACAGTTTAGTCTGAAAAATATCTAATCGTAATCAGGTGCACGTTTATTATAGTTATATCGGATTATTCGTTTAATGCGTATTGCTTAGTATATGAAAAGCTAAAAATGTCTATCTTTTATTGTAATGAACTTCGTAAACAGTGCGAATAAAATATCGCGAAATACGTATAAAATCATGTTTTTCTTTCCTTTTCTTTAAAAAAAAATAAATTAACAAGCATATGCAATATACTACCCGGTTAATAAGTGTAAATAATGAAAATTATAGATATATTGGAAATTTTTAAACTTTGTAATTTTTTCTAAGAATACGTCGAAATCTCGTTTCGATTTATGAGTTTTGCTTTATACTTTTCACTTTCAATGCGGGATATTATTTTATTTTATATTTGATGCATTTTATTATACGTTGTTTAATTTATACTTTTTTATGTATTATTTCCTGTATTGGTAAGTTCTATTCTATATTAGGCTACAATTTTATTTCTTAGTATCCGTTTTGTTTGTATTTCCAATGTAGAAATTCGTTTAAATTGAACGTTTTCCAAGAAGAGCTGAAGATAGAAATCATTGCAGGAAATAAATCGGAATACGAT
The DNA here is from genome assembly GCA_039619475.1 of Icerya purchasi. NCBI lineage: Eukaryota > Metazoa > Arthropoda > Insecta > Hemiptera > Monophlebidae > Icerya > Icerya purchasi. The sequence goes on along the minus strand of CM077115.1, from coordinate 252,585,114 downwards.
CAGATACTCTTCGGTCATATAGCCAGGAACTTAAATTCCATGGAAAAAAAACATTATACAGGGCAAGGTGCAAGGAAAACGTCCCAGAGGAAGATATGGGCTGATCAAGTAAATACACTAACTGGATAGAAGTTGTCAGAAGCATTCCACGTAGTAATGGATCGAAATAAATGGAAGGAAACGGTAAAAGGTGATGCCAGCACGTCCTTACGTAAGACAATGGACTTGATGATGATGATGACACTACTCGCGCTACGCAACGCATTTGTGTATTTTCTCAATATTAATAATAATGATAAATTAAAATTGAAAATTGTACATACCCTGTTTGAATTTTTACGGTAATTATGGTAGTTGATTAGTCGGACTATAGCATTAGAGATGTGAATTTATAACAATAATAAACCGATAAAACAAATTTGGCTAGCGTCGAGGAGATATTAATTCTTTTTTTTTTCTTTTCCCCGGGATCACCAGCCGAGGACGTTACCCGCCATTAGAATATACCGAAGTATTTAGGAACACATATTATTATATACGTAGTTTTTCCTATCTTTTTTTTTTTTGTTTTTTGTTTTTTTTTTTAATAATGTTATACAGAAGAAGAGACATACTTATAATATTAGACGTGTGTTCATCGCCCGTATAGGGTGGTAATATTATTACCGAGTTGTGATTGTAGTTGTATGTAATTTTCAAATTCCAAAGTGATATCGGTATAGAGATAGAAGACAAAAAGCCGCGTGTTTTAGGCGTGACTTTTTCTGGCCGAGTGTGTGCGTGTTCGTAAGTGTACTTGTCTGTTTAATGTAAACAAAAGCGAAGAGAGAGAGCAAAGAAAAGAAAAAAATTCAGTAAATAAAGTTGTTTACTCGTCAGAGGAAAGAGGGATAAAAGATAACTGACATCGATATGCAGCGAGCAACTGGAGAGAATATTTATTACGCCTACCTATATTATGCGTTATCGGAAATTTCTCTTTTACCGTTCGGTTTTTGGTTTGCTTCTTTTTTTTTTTTTTTTTTTTTTAAAGCGACGCAAGCTAGGACGGAACCGAAGAAACAGATGGCTCGGCCCATTCGAAGGGATGTGGAAATAACGGTTTATCACGATCAATTGGCTTGTCCGATAAAATTTTCCTATCAATGAGCTCTATAGAATACTTTAAATGTGACATCTTTTTCCCCAATGGGGCATCCGTGAAATTGTCTCTTTACCCGAATCAATCTGCTGTCTCCGTGCCGCATTATTTCATTCGCGCGCGCCTGCACACACATACACACATACACACATACGCATAATTGGCCCGTCGTAAAGCGGATCGGATTTTATGTGCGACCGATCAGAAAATATCGTCGTCTTTTTTCTCCGTTTCTTCCGGAAGGACATAATTGATACCTTCTCGGACAGATGCGTGCACACATTTGCAGGTACAATTTGTGTTGAATTTTTTAATTTTGGATTTTTTTTTATTTTTTTTAAAGGATCCGCAAAACCCACAAAAAGTACCTTTCAGCGTAAGTAGCCAGTTCGCATTCATATATAGTACACGATGAACGATATCGCTCCTCAGGGGCCCTGTCGCCGCCGGCAACACTTCATTCGGCAAGAGGCGGTCCTTAAAGCATTTCACTCCTAACATCATCGGGAAAATACAGTGGCATTACACGTACGGCCAAGCGATTATTCCGTGTTAATAATATTTTAAGAGGAAGAGAAAATGTTTTTTCTCTTAATTTTTACGAAGGCGTAGAGACGATTATAATCAATGTCGTTAAGGGAAATGTCACTTTTCGACTTGACCGCGATATTTTATCTACTCGTAATTTCACTTCAAAATATTCAAAAATATTTCATCTTTATTTTACATCGTAATCTAGTCGAATAATCGATGTCTCATTATGTCATAATCAGCGGTAATGATATTTAAGCCGATGATAGAAATTATTATTGGCCTAGGAATTTTTCGAAAATTTCAGAAACCGCGGTTAAAATTTTACAACTTTATAGAAAAGATTCTAACTGATGTGTTTTTCGCACGTGTGTCTAATTTCGTTTGATCTGTAGTGCCCCTCTGGAAGGAAAAAGAACCGTACGACAGTTCTAATAATGCCGATTTCCCATTTATGAGCGCTTTTCACGAATAAAAACTTTCGTAAGGACAAACCGATTTTTAAAACAGGAAATTCGAAAGTAAATTCTATCGTTAGTTTTATACGTATTAGGCGAGTTTTAATTGCCGTTGCCACGCGTGACTATGAAATCCGGTTAGAAACTTTCAGCTATTTGGTGAATAGTCTTTACTTTCCAACTGAAATAACGAATACGGCCAGATAGAAGAACCAAGGAAAATATTTCGTTCGGAATTATTCATTTGTTTTGTTCGTCAATCGAGGGGACCATTATTATTATCCGATAACAATTAGAAATGTAAAGAAAATTCACAGATCAGATTAATAAGTAATATATAACCAATAGAGCAGGAATAACGTATGGTGAGAGAAACGATACAAGAAGCGCTGAAAGGTGCAGAAAGCCGTTAAGTTCCAGCAAACTGGAGCGTACAGAAACGACTGTAACAACTGAACTCTTAGTAAATACGTGTGACAATCGCTTCAGACGACTGCATCATTTAAATCAAAAAGGACAATGTGGGAAAAAGCTCAATGAAACTTGAGAATGTAAAGCAAATAATAACAGGAAGTCGAAGAGAGGGTTAGACAAAACCGGAAGAAAGACTAAGTTGGACAAACGGATGAGCGCTTGTTAGGAAGGAGCGAGCGAATACTTCCGACCATAGTCTGAAATGGAAATTCTTACACGAATGAGAATTTTTTCGTAATATGAAAGAAGCAGCAAGCTGAGTGAAAGAATATAAGATGAACAAATCTAAAGTGTTGGGGGGCTACCATTATATCGGTAATTAACGAACTGACTGCAATTCGTGACTGCATCAAGGAAATAATGAAAGAAATCAATAGTGATAAAACTAACAAAGGAGATGGAAATTATTCATGCGACAGTAAATTATGACTTTTTTTTCTTCTTATTTTTTTATTTTTTATTATTTATTCGGGTACTATTACTATCGGGACAGTTGCGCAAAAGATGAGGATTTTAGGTACCTTCAACAGAGCAATTTGAATTTCAGACAAAATACCGCTATCTAAACGCTACGATAGTGTTGGTTAACAACAAACTGTTGTACATTAATAGCTGAATGAAGCAATTTTTTTTTTTTTTTTTGGTTGCATTTTTTCTTCTTGCACTAATTAAAATATATTCATTACGTCAGAAAAAAATGAAACAGTAATACTTTTTTTTTACTAACACGCAAAAGATGGTAATATTAATTAATAATAATAATTAATAATAATAAATAATCAAATCAAATCGAATAATTTTTATTATTATTGTTATTATCATCAATGAGTACTATTGTTATGATTATAATAATATTATTGGATAATAATGATAATAATAATTTATTCAGACGATTTAGATTAGTTGAAAAATTACAATAAAATTTCCTTGAACTGATCCGGAGTGTATATTAACGAAAAAAAAAAAAAAAAATCGTTTCGTTGCAAAAGAATACTTATAAAATAATTAGTAATAAATGCTCGTCCTCTGGCAATTTTTCGATTAATCCGTTTAGATTTTCCGGCGAAAACGGAAATTCACGAGCTTTGCGGAAATTTTTCACTATTTTCTGAAACTCACGCGATAAAAGCGTAAATAGTCCTTTTGCACGTGACACACACGCCGACACTTATATATCCATTTACACGCCTTAAATTTAATACGTGATAGGCGAAGCGTCGGCTACTTCAACCGAAATGGACTATAATCAAAAATTTCGGCCGCCGAACAGGCCAAAGACAAACAGAAGTAAAAGAAGAAGAGCAATTACAACGGTTCTAGAGAATTAAAAGAAGTTGGAACATTTCCGCTAATCGTATAGGCTCGTCGAAATACACCTAAGACTCTAAGGACGTTCAAAACTTTAATTAGAAAGCGCGGAAAAATCTTTATTTCGCGGGATGCATGTCGCCGATGATGGCATTATGATCAAATCGGTAGTTCCTACCGCCACCGTGTTGAAATATGGTCGCAACGAAAAACCCGATTCCCGAGACGTAACGAAGCGGCTATTTTTTCGCTGGTCACGTGCGAATGCATGATCGCAACTTTCGTCCTATCTGCGGACAGCTTGGAAAGGACTGTAGACGAGCATGAAAAGGGGCCTTCTCACTGGCATACTGAGAGAGTGACTAGCGGTACAGATGGGGCTCGGTGGCAGCGGCGATGGAACAACGGAACAGGATCGGACTGTGCGACCGGTGCACAGCAGCTTCGGGACTGTTGCCGAACTCAGCGAACCTTATGAATCCGCTATCAGTCCGGTAATTAACAGCACACGCTGCGTGCCGAGCGGGCAATATGCGAATCGGCTAGTCGAATGACTAACGGCATTAGAAATACCTTTGCAGGGCAGGGCTGCTGGATTAGTGCGCGGATTTCCTCCTTAGCATATTAGCGCGGCTGCATTGTGTTTAGGTGTGCGTAATTAAATAATATCGGCAAGAGAAAGAACGAGGCGCTTTCGAGGAGGCTTCTCATATTCGACTATGACGACGGCGGAGCGCCTCGTGCATTATATCGAGTTACGGATGTGGCTATTTTCTGCGAAAGTTCTACTGTCCTCCGGTAGCGGTTCCGTCTGCCCCGAACTCGCCCCCGACTATATATTATTACCCGGCGGTCGGGCACCGAGCGAAAGCGAGAGCTGGACGAGAAGAGAAGGAGAGTTTCGCGTCGTTGTATATAATTTACAGATTAGAACGCAGGATTTCCCGGCCACTGATGAGGGAAATTGGTTTAGAGGCAGGGAAGACGGGCACCGCTGGTGCATATCCCGACATCATCGGCAGCAGCATCCCTTTCACGTCTTTGGCGGGTCTTAAGCACCGCGGCGAATTACCAGCGCGATAGCTAACGACTGCCCTTTTGTCTCCTAAATACATCCCAACCGACAAGCTCCGGTTCTGCCAAAACTGGGCCGCTTTTAACCGAAGAAACCGAAATGTTGTTACAGAGGTAGTGCCCCGTCCCCGCCGCTCCCCGGCCGCCGCTTCGGCCGCTAACATATGTGCGGCGACGGTCGACGCATTCTCGGAAACATCCAGAAACTAAGTCGTTTCTTCTTGCCTTGGCCGAGACTCCAACTTCATTTTCGATGGAGTGTTAGAACGCGACCACTAAACTTGCACATAATTCGAAACGGTTCTCAGTTCGCGCGTGCGTTCCCCAATCTCCAATGTTACTCTACTCGTCCAACATAAAATAATGCCAAGTACCGCTGCTCTTCTCTAGAGCTCCATTTATACGTTGTCGAACCTGCGATTCCATCTTTTTTTCCGCTTCTTCTTCTTCGCGCCAGAAGAAGAAACTTTTGTTGCTGTCGGTTGTTTTTTTTTTTTTTTTCGTTTTTCGTGGTTTTTTTTTCGCAGTCTTCTTCTTCACCTGTTTCGCGATGCACCCTACCGTTGTCGGCAATCACTCTTGTCCGAATTCGCAGCATTCGAACAGCGGCGGTGGCGGCGGTGCTGCGAATCATCCGGAGTACGTCCGGAATTCCGGTCAGTCGGTTTCGTCCGGAACTTATGCGAACTCGAAAATTAGCACGACGTCCGACTTGCTGGCCGAGAAAACGTTGACCGAGATACTGTCCGAGCATCCGGGCGAACTCGTGCGAACCGGAAGTCCGAACTTCGTTTGTACCGCTTTGCCGGCCCATTGGAGATCGAATAAAACTCTTCCGACGGCCTTCAAAGTGATCGCCCTGATCGACATCATGGACGGCACTCTGGTCACCATCCGGGCTGGCAACGACGAGAACTTCTGCGCCGAATTGCGCAACTACACCGCTGTCATGAAAAATAACGTCGCCAAATTTAACGACCTCCGGTTTGTTGGCAGAAGCGGCCGAGGTAATGCACGATACACGTATGTTTTGTTTGTTTTTTTTTATTTTGTTTTTTTCATCGGCTTAATTTTTGTTTTCCCTTTTTAGATTGTTTTTTTTTTTTTTTATTTTTAACGGCACACTGAACTTGTTTTTCTTTTTCCCCACACCAAGTCCTGTTAGTGTGACTTGAGCGGGAGACTGTGAAAGAACTCTCTTAATATAGCGAACGCGTTCCGTGATTTTCTTGTCTACAGCTTTTTCGTCCATTAAATGTGTCGCTCGCTAAACATCCTAAATTACTTGTGGCGTGTAACTTTATTTATTTCCTAAATGCGAAAAGTTTTTGTCAGACTCTAGCGACACCGTGCCCAGACAATTATGTCAACTTTTCTTTATATGGAAGAAATCTCTTCAGTGATACGAGTCCATCCTAGACTGAAATATCGGAGCTTCCTGAATTCGAGAGATTTTACTACAGTTTCTTCGACTGATCGTTCCTTCTTCACCACCACCGAAATAAGGAGAAAAAACTCCGAAAAATTTTTGTCTGACATTATACACGTTCGAGGTTGTCACAAATTTTTTCGAACAAAAAATTTCGCTTAAAGCCAACTTAGGTCACTATACTTTTAATATTCTCTGCATGAGCATTTGCTTGCTGAAGTTTACTATCCGCAATTGTCATACCGATTAAATCGTCGGGAACCGCAAATCGTCTAATGTTTAAAACGGCTACGCTATCGACCGATGTATAGCGGACGGAAAATAAAATGAAACGAAACGAGACGTTTCGTTTAACGTGAAACATATTTTTAGGCTACTACTCGTAAAACACTTGGTGCATTTTTTACGCCATTACCGTTTTGCCAAGCAGTCTCTAGTTATCATTTGTATCATTCTAAAAACGTCGCCTTTTTACCTGTCCTTCTAGAAAAATCTGTTATCTGTGTTACCTTTTCTTCGCGTTGATAAAATTTACCTTTCTTTTAATTTTCAATTACGAGTAGATTTCGAATTTTCTCTTTTGCCCGTCTAGCTTTTACGCTCGATTATGTAACGGTTTTTTAAGTCAGTTTTGTTAGAGTTTTCTTTTTTTTCTTCTGTATTTTTGAAAGTTTCGATTTCCAAGCGCTGCCAAAGGCATTTAATTTTCGTGATGCGTGATAGTGCGTGATAATGCGAGATAGATAACACTACTAATTTACATTCTGAAAATAATTGGTCTATAATTGTCATTTACATATCATTTAAAAAGCAACGTTTTTCACGCTTCTGCGCTTCCAGCGAAATCTTTAACGCACTGTATTTTTTTTTTGTTTTTTCTAAACTTTTTAGCTAATTATTTCGTATTGATACTATTTTTATATTTTTTTTTTCGAGTAAGTTCACGCAAATTCGTAATTCGTTTTCTACATATTGGACTCTTTGTTCTTCCTGAAAATCATTCGGCTAAATAATAAAACTGTATACGTTCGTGGAAGTAGTTCGTACGCTAATTTGGAGAAGAGTACAAAAAAGAAAAAGTACACACGCCCTCGCACACACGCACAATTATCACTATAGTATTTTTCTTTTTCTATTATCACCAAGAGAGACTTCGGGTAGTAGTGCGAAATGTGCATAAATAAATTTGGCGAATTAGAGCCCCGAGCAAAATTTCAGACAGTCCCTCGAGTTGATCATTTAAATTTATCGCACATTTAATAAATAAAACAGATATGGCTCGTTTCGGACAATATTTTATTCGATTCATCGTGAAAATTCTTAGGCTGACGTCAAAGATGTTTTAATATTGTAATCCATCAAGAAAATTTTGTCTTTGAAAGGAAATTTTGATTATAAGATTTGTAATGGTATTATATTCGCTTTATACTACATCTATAAATGGAAAACTTATTACGGGGTTTCTCATAGTTATTTATACGAAAAAAGTGCTACGCAAAGGATGAAAATGTGTCATCGAAATCATTTCAGCAGAAGGTCCGGCTGAAACAAATGAACGTTTTTCAAGTATAAGAGTTTGTGGGAAACATAATTTTGGAAATTGACTAGCTTGTTCAGTCTGTTTATGTTGATCAATCAAGAAAGAACATCCAAAACCAGTTAAAATTTTTTCAATTCGTATATATATTTCATTACGGGAATAATTATTCCAGATTTACGTGTTCATTTTAAGAATTTCATATAATGCTTTTGGAAGAGACGGGAACAATTATTATTATTATTATTATTATTATTATTATTATTATTATTATTCATTATATGTTTTTATTTCTTCCGTAAACCGTAAATATATATATATATGTTATAAGTATAAATGAAATGTCTATTGAACGGTTACTAATGTAGTAACCGTTCAATAGACATTTCATTTATACTTATAACATATATATATATTATTATTATTATTATTATTGGTGGAAGGGGAGAGAAGAGAAGAGGGAAAAAAATCTTACACATTACTCCGTGTAAACTGAATTTTTCGTTTGAATTTTAAATTTCTCAGCATTGTTGTTAGTTCTAATATTACCATTACTGTTATAAAGTTAGCATTCATATGAAAATTATTTGTTATTATTATTAATGTCGCATTTATATATTTTTAATTTTAATTGAATATTATTATTAAATAGGAATTAAGAGCAAAACTTTTCTGTAACTGAAATAAATTTAATTAACTTAATTAATATCATCATCGTACGAATTACTGTTTCTATAAATCCTGCTAGTGGCATTGCTATTCTCCTTATTACTTACATATGTTATTTTTATTATTATAATTATAATCTTATTACTTACATATGTTATTTTTATTATTATAATTATAATCTTATTGCTTACACATGTTATTTCTATTATTATAATTGTTATATTATTATTATTTTTAGTTGTATTAGCGTCCTTCTATATTTGGTGTGCGTTTGGGATCTACTAGGGATTGCGGTGTGTCCTAGTGGTATTATGCTTAAAGCAAAGACTGTAAACCTTATGTGTATTTAAACTGGTTTAAATAATTAATAACATACTTCAACTTCTATTCAAAACACTGCAGTCGATCCATGCATTAACAAAAACAAAATATACAATGAAATATGATGTATGTGTGAATATAGAAGTCTGCGCATGTAATGTGCTTGTATTTTAGAGTGTAAATTTGTATATTTGAAGGCAAAGTGTAATCTTGTTTAAGCATATGATGTATATATGTAAACTTTCTACTCTCTTTATTATATTTTAATCATAAATTTCTGATTTTTTTTTTTTTTTTAATATAGTTTTACCTTTAAGAAATGTATTCCACACCTATCCTTTATGTAACTTTTATACTAAAATCGTTACATAAATTAATTTGTCACGTTTCTTTAAATAAAGTTTTTATTTATTTATTTATTTTCTTTTCTTTGTTTTGTTTGTTTTATTTTCGGTTATTGTATATTCTTATTTTTTTTTTTCCTTTTTCAAGTTCATATGTTTTTAGCTCGTCCATTGTTTTTTTATTCTTCTTCTCTCTGTTACTCTTTTTTGTCGATTTGTTATCTCTTATTTTGTATTTTAATAATCCATCGCTCGCACTCCATGCGCATAGATGGAAATCTGTAATAATAATTATAATAATAAAGACATTTGGTTTGATTATTATTATTATTATTATTATTATTATTATTATTATTTAACGTTGAGTGGATTCTTCGAAGTTGGAAAGGTTTTTTTTTTTTTTAGGTTCTTAAAGTTTGGTCGAGTAAACATAAATTAGCGTGAAGTTAATGAAATCGACTTTTTATGAGATGCAACTTGCCAACGAATAAATTAACGAGACCCGCCAACGACTGACAATGTAAATAATTTCCTCTTAATTAAGCTGATATACTAGCGCCTGTCCTAGTATTACACGGGTGATTTTCTATCTAAATATACCGGAACAATTTTACCCTCCCCAAAATGTCTTTCCGGAATTCTCATATCGCATTTTTCTATAAATTCTCTCTCGATGATAATTCTCTGTATTCCACTTTCCTAAGTGATCACATGTTTTATTTATTTTTATTTCCTTTCGTAAAGGTAAATCTTTAAAAGATTACCGCCATGAGACATTCGATTTCCACGGATTATATAGTGGTTGGCCGCAACAGCTCTGTACGGCGTTAAGCTAATGAAAATCACCTGTTAAGAATGTGGAACTCGTCATCTTTTCTCTTTTTTACGGGCTAGTGGCATTGCAGTTAGACGAACGTTAAGGTTGAGTTAATCGCTAAGCAATAATTGCGGTACTTTTCCTTCATATGATCTTTAACTATCTGCTGTTACAGGTAAAAGTTTCAATCTGACGATAACGATAAATACGAATCCGCCGCAAATAGCGACATACAATAAAGCGATTAAAGTTACCGTGGATGGTCCGAGGGAACCGAGATCCAAAACTAGTAAGTGCTCTTTTATTGAAATCTTTCGTTTCATTTCGGTTTTCACTCGCATATTTTCTTTACGCGCGCCTGTTTATTTGAAAAAATTAATTTTTATTTCCCCCCCTTTCTAGCCGGTTTAAAAAAGTTAGTTTGAAAATTATCACTCTTTGAAAGTTAGCCGAGTATTATTGTTTTTTGTGAGGGCCCCCAGGCCGCAAGCGAGTTAGTCGTTTTGTACTTAATTAATTAAAAATGAAAATCCGTTTTTGGAAAATGATTCGTTGTCTTTTTTTCATCTCTAATGTTCAAATTTTTACTCGGAAACGGGTTAATTTACTCTCTTTATTAAGCGGTAAAAGTACCCCCACATAAGATGGTTCCGGACACACATGTAAGAGCATTATTTTTTTATATTAATAAAATATTTCAAAACTTTTCCCCGATTTTTCGGTCCTTAATATTTGATGCAGTTTGATTTTTTTCCCTCTCTCTCTCTCTCTTTTCTCAACATAAACTACATTTTCAGGCTCGCAGGAAATGCCCGCCAAAATAGACGCGGTAAAGTAAACGTAAATTAATAATACGATGATTTATTATTTTATTTTGAATTCTGATGTACGGCTTTTATGCATAATGATATTACGCAAATATTTACCGCGACTGATTTTATCGACGTCTATAAAACCAGTCGCGGTAAATATTTGAGTAATACCATTATGTATGAATGGCGTACATTAGAATTCAAAATAAAATACGTAATAAATTCGGCTTTCTAGCTAACCTTTGTATTATCAATTTGCATCTACTTTATCGCGACCATTTTAGCGGACTTTATCGAATTCTTATGATTCACGTAATACATGATGTGGATTTGCTGTGCGCCATTTGTGATATGTAATGTGCACTTTTGCTAATATACTCGTATGTTGCGCTAAGCAGTCTGTGATTTCATTTCTATCATTCAGCATTTTTCACGATTCTGCGACCAAAAGTTTTTCGTCGGGAAATCCATAGAGAACAGACACTAGTATCTTTCTGGAATTATCTTAATGTAGTTTTACGTGTTTATAATTTGTTTAATGTAGTTGTATGGTCTTATCTGTCTGAGAATTTTACATGTCTGCTGTATAACCATCTTTTATTACTCCGGAGACATGATGTAAATGACATTAAATTTACAAGTATTAAATACCGTTCTGACAGATAAGTAGATCATTTTTACAATTTACGCGAGAAATAAATTGGAAAATTGTTCCCATTAAAGAGGGCACGTATAACTCTGGTTGTTTCAGTCACTTATTACCTTTCCCAGTAATGCTTTATAACTATCTTTCGAGAATATTTGCAATTTTTCGCAGCGCGCCAGACTTTTTCAATTCGAAATTTTACCCCGGAATTAGAAGAGTCAAAAATTTGATGCCAGAAGCAACAGTATATATTCTATCTCACTGTATACATACATATATATATATATATATATATATATATATATATATTAATTACAACGTAATTCTTAGGCTACCCCCCATTCGAAAAAATGTCCCAAAAAAGTGTCCCAGAAAAATGTCCCCCAATTTTATGTAACGTTTGTTATATTTTATAGAATTTTTGTAATTGTTATTTTACAAATGTCACAATATTATGTAACGAAAAATATAACGAAAAATATAACGAAAAAATGAATTCATTTTATATAATGAAAGTTAAATGTTAGGATAGTTTTTTTGTGATTATGTTATTTTTTTTATGTTGATGCCAGTAAGAATTACGTTGTAAATTTTGATCATTTTATACAAAGTATAGAAGAGAAAGAGACAGAAATGAAAGGAAGAGGGGTCAAGGGGCACAGCCCCTTGCGAGGCCAAAATGGCCAAGTTTTACATATATATATATATATATATATATATATATATAATATATATATATAATATAGGTAATATAGTAGCAGCGGGAGCTAATGAATTACAGAATTAACAGAGTATTGTACAGGATAACGACTGACCACTGGTATTAATAAAACGAAGGTTACGATGTTGCCTAAATCTGATACAAGGGTTCGAATTATGGGTACATAGACGGTACCATACTTTTGATATATTGAAAAACAACTGTTAATAAAAATTGGATAAAATAGAAATTAGATATTGTAGAAGCCAGGTAAGTTCATAAATATGGAGACAATACGCATTACGAGAATAGAACCTAATCTTTATTTTCGCTTACAAATGTTTAGTGGTTTTTTCAGTTGCTACGGCTGCGAAATCTCTCTGGATTTTGCAGATACCCTGAATGAAAAAAGTAACAAACGCTAATTTAAAAGAATGTTAGGCTGCTTACCTAAATTACTTAACGAAAAGAAAAAACCTGCCCAAGTAGGAGGACAATGGGAAAATATAGATAAGATAACTTAGAAAAAAAGTAATTGAAATAAAAACCGATTTAGTCGTATGGCGATCCCCCGCCACGACAAGTCCACTGCGAACATCAAAATACGTGAGAAATTTGGAAAACAAATAGCAGCAATATAACTTCATTGTTGAAAGCTTTTAATTAATTCATGAACATTGGTTAACTTGTGAAAGGCGTATTTTTTACACGTTTCCTATATTTCGCTGTTAAGCATGTCAGACATTTAGATTTTTCTAATGAAACCATAAGCCAAAAAGCTCATCTCGGTAACGGATGTTTTTGACAGTTCTACATACACATACATATTAATTATAATACGATAGATCAGGGATCGTGCACGATAGCCTAGTATCCGAACTACAAAAGTGACTGGTTCCCTGTTCAGTTCCTGATGACCACGAAGGATGGAAATCGATTAAATTAAAATAAAAGATAAGAATTTAATGGTTAGCGTTAGCGGTGAAATAATTTTGGGCCAGGTCGAAAAAATAATAACAATTTTTCATTATCAACCACCGCATGTGTTCGGATAATAAATGTAGTAAGCGAATAAGCAAAAATATTTAATTATAAATAAACACGTAAAACATACAGAGAATCGTGTCGGATTACAAGTCTATATTCAATGTACAACATATAAATTGAAAAAAATTGAAAAAAAAACAAGTTTATTACGATACATTGTAAGTTGTTTACCATAAACCACCGACTTATAGTCTGAAGTTTTATTTATAATCAAATCCCGCCAGTAGTGTACTATTGCTTATTGTCACTTGTAATTATTTAAAAGAAGAAGATCGAGAAATTTCAGGTTTCTCAAAAGCTTTTACTATAAAAACGTTTTAATTAAATCGTTGCTGCTACTTGTTAATTGATGACTCGTTACTGAAATGTAGACACAGTCGTCTAATCATGTTAATGACTTATTTACCATCATTTTCAGCATTTCGCGCTTATATAAGCTCGGGATCCGTAATAATATGGTTAAAAAACGGGATAAAAATATCGATAAATTTTAAAATAATTCAGTAACGCTTGACTTATAAACTTCAAATTTGGAACATAAATCGCGATTCAAACTCTTAGAACAACCGAGTACTCTGGTCACTAAATTAACTAACCAACAGATAACGGTTTAGAAGTGAAATATGTAACAGAAATCAAAAACTCTCTTATAACCCAAAAAAATTATCATTAAAAAATTAATTTAATATTGGCAAAAATTATCAAAAAAAAAAAAAAAAAAGAAAGAAAAATGTGTGCTTACGGGTAGCAACACGAGTAAAAAGTGTTGAAACACTCTTAAACATGGATATGAAAGAGCGCTTAAAATATAGCAAATTTGGAAAGAAATAAAATTTTTCCAATTGTATATCGATGAAAAGTTCACTGATTTAACTTTCGAAATGTGCGGAAAATTCAAAAAACCTGAAAAACGGCAGTTTCTCTAGTTAGAAACATCAACATTTACAGATTACTGCGATGACCGCTGATAAAAGCATTTACATTTGAATTTTTATTCCGAAACAATAGAATATGGTTCTCAGGTAATCTTTCATTGCAGTGGAAAAATGCCATTATAATCCCATTACTCAAGACAAATAAGAATCCAACACTCCTCGATAGTTAGAGGCTAATATCTTTTACATCAGTTCTATGTAAAGTGTTAGAAAAAATTATCAATGGCAGACTACTATGAGAAATCGAAACACGTAAATTATTTACAAATATTCAATATGAATTTCGGTCAGGACGATCTACCATATTGATCCGATCCTTGCATTACAGCGCTCCATAAGTAAAGCTTTCTCCAGCAAGCACCACTTATTAGCCGTCTTTTTCGATTTCAAGAAAGCATTTGACAACATTCAGGAATCCGTCCTCAACCCAACATTGTTTAATATTGCGATAAATGATATTGTAAACCAAGTGCAAAAACCTGTAAAATCACTCATTTTTCCAGACGATTTATGCATATTTCTTCCATGCACCGATATCAATTTAGGAGACAGCGTTCTACAGAGCACGATTGATAGACTGCAACAATGGTTTGAAGATAATTGTTTTTCAACAACAAAAACCGCAGCAACTCATTTCTGTAGGCGGAAAAAGTGCCATCGCATAGTAAGCCTAACTGTTAATAACAACCCCATAGCATCCATAAATAAAGTTAAAATATTTAAGAATGACATTTGACAGAAAACTCACTTGGAAAGCACACATTAACGCATTGAAAACTAGCTGTGGTAAAAAGCTAAATCTACTGCGGAAGCTATCGCATACAACCTACGGCGCAAGCAGACGTAATCTATTAATGCTGTATCGTACCCTTGTAAGGCCCAAAATGGATTATGGTGCACCAGCCTATGCTTCCGCTGGCATATCGACCTCAAAATGTTTGGATACTATCCATCATACCGCTCTGAGGTTGGCAACTGGAGCTTTCGGAACCTCCCCGATACCGAGTCTACTATTCAGCGGAGTGGCCATCAAATTTGCGACGAACTTATCTAACCGTGCTGGTCTTCAGCATCATAAGGAGCACAAAGCCAAACTCTTCGGATGATACCACTGAGAATCAGGACGGAACAACAATCGATTACGTTATGTTCATTCTACATCAGTTAAACATCCAAATTCCAGTGGCTCCATATCTCCTATGCCACCATGGTACAACCGAGCCCAGTACTGCATACAGAGCTTTGAAAATTCGGAAAATTTCGTTAAAACGATTAGTGAACGTGCGTCAACTTCAAACGTAACAGTACCGTTTACCGACTTTAAGCACCAGCTTAAACGCAATTTTAATAACAACTGGAACAACGATTGGCCATATTTACCTACAGAAAATAAATTATGCTCCATAAAATCGTCCACAAAACTATGGCTTTCCTCAAGCTGAGAAAGGAGAAAACAGGAAATAACCTTATGCTGACTTGGGCACACTCGCCTTTCACACACACACACATATCTATTAAACAAAGAACCTGCGCCCCAGTGCCCGGTGATTGTCAGTTAACCGTCGAACACTTACTGATTAAAAGCCCAGTCTTCGACATCCAATTCGAAAGGATTTGTTGTGCGATGAAAAAATTAATCGATTATTTCAATTTCTAAAATTTTCTAATTTGTTAAAGAGCCGTTATAATTTTGTTAATCTTTGTTAATTTCTCTTTTTTCCCCTTGTCTTCAATTTTCGTAATTTTGTAATTTCTTGTCGTGTCTCTAGCCCCCAAGTTGCTGTATATGACACACGTAAAATAAATAAATAAAAATAAATAAGTAAAGATATGAATAAACTAGGTCTCGGTTGTTCCCAATAAAATTAACAGATGTTGACCAGATTTTTTTTTTTGAAAAATTTAGTCAATATATGTAAAAAAGCATTATAAAATTTACCGATCTAATTGAGAAGATTTTTTTTGTGTCATTTTCGGTGGCTATATACATTTAGTATACTGTCAATTATTGATATTTAGTCTCTCTATACTACTATAATAATCGATGGGTTGTCTTGTATATTAGCTCCCCCCCCCCTAAAAAAAAAAAATAAAATAAATACAATACCCTCATTCTGGAATACTATAATTTAAACATATTAAGAGTAACTATTATGACTAAATAGAAAAACAGATAAGAAAACTGGGCTATTTCCCTCGGTTCTAGATTTTATTGTAAAATACGTGGATGATAAATCTTATACAATTCTGTTCAGTCATCTTAAATATCCAAAACTGAGGTTGTCTGAGAACATTGGTAATACTTTAGTGTTGTATTAAATTAAAATCGGTAACAAAAAAGGAAAATAAATTCAAATAAAGTAATCGAGATGTTTCAATTATTGTTTAATTTGGAGTGCTCATTAAAGTAACAGAATAAGCTTTGCGATAGCAATAGCAAAACAGTTACCATACCACAGACCAAACACTCACTGAAGCGATCTGACTTATTGCATCTTGTGATGCCAAAATTGTATACAAAAGCAAATTACACAGAAAAAATCGTAAACTAAAATTTGGAAAGTTTTAAATTCAAGAATTTAATGATTGAATGCATCGAGATTTTCTTTTATACCTCACCCCACCGTCTGTTGTCGAACTACCCGGATTGTGATTCGGGCAGTGTTGAATTTTGCAGCATCGAACAGACTACACCGCCTTCTGTAATTTCAAGTGAGTCTAGGTGATAGCCCACGTAGTTACACACGGCGCGGCGCCTAGATTTATATTTGTAAATTTAGTAGTAATGCATCGAGATTTTCTTTTACATTAATTTCCATGGATTAACGAGAACGCACGATATCGATTGAGCACCGACTCTGTGTTGTAACATGAATTATTCCGGAACCATAACTTGATCGTAGCAGAACTATATCGCGTTAAGGGACGCTTATATGAAGAGTACACAGATTATTGCTAGCAAGGTACAAAAATAGAAAGAAACCGACTACTGCTGGTACTCTTCATTTTCTCCGATTCCTATGAATTATAAAAGAGAAAATCGTTTAACAATTAATGTTGAATTTTAAAATTACCCCCCCCCCCCCCGGAGGAGTACTACGAACCGCAACGTTCTAATATCGGCTGAAAGGCTTCACATATATGTACATTATTTATGTTTCATTTCGGGATTCACATAGCACGAACATCGACAATGAATCTTTTTCCGGTGAATCGTTATTTAGCTGAACTTCGATGATAAGTGGATCGTGGTTCGAGTAAAAATCAATGTAGCGGTGACGGAAATAACGCGGTCGAAGCGTTTACTAGCCGATTAGTTATGCAGGATATGGCGGTTAAACGTTTAAAGGGTTCGTTGGGTGTCTTGAAACGTTCTTAAATGCGTAATAAAAGTCTAGTTCCTTCGGTAATAAACAAACGAGACTCTTATCAACGTTACTGCATGCTCAGATGAGTTGGCCCGTCTTCAGAACTATGCCGACAGAATAGGCAGGTTCGGCGGCCAGATCAGACAAAAACCATTCACGATTTCTCCCGATTAATCCGGAACCGCTGGCAGTCGCCTGCTTCGAAATTATCTAAACAATTCGACCGTTACTGGCTCGTGCTCATCCAAGTGTGCTTAAGGAGAAACACTGGTAACAAAAGAAGCCCTTCCTCCAGTGCGTTTTTGCACACTTTTAATTAATTAACGGATGAAAGCTTCGGCAAATCTTAATTATTCGCTCTTCTTATCTGTGACCTTGTTTTCAGAGAATCGCGAATAAACGAACTACGAAAGGCTTTATTAAACATCACAAACGTATACCAGGGTTAACATGTTTTCATACATTTATTGAAGATGCGCCTAGCAGTGATGGCCGACAGAGATAAAGACTACTACTCTATAAACTAGACTGCTCAAACAGACTGTAAGAAATTCAGAAATTTTCGACGAGTACGATTTTCAAATTTTTTTGAAATATTCACCGTAAAAAAATTGTTACGATTCCAAAACGGAGATCGCTCTATAAGGTGCCTTCTTTGTAGGCTCATACATCTCTAGCACTGTGAAGGAAATCTACTAGGTGAAATGAGTAGGCAAATATTGAATGAATTCTGAACGTATCGAAAAAATCATCGCAACCATAGAAGAAAAAAAGGATAAAATCATTCTATTACGAAAACGCATACACACATATATACATGTATCATTCATCATTATCTCCTCGAACATTCGGTTGGTGAGCAAGCTATTCGTACATTTTAGCTGTACAGATATAGGTCGTGTACTAGGCAATTGCCTATATACAGTAC
Source organism: Icerya purchasi (assembly GCA_039619475.1). Classification (NCBI taxonomy): domain Eukaryota; kingdom Metazoa; phylum Arthropoda; class Insecta; order Hemiptera; family Monophlebidae; genus Icerya; species Icerya purchasi. The sequence goes on along the minus strand of CM077115.1, from coordinate 252,566,575 downwards.
GAATGTGTACACAACACGCAAGACTACATTCGGAACTGATTAGTAGTCGTTTGATTTATATCGACATATACAAGTGCAGTCCGTCCGGTGTGGGTCTGCTGTGTACTGACCTAGCGCGCATATGATATGTTGTACGTGGTGGTTTGTCATTGCCTTCCACGTGATTATTGTCGATTATTTTAATTTAATTCTTTTTGTAATTACTTTTGTCGTCGCCCTGAATCGTACCCGTGACTTCCGTAGCGGAAGCCAAACGCTCTCGCGACGAGTATGTATATGAATATATATATATATATATATATATATACAAACTCAATATTTCGAATTTCTTCACGGGGCATTCCCTAAAATTTTATAGTATAGAAAAACTAAATTTAAACTGAGTACATCATTTTTAAAAGTACAATAATTCATTTGTCGTTTGCGCGTAATTTCTATTCCAACTTCAATTAGAGAAAAACGTTACATATTTTGTAACGGTGTCTTTTTCTATAACACTTTTTTTATATTACCCTGAGGACAAGAATGACGCTCTCATCAATATAATAACTCGGTCCTGCGCCCGTCGCTATGAAAACATTCTAGATGCTAGCCAAACTCCTTCTGGTAGAAGAGTTGGTTTTAATAGACTACGCCGTTTTCCGCAAAATTTAATAGAAAATGTTTTATGAGCGCGATAAAACAGGTTACAGATTAATTCGATACAAAATGGTTACAGATTAATTCGATACAAAATGGTTACAGATTACGTGTTACAGGATTTTCATAGCAATGTAAAGATGAGATTGTTATCAATACATTGTATAATTTATTGTGGTCCTATTTGTGTGTCGGATACAAAAAGCGAAATATTAAGGTTCTTTAAGCAGTATAGGATAAGAGCCGAATTACACTTATCAAGATGTAAGAATATGGGCTCGGAATGAAGATTTTAGCTTGCCCTGGTGCATCGAGACCAGTTGTAATCTAAATGAGTCATATTCCACTTGACGATTTGGAATAGACGCTTTTAGTGCCAATGAAGTTTGGCAAAATGTTCTCAGCCATTATCGTTAGTACGCATCGTTTGAAGTATAAACACTTCCATTTTTAACAGAGTTCTAAATGGTACAGGCGGTTTTATACGTAATTTTCTATCTGTTTTGACCGATCACTCTTCCTTGACTATGAATAACGTGTCTTGTAGTTATTGTCTGGTTCATATTCGCAAGTTGCGCGGAGGATCTTTCGAGCGCTGTCCTTATTAGTTATTTTTCTTGGAGTTCAAAGTAGAGAGGACATATTTGTTCGCTCGGTCCGAGCAACCTATTTTCCACCGTTCGGTATGTGTAAAATATTGTTCAAAATACGCTTGTTTCGATATTGGTGCGTTCGCTATTTCCAGCGTGCCTGTGGTATATACATATTTAACGTATGCGAAGCAAGACGCAGTAGTATTAACTTACTACGATAATACCAATCATTTAAAACGGAGTTGCCCTTATCTAAAGAAGAAAGAGTGTATAGTAACTCGATTAATTTAATAAAAATTTCAGCCATTTATTAACCCTCAACCTCAGATTTCTTTTTCCGTTATTATTAATTTACAGAGTCGGCGAATTAGGTGTAATCATCGAAGTCATTGCAATACTCATACACCTATGGTTATTCTATTAGATTGTTGTTTTTCAAGGAAGAAATCTTTAAAACTTTAATTTTATTTACTCTGGATAATTATATACACAAGTTCAGAAGAAATCGGGTACTTGAATGGAGTGGCACGTATAAGTTTGACAAAATATCCACTGAACAAGACGAATATAACAAATTAGTAAAACAAGAGTCGATACCAAAATCTCGCAGTCATCTAATTAAACGCTAATCGATTCCCGAATAGACTTGTGGCTTATCTTTATTCGACACATATTCCTAATTTATCCTCCATTCTAATTGCACATTGTTATCCACACTTGCTCCTGAAATATTCGTTCTGATTTCTATGAAAATATTTCAAAACAACCACAACCAATCCCAAAAATTACTAACCTAATTTCAGCTGGCATTAGAATACACGCTACATAAAAAGCTAAACAAATCAAAAGGATGTATCTTTGTTCGAAGTTATGTAACTAAAGTCTAACATTAAAAATATTTTAAAAATATATATATATATATACATACATACATATACATACATATAGTGGCAGATCCACGAAGGGGATAGGGGACACCCCCCAAGATCCAAAACCTCTATGATAAAATTTGTTATAACACAAAAACTTAATTTATGCTATAAAAGATTTGTTCAAATTTTAACTATGGATTAAATATTAACTAATATTTAATACTGTTTTGTAGTAAAACTATTATTTTTATGTTTTTATTTTATTTTAAACCCAACTGTCATCGATCATTTGCCTTTCTTATTTATTTTTAATTTTTATTTTGTCATTTTAATTGAAAGTTCAATGAGAAATATATATATATATATATATATATATATATATATATTTAAACTTGCTCACGAACAAAGAGAATTCGGATCGGATTACTAACCAAAATAAAAAAGAAATAAAATGTAATAGAAATACTATCTTTCTTACTATTTCTCAGCTACCATTTTAGCTAGAATTTTATAATTTCGCTTTATTTTTAACCTAAATGTAGAAGAAAATTTAAATTAAATTGTAATATTTTTAAAACATTTTTAAATTTCTGAAAAGGTCGCTATTTGATTTTCTTTATAAAACAAGATATTTCTCAAATCTACTGTCAACCGTAGAAGATTTTACGTAATTATATAATCCCCCCCCCAAAAAAAAAAAAAAAATTTCCTTCTGGATGCGAGACCTAAATGGCCGAGTTATATATATATTAATTACAACGTAATTCTTAGGCTAACGCTCATTCGAAAATTTTATGTAACGCAAAATGTCCTAAAAAAATGTCCCAATTTTATGTAACGAAATATATAACGAAAAATGTAATGAAACAATATCTTAATTTTATGTAATGAAAGTTAAATGTTAGGATAGGATTTTTGTGATTATGTTTTGTTTTTCTTTTTGTGTTGATGCCAGTAAGAATTACGTTGTAAATTTTGATCATTTTATACAAAGTATAGAAGAGAAAGAGACATAAATAAAAGCAAAAGGGGTCAAGGGGCACAGCCCCTTGCGAGGCCAAAATGGCCGAGTTTATATATATATATATATATATATATATATATTAATTTCAGCGTAATTCTTGCTACCCCCCATTAAAAAAAATGTCCCAATTTTATGTAACGTTTATTATATTTTAATTTTTACCGATTTTAGGCCGGCCACTATTAGATTTTGTAACGAAAAATGTCACAATTTTATGTAATGGAAACATGTCACTATTTTATGTAACGAAAAAATGTCACTATTTTATGTAACGAAAAAATGTCCTAATTTTATATAATAAAAGTTAAATGTTAGGATAGGATTTTTATGATTATGTTATCATATTCATAGTGACCGATTTAGAATTACGTTGTAAATTTTGATCGTTTTATACAAAGTACAGAAGAGAAAGGGACAAAATTGTAAGCAAGAGTAGTTAAGGGGTACAGCCTCTTGCGAGGCCAAAATGGTCCAGTTATATATATATATATATACCAACTATAGATCTATCTTGAAACATCGTGCTGAGTATACCGGAAATGGCAAAATGCAGGCGACTCTGGAGAGAAAGAAACCGGTACCTTTTCGATTTCAGTTATTATAAACTTGTCTCCTTTCGAGCTGATGAAATTTTATGGATCAAAAGTTCAGAGTTGTAAACAGTTTGTGAGTGTGCATAGACCATAATGGCAAATAGTGTAAATTAAAGCAAAAGGGCGATGTGCCCACGTAACGTTCGATCATTAAAAGAGAATTAGAAAGGACGCTGTTTAGGAGATATTCAGGTTTAGGAGTTGAATGAGAAAAATTTAGAATAGGTAATGATAGAGTGGCGCACGATACGACTGCAAAGAAAACAAGTAGATTGTCGCAAGTAAAGTTCTGCGAATAATGTAATCGTGAGACATATGTGCTGAATTCTTAAACGGCTATTGAGAAGTCTGGACGAAACATACCTTCGGATAGCCCTCATATTTAATTCGGTTTAAAAAGATTTGCACGGAAGCCGTCTGGACTTTTGCAGAAACGGTTTCTTTATTGATGATAGGAATCAGCTGATATCACTGAACGGCTGGTCAATTAATATTTCTTCCGGTTTTTTAAAATCGTTTTAAAAAATTAGTTCAATACAGCTGATCTAATTAATAAGTAGAAATCGACCGTGTGTCAAATCGCTCCCAATTATAGACCTATCCTGAAACATCGTGCTGAGCATATCGGAAATGGCAAAATGCAAGCCATTCCGAAGATAAAGAAACCGACACCTCTTCGCTTTCATTTGATACACTATTAAAACAATTATCATCAAGTAAATGCGATGAACTGTACCTTGTAGTACATTAATTATGATAAATTTTAGTTAGCTTTCGTGAGACAATCTGCCGATCTATTGTACGAATAAATTGTTATACGATGCTGACAAGTGCAGTATTTAAGTTTATTCATTAATAATTATAGTGATGGCGAACAGTTCAGTAAAACGAAAAAACGCAACAACAAAATTCCATTTCTTCTGTAAACTTGTCGAAATTTGAAATCGGCTAACCTATTATTCTATTGAGCGAGGTAAGTGTTTGAAAAGAAAAAAACAAAAACAAGAACTTTATCACCTGTTAAACATTACTCTCTTTCTCTACATATCCTATTTTAATTTTTCTTTCTTTTTCTTTTACCGCAATTATTCGGGTTATACGAAAAATAACCTCCGGTTAGTCGTGAAAGGGCAGCAGTTAGCACGTGTGTTGCCAGTCCGACGTAACCCATATTGTGTGATCAGAAATATGTACAGGTCAGAACGTCTCGCATGTGTGCTGGTGTTCATTCAGATGAAAAGTTCCAAAGTCTGTCCATTAAACGGAACATCTCCTCTGGTAGCGCTGTATCAAAACCATATGTTACATCACACGGCATGAGGAAGACAAGCGTCTGTCTAACGAATAGGAACTGGCCGTTAATTTAACTGGTCTTTCAACGATGCCATGGCATCTGGTACATTCTCGCGATTCAACATTTGAGAGATTCTTCTTAAGTGTCTTCTTCTGTTCCAACGAGTTTCCTTTCGTAACACATTTATTCGCTCTTCCTTCTCTCTCCTTTCCTTTTTCTTTATTCGTAATTCATTTTATTTTCATTCGCCGCTGCTCACTTTTTTAGACATCAGGAGCCGATAGCTGAAACCTAATAATTAATAGCGGATTTTGATAGACGAGTGCTGCTTCGTAACGAAGAAATACAAAAATGCCGTGAATTTATTGTGTACTTTATTTTTCCTACTCTTCCAACGTTAATAATATCAACACTGATCGAGGTCGCAAGTTATTTCACATTTTTATATTGTTTAGCTGTTAGTAATTACTGGATATTCGCTAATTAATTTGGAAGTTTTTTTTTTTAAAAAAAAAAAAGAACTATTCGACTTATTTCGGGCTTTATCCTGTTACAACAGCCACAGTGTTTAATTCTACAGCGTGCATTACGTTAGACCGTGGACCTATAGTTACCATTACGAGAAGACTGAGCGCTACAATCAAAGTTGAGAGATTAATCAATCACCCGTAATTAATCGCTAAAATGATGATTTCGGCAATTTCAGTTACTTCGTGCAATTGATTTTAATAATTATCAATAATTCGAGGCAATGAAAAATGTACGAATGCCGATTACAAAAATGTTGTTTATTTTTTTTTTAAATTTACTGACTCCACACATAGAAGTCATTATTATCTATTTTATTTTCCTTTTTTTTCGAGCACGCCATCAAAGGACTAATACAAAAGCGGTGTGGAAGGGAAAGATTTAGAGATTCTGCCAGAGATTGATAGCCTGAAAGCTGAGGTGATACGTTGGGAGTAGAAATATGAAGAGTGGAATAAAGAATTGGAAGCCTATAGTAAGTGGGATTATAGAACACGTTTGACACATATGGGCACATTAAAAAATACATGGTTGAAATATGCGTCGGATGAAAAGGACAATTTGTAGAAGGCGTTAAGAAAAGACAAAAACGAGAATAAGTTAGAAAAAAATGATAAAACTGCGAGATTCAATGGAGGCGACAGTGAAGCAACGGAAGTCAAGCTCAGAAGCTGTAACGGAAATTTCATATATATATATATATATTAATATTTTGGCGGCAGAAACCATCGCAACGTTTTGCTAGAAGTCGAAATTTACTCAGAAATTGCATTTCATGATTTTCAAAATTGCCAAATAAAAAAGTCGTTGAAATGGAATACCTTTTAATAATAATAATACAAAATGAAGGATTTGTCGAGAATACATTATCAAGACTAATGCGTATAATTAATCGAATAGGCAGTAACTTTAATATTAAGACATATCCGACGAGAGAGTTTTTGGTAGTAAGTATGTAATATATGTAGTAGCAATGATTTTTTGAATTAATTATTTTGCTTTTATATTATTTTTCTCGCGATCATCTCGGTTTTGTGCAGCGATGTAGGTACAGATTGAAAGAGATAAATCATCATCGGATATTTAAACATTAAAGTTGCTAATTGTCGTGAGATTACCTGGAATCCTGATAAAGGGTAATTCGGCTGACAAATTCTTTTTTTTTTTTTCGTAATTACACACTCTAATTAAAAAGTATTATTAATTAATAGTAACAATTATTATAATTGTTTAAACGCCCAATTCTGCTTGGAAAGAAAGATTACGCGTAATCTTGTAATAAGAATCATAAAAGCAATTAAGCCTGATTGCAATTTTATCGTAATAGCAGTTGTATATTATGTAGCTTTGAGAGGTATTGTCTTCCACGAGACTATCGAAATCAACAGCGGCGATTAAACTCGAGGGACGCATTTCTTTTTTATATACATACAAATATATATATTTTTTTTTTTTTTCCGGGTCGCTGACCGGGGTACATCTTCGTCCGAAAAAATAAAAGGCCAATTTTTAATTCGGTAATCGGATGTGGGTGGTGTAACACTCTGTAATTGTCAGTTGGAAGATTCTAGCAGCAAAAGGTAGGAACAATCAAAAAGGATAAACAATTATCGGCGTCATAAATGGCTGCTTCATTAGCTTGTAAGAAACGAGAAACAAAAAGAAGACCAGGAGACAGCGAGAAATTTTTATTGATAAGATTTAAGTTTTAAAATAAAACGCGCCAACGGAAAAAAAAAAAAGCAACTCTCAGCATTTGGTAAGAGTTTTGGAAATTATTCAATGAAGGAGTGTACGCCTTTAGGTAAGCGGACCGTCGTGGCATTCTGGTGACTTTATTATTAGTCGGCGGGAGGAAAGGTTTTATGTTAGAAAGAAAGCTCTCGGTAAAGTTGAATCGCTATTAAAGCGGGGTCGTTACATGTAGGAAATATTCAGTAATCGGAACTCATCGGAATTCCGGGAATGCTGATAATGGACAGACCGTAACGCATTTCTGTTGTATGCACATTAACGGTTAATGAGTCGGAAAATTAGCGTTACTGCGCGAATGGAGTACATCGGTGAGAAGAAAGTTAAAGTGAAGCTCCCCAGTCACATTCGGAAACTTCCACGTCTTCTAATTAAATTCCGGGTTCGGCAGTCGCGATGAGTTTCGCTTTTCGCTTTTCGCTATCGCGTCTAGAAAACAGGCTCCGCTCTGGTGATGGTAACTTATTTTCTAACTCTTTCCACGCATTAGTTTCACGTAAATTTCATGTTTTCAGGAGTAACTTGTACGATACATAATGGAGCTTAAAATTTACGAACAAAACACGACCGGCTGCTTAGGCACGGATAAAGAGTAAGGAATTGTGTAGCAGTCCTTAAAGGGTTTTGAAAAAAAAAAAAAAAATTAAAAAAAAAGAAACTCAATCCTGGTTAATAGAATAAATAAAAACCATAATAACACACTGTAATTAATCGTCGCAGCTAGTTACCGAAATATAATTTTTATCGTAGTATCTAAGTTACAAGTACGATGAAGATTATAATGCCTGAAAAAGTTCAGATTAGTAAGAGCATCAGCTGATGGAGAGCGGTAAAAGAAACATCTCCGAAAATACTCTGGTGCTATTACCGGCTTATTGAATATAAGACTAACAATATCCTAATTCCGTCGACGGAGAATGATAAGGTGAATCATAGGGAATTGCATTACATTCGACCGAGAAGGAAAAAAAAAGCCAGTAAGAGATAGATAACACTAATGAAATAATGGTCTTAATTAAATTTTTTAAATTAATTCTTAAGTAATTTATATATTAATAAACGATGATGATAAGAGTGTCGGGAACCCACAGACGGCCAGTATGGGACCGACAACATATTTAAAATAAAATTCACGAAACCGATCAAACACTTTTGGTTTATCAGATTCTTTAACTTATATGGAAGTATTACATTAAAACAGAAAAAGTAAAAGTTGCTGGAGCGCTTGACTTCTGTTACGCAGGTCACGGGTTCGATCCCAGGCGACGACAGAACACTTATTACAAAAATAATTAAATTAGAAAAATATTCGCTAATAATCAATCACCTGGAAGGCAATGTGCGGCAAACCACCAGGTACATCATGTGCGCGCTAGGTCAGTACACAATGACGACGAAACCTTTTTGACTTACTCGAAATGCTGTGCAAAGATCGAATTTATAAATTAAACCAAATTATACCAGATAGAGTGAAACATGGCATTTACGGTCGGCATACGTTATCGGTATTTTCGCTTCGCTATTATTAGTGATCAATACTGTCCGACCGATTTTTATCACCTAGTTTGGCTGTACTTGGAAAATTAATATACGCACGAAGAAAAAGAAATAATGCGACAATTTGATTGTACTAATATAAACTGCTACATATTTAACATTGCCCCCTCCCACCGGAAAATCAATGTGTCGGTGCATCGTGTGCAGCATTAGACCATCGAGTCGAAGAATTTACGACGTTGACGTTTTATCGCTTTTTCTTGTTCACTGTGTCGAAGCTTTACGGACACGAAGAATAAATCAACAGAACTTACATCGTACCAATACCTAACACATTTATCCATTTGGCAGAGACCGAAATAGTCTCTACACTTTTATTACGATCCAGCGAAAAGTAGTTTTCTACAGGTGTCTGGTGGCCGTTCAATTAAACATCATCGAATACTAGTGTAGATTAGTGATTAGTAACATAACAGCGTGCCTAATGGTGTTATATATGTTCGACAATTTATTTCTCCTATCGAAATAAATATAGCCCGTCTAATCATGACTGACAAACAGTTTCAAAGCGCTGTCCATTTATCGTTAGGTATTATATATATTTTTTGCGAATAAATCGTTACGTTATCCCAAAGTGTGCCCTACATGCCATCTCTTCTTCCCACACACTTCACTGACCACGTAATTCTTATCGTACGTTGTTCCTTAATTCGTCGTAATCTATTCCTTCGTTACTCTATTCAAACTGATTTCTTACGGACATCCGGTGACATCGAAGGTAGTAATGACTCTACCTGGTACCTTAGCTTCTTTTGTCGTTTTAGCGTTTTCGAATTCCATGCAACATCACATTTCTCCCTGCTGCAGCCGCTTATTCTAAATTATCGAGTAAATTCCTTTTCATCCTTCAACCGGATTCTCATCTTAGACTTTCCTTTGTTTTTGCGTTCACCTTTCCCTCAGTAATTTGGTAGAGTTTTGGGCACAGTTTACTTCCGTTATCGATTTTTATATTTTCTTCATTCTGTCCATTCTTTCACTTCTTATTTTATACACGACACGTTAGCGGGAATATTTTAACACCGTGCAAATTCATTTACGATTAATCAATTGGACAACTATTCTGTGAGTATTATGTCGTTGCGTTAGCCTAGTGTGCGGGAGCGTTTGGCTACCGTTTCGGGAGTCTCGAGTTCGACCCCGGGCAACAACAGAAATTATTACGAACAATTAAATTAAAAATAATCGCTAACAGTCATGTGGTGGAAGACAATGGCAAACATGCATACCATCATATACGCGCTAGTTAGTGTACAGCAAACGTAATAAATCAAACATTTACAATCAGTTCCGAATGTGGTATCGCGTGCGTACACTTGCGTTGCGTATAAAAATTGCTTAGTACACACTATGCCTATGTCTGTACAACTGAAATTTACGAATAGGTAGTCGGCGATGCTCAGTATGACACTATATGACGAGTATTATAGAATATCATCGGAGGTCCAAGAAGAAGAAGAAGAAGAAGGGGTTTTCCTCTCGGCCAAATCCGAAGAACAAAATTTATACACATACATACGTGTACTATATAATAATACTGTGTATACTTGAATTATAAATGTTCGAATCCATTTTCTGTTTTATCACTTTATTAAATATATATATATATATATATATATATAAAACATGTATTACATAAACTCGATAAATAATAATTTACAATACACACTCGAAATTGGATGTGGAAAATTAATTTTTTTAAATTTAACATTAATGATAAATAATCATAAACTACAATATAAAATATACAGAAAAGAAAAAGTTGCAGATATCACAGTAAATTCCAATTCCAACTATCCTCAAATACATAAATATTCTCCTCTTCCTATTCTACATATATAATATATATATATCAACTAATAAACATTCCGTTAAGTAATAAAGATAAAAAAACAGAGCTTGACACAATAAAGAATATCGCACTAAATAATAATTTAAAAAAATTAAACATATAGGACGACTTGGAAATAATAAAATATATCAATAATAATAATTTAGTTAACAGCGCCGAACTACTTATTACATTAATAAATTCAAGGATAACATTAATTTCATTATAAATAATAACCCGCTTTTTAAAATCACCTATGAATTATAACGTATCGATTGGTGCGATTGTTTACCGGTAATTAGAGAACCCATTATAGTCGAGTACCGGAAAGACTACTCAAGAATACAGAAGAATGTCTCGAGACTCCCTTGGTTTAAAGGAGAGAATAATTTTGGAAGAGATACTTTATAGTAACGGTAACGAGATTGAGAACAAGACACAACAAAAGCCCCGTTCACTTGGAAATAATTAATATTATCAATGACAGTACATGCAGTAGTTGTAAAAAACAGAGGGGGGGGGGGGCACAATAAATGATTTTATTTGGCAATGTAAAGCTTACGAGCAGGGTAGGGACAAACTTAGAATTTCAGTAATACAGATAGTGGCAGATCCAACGTCGAATATAGAGCTGCATTAGTGTATAAATTTATAAAATACCACAAGATAGAAATATAGAAATATAGAAATATAGAAATAATAAATAAGAAAGTTTTATAAAATACCCCATTAAAAAGGGTTAAGTTTAAAAAAAAACTGGCTAAATGGCGAAGGCTAAGCCAAAAAAAAATATATACATATATCGAACAGAACAATTTATTGTAAGAAAGACACATACGTTATCGTTTATTTACTATTAACTTTATTTTATTATTGCTACATGATTGTGGAGTATGAATCATGTCGGCTGTATTTAAAATTTTTTATAACAATTATATTTTCTGCAATACGTGTTTTATATATATATATATATGTTTAATCAAATACTGTATATAATAAATAATTTTTCGAAATAGTTATGAGAATTTGAAAAGAAAAAAAAAAAAAACGTACTTTTTGCGGAAAAAATTATTAATCGAAAAATCATCGAGGCGATGATCCGGTACCAATACACTTAATACGGCTATTCGAACAACTTCATTTATCTGGAGCCATTAATTGCATGAATCAGGTGTATGAATCAGGTTGAGCAGCACTTGTAAAATAGTCTCTCTGTAATAAAAACCCAAAACGATCGGTACAGAGCGGATTATAAAATGAAGCTTGGGCAAGAATCAAGCGGCGTGATGAACCAGAGGAGAAGCATCTCGTTAACATTTAAAATTAAGCACCCAGGACGTTGCATTGAGAAGTGGTTATGGGCTTCGGCGGGGGGAGGGGGGGGGGAGCGAGGATAGCAGTGCGTAAAAATAATGTGAATTATTAAAAACCGTTTTAAAAACGACATCGTAATAGCTGATAGAAAAAGGAGAGGAAAAATGAATTATCAAACGATTCGGTAAATAACTGAGCGATTACTTACCGAAGGAAATAAGTGAATGGCGGAAATTGTAAAAGTTAACGGTTCGGCATTTTTAACTCTCGAACGTTTTCTAACACTTTTCCTCTTCCGCCAATCTGCTTATATAGGTGCTTTGGATAAACATTTTGTCGATTAATTCTATTCGACATGTGTGATCAAACCTCAGCGTTCAAAGTATGTGCAAATAAACAGTTCTGGTTAATTGTACTGTTAAAACGTACCACCGCAAGCTGTTCAAGCGTAATAATTATCAGATAATTTCTTTTTATTTTTTACTATTAATAACAAGAAAAAAACTACCGATTATCAGTTTTTAATCGCTGTCATCGCGCAGATATATTTTTTTGTGGAATTACTTTTCATTTCGGAATTATTTGCAACTGAAATATAATCAAATCGAAAACGCGCGATTTTTTCCCCTTTTAATTCACCGATAATGTAATTAACGTTTACCAAAAAAATTTTAAAATATCAATTTTTTCCTTTGACACGCTGAAAATATCCAAGTACGGCCGTGTCCGCGGTTGGGGGAGTATTTATAGATACCAATTTACAGTGCTGAAAAATAACGAAATACAAAAAAAGCGTATCCGCTGATCGAAATTGAACGACTGTGTCCTATCGATTATATGCGGCTGTTAACGATTATTCCATTTCTTCCGATATTTTTAATATCGTTGTTTATTTTAATATAAATATTGAAATATGTGGCGCACGTTGCCCCTGTTAGAAAATTATAATAGCGTAGCATCGTCAAATTAATCCTGCTCTTTTTTGTAATATTTATGTTTTTTAATTATGTTATTTCTTTTAAATTAAATTATTCGCCTTTGTATCCGTCTTCAGTACGTACGCAATCGCGTATTTTGGATGGTGGCGCGAACGCATTCTAGTACAAAAATACAATCAGAAGGAAAGTCGGGGCTAAACTTCAATTCGATCAGGTATCGATGATAAGAAGAAACCAATAAAGAGAGCTGAAGTAGTGAACAGGAAAGGAATTTAAGGAAAAATACGATAAAACGAAAAAGAAATTAAAAAGAATATCTTTTCAGTATGCGGCAAAAATACATGCGCGTATCTTCTAATTCCGTTAAATGTCAATGTTAAAAAATTTGGAAGTTTTTCGTGCCATCACCGACCGAAAGGATAGAATGTGAAAACGATGACACAAGCAAATAAGGTCGTAAATCAAAAAGTCTGTGTAAAGAGTTTCGATTTCTTGTTCTTTGGATATTGATTGTTCAGAACGCATAAAATCGAATAAGTAACTGAAATCACGATGGCAAAAGGGACTCTTTACATAAATCAGTTGAAGTAGAAGTGTTTTACCACTCCGAACCACGGCCTTGATTGTTCGTGGAAAATCTTAAATGGCGCACGTTTGGAAGCGACCATGTTCCTATAATCATATCTCTCGAAACAACTTTTTTCCTCCGCTACCGTCTAAACTACTTCATACTTCTCAATGGCACCTTCCCAAGACCGACTGGCCGAAATTTCGCTCTGCTGTCGGTTTATCTCTTCCTTACATCAAACTTGACAGGATATGTCCCAATATATTCAATTTGTTTGCTCTTTCCCTATCCGCTTCTCCATAGTATTTTTCATTAAAAAACAGATCTTTACGTGCTTTATTCTAGTGATGGAATAATGACTGCAAGTCTGCGTTCGACTTCTATACTTCCACTTTTAGAACTTTTCGCTCCTGTCCTTCTTCTTTTCTCAACTTCCTTGCACATAAAAGAGCTAACGCTAAGGCTTTCGTCCTTAAACTTTCAAAAAGAGCCGCCTGAATAAAATTCTGTTCTTCTTTCTGCCGTTCTACTCCGATATCATATGTTCGGAAAATGGCTAAAGCGCTTAGAACTTTTTCCCTCTAATATTAACAGTCTAATTTCATTCATAGACTCTTCGTTGCTCCACCCTACGTTCCCAGGAACGAAGCGCTTCAATCTCCTCCTTTTCCCGTTAATTCTACTTCACGCTTCTTATATTCCCAGTTTCGGTCTTAATGAAATTAGTGCTTCTTTTAAGTAATTCCTCTTCTAACCCCTGTCACCATGGTAGTATATCATTTCTTATCATAAAAAACCTCTCTGTTTGATCTCTTAAGAATCTTTGAATATAATTCTTTTCTTCTTTCTTATTCTATTCCTCCTTCTTGAAATGCTTTTGTCGATATACCAAAAAGAAAAAAAGAATCCTCTTCTTTTTGACCTATCTCTATATCTCCTTGTTTAAGGAAACTCTTTGAGAACATGTTAAATAAACGGCCTGTCTGGTTTCTCGAACAACTTAACCACCACCACCAACAACAACAACAACAACAACGTGTTTGGTACTCTGCCCGACTCTCGCTCTTTGGCCAGTTTTATTCCTTATCTTTATATATTTTGTCTTTTAATTATGATTATAGATTAATATTAATTTTTTTTAATAAACCGATATAAATATTCTGCCTCGTCAGATAACGGTCTTTCTACTATTTGTACTATAGATATGGGAAAAGTGTTACATCTCTGCAACAGAAAAACCGGTGAATTCTTTTCTCCTATTCTCATTTTTCGGACATTGCCACACCAAGTGTGTTCATCGTTCCTGGCATCATATCTGTCTGATATTATTTTCATTCGAGCTAAATGTTAAGGAGTACAATAATGGCCTAATCTCAATCCTATTAATTTTACTACGTGGTCTCTGTTTATACCAAGGAGTTTTTTTTTTTTTTTTTTTTTTTTTTTTTTGGCGCATCAACTATGGACCATTGCCCAGACACAATGGGAAGAAGAGACAACTAACTAGAACCGAATTCGATCGGAGACAGCTGAAATAAAGGAACCAAGGACAAGAACAACAGACTGGGAAGGAAGGGACAAGATGTAAGACGCACAGTAAAGAGTGGGAAGCCCCAGCTTTATAAGGTGAAGATAGAAAAGAGAACGCTCCGCAGAAAGAGCAGAGCACTCGAAGAAAATGTGATCAGCATCATAGACAACTGCTTCATCTGGATGCAACGGACAATGAGGAGAGGGAAGCAAAGAGAAACGATAGCGCGTGAAGAGGGCAGCAGTGTGTGATTAAAGCGCAGGCGGACAATAGAGGAAATTATAAATCGTGGAAGAGAGGGAAACTCCGAGAACCATGGATGAGAAGGAAGTGTAGGTTGGATTGAAAGGTAGAAGGAACGATGAGTTCTTTTAACTTCATCTTATAAGGAGATGTATCTTTTACCCTTGTTAATTCCTATTGTTCGGTATCGCTTATTCCATTCTCTGTATACATAATTTCTTTAATACATGATTTGTATTCTACTCAGTCTTAACGTCTCTTTTTTTTCTTTGAATATTTCTGGCTATGGAATCAACAATTTCGTTTCATGATATTCCGACATGAGCCTCCGGATCCGTTTGGTTGTTACTTTATTTCCTTGCTGCTTTAATCTGCGTACCTGGTAATCTGCAAATTTCGCGTTATATACTTTCCTGATATTGTTGTTTTTTTTTTTGATTTTCGTTAGAACTGATAACGAGTCAGATAATATGAGTATGTTGTTATTCTGTGATTGTTTTACATATTGCAAAGCTTTTAATAGTACATACATTTCACCAAAAAATTAGAATCCGGCATATCGGAGACTATAAACCCGTGATTTATCTTTGTTAGCGTGATATAGTGCCGTAATGTATCGCCTGCTCACGCTGTTTATTGAACCGTCGGTATATATTATCTCCATATCCGGACAAATTTTTCTTTGATTAATATTTCGTGTTGGAGTTTGTTAATATGATTAGTATATAGCTGAATGTCATATCTACATTTATTTTATTCCGAAGTACCTCCCATGTCTTTTGAAAGTACGGACTTAAATGGTAGGATATTATGTTTAAAGTATTACATTTATGAAAGCTTTATCAGAGGCAATTGTGATCATTGTGATATTTTTTGGAACAAAGTATGTTAACTAATTTGGTTAATTGCTTATTTATGATATGATGTCTATGCTCTTTAGGATGTAGAATTTATCAGTAACGTATTCTACATGTAAGTCGAGATCACTACATAGTATGTGGTGCACTATGTGTAGATAGAGACGAGAACATGAAGAACATCTGAATGAAAACTCGTTAAAAGATAAAGTAAATGCTTATCACTGGCAAGGTTTGCTAGAGAAAAAAGAAGTGGAAGAATTAGTAAATAATTTAAAAGTAGTATTCAATAAGTTTCATGATGATTGCAAACTTACTAGACAGACAAGAAGGGAAAGGGGATACAATCCTATTGCAGCTTGGATGAATAGGAAAATATTAAACTTCATACACATATTAGAGACCTCCTATATTACAAAAGATGTAAAGCGAATAATTCAAATAGAAGATATAAAGAACTACAATATAAGAAATACCGGAAATTAGTAAAACAGGAAATAAGACAAGAAAAAGAAAAATATTACCAACAGGAATTACTAAAAGCGAATAATAACATTACAAAAAAAGCTGGAAGATAATAGATCAAATAGTGTGTAAAAAAAGTCTATAATTATAGATGAAGCAATAGGGAAGAATTTTGATGGGTATCGTAACGCGGCGCGTAAATTTCAAAAATATTGCATGGAGGCTATTGAAAATCTGAAACATAATTGTGATATTAGACTCATTAGAACTGAGAACGTGAATACTACGGTTACGTCATTTTACATACCGAAAGCCACGAATGAAGTAATAGAAAACATAATTAGGAAAATGAATAAGAATAAAGCCCAAGGATATAATGGTATACGGGTGAAAAATGTAATTACACATGCAAAAATTGGGACAATAATAAAGAAATGTCTCCTAAAATGTTTTTTAATTACAGTAAACTTTTAAGAGGTATAAAACAGAATAAATAAGATTACCGAGAAGGGAAATATGGGACTAGGAACTATGACAATTTATGTTTCATAAGACCTAAAAGGATTAATAATAAAATTAATAATGTTGAAGAGCAAGTTATGAGTCATTTACTAGGTAACTTACCAAAGGAATTAAGAGACGAATGCAATTTGAATATATGGAAAGATGGAATATAAATATGGTTGATTGCGTGGTACAAAGAATGTGAGAAATGATTAGTTGTAAGAAAGGAACAGCGATAAGACGGGTAATTGATGGAAAAAGTAAATAATTATAAATGATGTAATAAAAAAAAACTAATGTTTGGTGTTCATGTTCTAGCTGCATTACTTATGACTTATGTGAAAATATTGTGATATGATGTGCGTTGGGTATAAATGTTTTGAATTAAAATTAGACGTAGAATAGTAAAAATAGAAGTTAAGTTGAATTAAATAATTATATATAAAACGAATAAGATGTATTAGATTTAAGATGTAGATGATGAATAAACGATATAATTATGTTGGGAACCCACCGACGGGCAATTGCCTTGTGAGACCCGCCAAAAAAAGAAAAAAAAGTGGGAGTTCTGCTACTTCTATTTGCACACAATGTACAGGTGAAGTCTTAAAAGCCCCTATACTAATTCGTAGAGCTTTATTTTGTATTATTTGTAAGTTAATTCTGTTGGTCCTATATAATCGAAGTGTGATTCAATTAAATGTAGGTGAATACATCCTGTTTGTTAAAATGGTATAATAAAATAAACTTTAATAACAAACAATATAGATCAATAAATTAGATAATTCTAAATAGGTATTTATCTAATTTATTGATCTATATTGTTTGTTATTAAAGTTTATTTTATTATGTGATTCAATTATTGCTCTATATAACGTCAGATTACTACTGGGAAACGCTTCCCATTTTATACCGGATATAGCGCGAAGTACATTAAGTCCTTTTTCACATTTCCGAATATCAAGTATTTAGTTTCTTCATCTCAATTTACTTCAGAGTCAAATATAACTCCTAGATAGATATTTTCTATTTGTTTGAAATTGAATACTTTTATTATACATTCTAATGAATGGCCATGTTCGGATTTTTTTATTGGTAAAAACTACTCCTTGTGTTTTTTCTTTATTTATATATAAGCATAACTCGTTTATCATATTTTTTTAGATTAATCACTGCATTTTGAATTTTTTTAAATTGTTATTTCTGGTGTGGCTGCAGAGGCAAATACAACTATATCATCGGCATACTGCAATATGTGGACATTATTTCTTTGTAGTTGTCGCAATTCATGCGTGTATAACGTAAATAATAATCGGTTTAAGATACTTCTCTGTGGGATACCTCTTTACCTGAGATGACTGCTATCCCTCCTCTTCGATATTTTTACAATTCCTGTAGAAACAAAAATTTTACTGTCGCAGCATTTATTGCTGTTTCCTTAACAATGTCCACCAGCTTACTCTCAGAAATGTAATCGATGTTGTTTCTACTATTATTAGTCTTTTTCAAAAGCGCACTGTACGTCTATTCCTTGTTATTCTACTTAATGAAAAATTTTTCATAGTGTTAATTAGGATTCCTGTGTTCTACTCTCTTCAACATCTATAACTCTCCCAAATTGCCTCACTTTCCTTAAATTCAACTTTTTTATTCCATACTAATGATATTTTTATTTACTCTTCTTATCAAAATGTCACAGATGCTGTTATAGATTTTAATAGTCCATTATAGAAAATGCTCTCTTCGATATTCAGCTTTTCGTCTCTCCTTTTAAATTCTTGGCCATGTTTTTTTTTTTTTCGTTCGCATAATCCTCTTTAATCGATCTAGCCTTAAGTCATTATCCTGTCTTCTGTTACTTGGGTGTGTTTCTTAACGGCCGTTTGTCCTTTCAGGAGCACATTAGTCGCCTGCATCTCGTCTCTTAAAAGGATTAAACTTTTAAAATCACTCTCGTCTTATACTTGCGGTGGCGACACGTACATTTTAACTTTTTACGTGTAAGTGTCTTTCTAATTTGGACTACTGTTCCTATATATATACGGAAACTCTTCTAAGCTTCTCCTGTTAATGCTTAACCGCATTCAAAATTCCTGCCTTCGTTTTTGTCTAGCTGCACGTAAATCTGCTCCAATTCCTGTCATCCCCTCCGAATCAAAACCACTCCCGTTGTTCATCGGCAGATACTATATCGACTATCGTTTCTTAATTAAACGTTTTCCTTCTTTTTCCGCTAGGATTATAGCTGCTTACTGCTCAATTTTTCCGAACTGGCGGTTTACTCCCAATAGAATTCCAATTTGACCATTAATTTTTCTCCTTATATTTTCTTCTATGACGACAAATCTCCGTACTTTTCTCTTAATTATTTCAGTCTTTTACATGCTCCCCACGTATCTCATACGTCAAGTTCTGTTAAATTCCTTCCATACTCCATAGTTAGATCTGAATTTCGTATGACTTTAAATTCTTTATATTCCAATTATGCTGTTATTTTTACTGGTGAATCTGAGAGAGCTGGTGAGCTTGGTACCTCCTTTATTTTTTCTTCTTACAACTACTCTGAATCCTTTAAACTTCCTTCCCGCTGTTCTATATTTATTACTGAATCTGCTGCCATACTTTATGTGATTCTTTTTATCTCTTCTTCTTTTTTCCTTTCGGATAAATTCCTTTTCATAACTGACTCTGAAAATGTCTTGCAGGCAATTTCTTCTCTCTTACTAATTTTTTAAAACCTTTCCTTCTTCTTATTCGCAATCGTAATTTACGAATTATTCCGATTCCGTTCTATTCAAATAGATCTCTACTGCGGATTCCTGGTCATGCTGGAATTGAAGATAATGAGCTGGCTGATTCTTTAGCTCGTTTAGGAGCTTCCAATGGGTATCTCCTCCGTAAACTTCCTACTCACAATATTAATCATATATCCAAACAGTTCCACTTTAGATTACGCAATGATATTTATTTTTTCCTTTCCTCCAATCCCAATTACTGGTATCTTTCTGTTCAGCATCTTTCACCTGTTGATATGACAAGTTTCCTTCCCTCTGTGTCTTTCCCCGATCACCACTATATGTCGCCTTCGTTTCGGTCATAGCTTTTTTCCTTCGCCACTTTTTCGTTTTTTCCTCGTCTCTTCCCCGTGCTATCCTCTTCATTCCGACAATTCATGCGCGATGTTAATCACGTTTTCTTCGACTGGTCCCCCTACTTTCCTCGAAGCGTTCTCTCTTCTATTCTCAGCTTTTGGATCTTGGTCATCCGACTCCAGATATAATAACGGTTCTTATGTTATTTCGTTCCCTTCCGTATCGATTGTTCCCGTGTTCTAGCTTCTTTCATTCAGTCTATCTCGCACCAGATTTCTAATATGTAAGTTTCTTTCTGAGCTAGTCTTTAGTTTCCTCGGTTAATTGGGCCGTTTTGCTTCGTTGGCGTACCCTTGTGTAAAAGTCGATCCACGCGAAACAAATTATGCGCTTGAAAGATTTTCTCGGTAATTTTCTTTTTGTAATTTTTGTCTTATCGTTATTTTGTTTTTTCTTGTTCTGTTTTTAGGACAACAGCAACAACTGCATGCTTTTGCATTTGGCCAACGACCTTTCATAACGGGCCATTTTCCAACTCCTTTGGATTCTTTTCAAAGAGTACCGGATCCTCTGGCATTTAGAATGCCTTCGGTTGGAAATTGTCAAAGTAAGTCAAAGATAATTTATTTCGTTCGAAGATTGTTTTTTTTTTTCGTTAGATTTTAAAGCTGAAGGCGGAATATTCGTAGTAGCCGTTCTGTTGAAGAATGTTCATCTGCGAATTCCGAAAGTTTTCAATGAAGCCTACGAATGATACGCTTTCGAAAAATATTTTCATAGTAAACAAATAAGATGCTTACCATATAATCTAAAATGAAAATTAGGAAACCTTTTTTGTTTTTCAATCATCACTACTAAAAGTGTGCTTGCGAGAGACACTCTAATTGGAAGAAAGAATGTAATAATGTCTTTAAACTCTCCCCTAGCAATTACAAATATTACGCACAAACTGACTATTAAAAACAAAAAAAAAAAAAAATGTCCTTTCTGTATTTCACAGTATTAAATTGAAAACAATCGGTATCTTACAATTAGAGAGACATGTGTATTATTTCAATATTTATACGGTGGTATCTAAAAATTTACCGTTTTCTTTAATGATGGACAGTTAGTTGCCGTCGATGTCGCTGAAAATTAAATCGGGCGGGTGTGAGTGAGGAAAAGGAAAAGCAGAAACAAAAAGAAAAGGAAGTACATTTTAAAGGTTCATCTGTCAAGGGTATGGAACTCACTTTACTTAGTAGCTGCTTGATTAGATTTCAAAACTGGAGAATAGTAAAAGATTGCTTAATTATGACGTATCTTCTGTAGAAAAAAATAAGGTTATTTTTAGTGAAAAATCGGTAACTATTTCTTTAAATTGTAATATTTCACTGAGAATACGCGCGAAAAGTATACTTTTATTTAAAAGCTCCATTTGCAATTAAATTAAAAACTATCCTATCTTGTACTGTAATTGTCGGAATCTGTTACATCGATTTCAGACATTCCCACGAATATCCAGCTGACTTAATGGATGGTCCTTTTACCACTGTGTATAGTTCATTAGCTTTAATGGGCCTATTTTTATATATATACAATATATATATATATATATATATATATATATATATATATATATATTTCTGTACATAATCGTCGGTACAAATATATACAATTAAAACTTAACCTACATAAAGTGTCAAACATCTTTACTTCCTCCTCTCATAAATGAAAATGAGCAGTCTCCGAAAAAAATCATACTTATGAAGAGTCACACGTAAAAATCTTTTCCATTTCTTCCACAGCGAAATAACTAACTTTTTGTATATACGTATTAAAAAAAAAAATACAAAAACACGAGCGTTAGTTAATTTCGAAGAAACCAAGCATGGACCGAACATGCGAAATTAACGGAAACGATAAAATAATTAGAGTGCTATATCGAAAGTACGATATTCAAAGGCTTAAATATTACGCATTAAACGTAACCAGAACTAAATAACGTACTCGAACGACTAAACCAAAAGAAGCATCACCTGTCAGCCGCGTACGTTGTAAAAGTGACTAATTAAGGTTAATACTGCGCACTCGGTTTATACGTTTTTCTTCCAAGTGTGAAATTCGATAAATGCCAGCGTTAAATACAACATTTTTGTGCATCTGCGGAAGGGTTAACGGCACTGTAAGAGTAATTATTCTCTTATCTTGGGATCCGTAAAGTCGCTTAATTTTCATCCAGTCCACCCCCGGGGGGGGGGGTCTTTTTAGTTTATATGCTCTATGACGGCGTTCGATGGCGGGAAATCGATCTTTGTACGCTGCAGCAATCGCATATTTATTGCAAACAGTTTCTATTCGAAAAAAATCGTGCCACTAATCGAGAGATACTTTGTACCTTCTTATAAAGGCCAGTGGAAAAACCGCTGTTAACGAGAAGCAGATAAGACCGTTATTTATTTCAATAATTCCGCTTTCAGTCTTAGTAGAGCAAAACGATTGCAAAATATCCTTGATAGAGCATCTGGGATTACTGAATTTAGTTTTTTAAGATTTATTAAGGAATCCGAAGAGTGAACGCATTGTTTGTAGATTTCTTTAGTATCCATTATATGTATATGGCTGAGAACGATTTGAGTTCTTACCGGAAACATTACTGTTCCCTCCACATTTGGAAATAATTGAGTTCGTAGATTAAAACTAAGTTTAATTGTGCGAATGAAATATACGGAAAAAAAAATATGCGAAATAATAACTAGAATACCTTTTTTGAACTGTCGAATTTTGAATTACTCGTAGTTAAAATTTCAGAATGTGACGTGTGAAGAAAGAGAGGAACACAGTAAAGGATTTTACACCTAGACAGAAATACGGAGAAAAATTAAAAATCACCGCGTAATTAAAATGAATCATTTCGCTTTCAATTGCAGATCGAGCGGTTTATTAGAGAATTTATATGAACTAGTTCATTCAGGAAGGTACATAAACAATTCTCCGTGTTCGTTAACGTTTGGATATTTCTCTGCACGCTTGCAGGAGACGCTAGATTTCGAAAAGGTTTTACGAGTGAACGGCATTATTCAGTATCGAAATGGAATCCGGCTGAGCCAGTTTTGAAGAGCTCTATAATCGCAACGAGTAACGTGATTATGTGGTTCGCAGTGAAATTGAAATTAAGTAAATTAACGGAAATGCGCCTAATAAATATATACTTATTATTTCCCGATCTGTGCTAATAATTACGAATTTCCTGTATTGTTTTAGCTGTCGGCTAAATATCGATCCCTTCAATCACTTATGCTATTCGAATCATTCGGTTTTAGAGATCGTTCATGTCTTATTCTGTTTCTTGTTTAGTTTGATTTTCGAAAACTAACCTATTATCGTCATACCGATCGTGTGAGGATAACTACGCTGTCCCTTTGATACGTCTCAAATATATTCCCTATTTTCACACGATAACACGCGTATTACGAATATTTAATTATTTATAAAGTATCAGATTCGCTCAAAATAATCCGTCACCCGAGCTTCGACATTGTGACTGCTGAAAGTAGAGATTAGTAACAACGAAGAGTCAAAAAGAAAAAGAAAAAAAAAAAAGCACGAAAAAAAGCTCTCGATTCGAAAAACTGACATACTATTTTGCGTAGAAACTCAAATTATTAAGAATTTCTCTCTTTTAAAACGATCATACAGAGAGCCCTGACTTAGGGCGATGGGTAAAAACTATTCGAAACGAAATAATCGTGTAATATTCTCGCACGGGGAAGGGCAAGTCTGTGTGTAGGTGGACGTATATGCATAGCGATTATCAAACATTTAAAATTACAATTTCCCGGCGTTCCCGTGCATTCATACAAATCGCTACGAGATGAACTTACCGTAGTGTCTACCTTAGTTGACGCGAATGGGAACGTGTCCCGGGCTTTCTGATCTTGGACAAAAAAAGGGATGTAATAGAACGCTGATTATAGCCGACCGATTTCACGTGTATTTCGAACGATTTCTGAAACGCGCAGTCCATCATTTTGCGAAGTCGTTAGGAATCTTGTCGTGCCGTTTCAAAAGTAAGTGCGGCACATGTTATGATGCACCAATCCTTTCGGTGCAGGACCGCGTTCTTGAGAGCTGGCACGAAATTGCTTTATGATAATCGTCGAAGATTTATTTCTTCCGTCGATCCGGTCTCGTGCCCGGTGAACCAGTAAGTTGCGAGTAAAACGTGAAAACATAGGCAAAGGCGACTTGCAAAGGGACCAGTTGGTCGGGAAAGGCCGCTTTTACGAAGCGTGGAAAGATAAATGACATTTTAAAAGATTGCAAGTGCGATCGGATATCTGGCGACCTGACAGCGGTCCAACGAAAAGAAATTATTACGAGCATATCGCGTAGCACGTGTCTCATGTCGGGGCTTCGTGCATCTTCCGCTTTATTCTCAGCCCGCTCCGTCTCTTTTCGATTATCCTTCGTTCGGTCTACCACCACTATCTGCGCACTTTATCGGTTTCGTTCCTTTGCCGCTTCAGAAAACGATCGCTGTTTACAGCTCGTTTATCGATGACCGGCAGCCACTACTTTGTAGTAATCGCCGATAATGTTACATACGATATCATAATACACATGTATATTTATGTGCAATTATGTGTAATACGTGTAGAGCGCATTGGTGGTAATGTGGCAACGCCGGGACTGCTCCAATTTTTCACGGTGTCTCCAGATGTCTTTTCGGGGTTAGATGAATCAGCCGGCAAGTAATGCGACTATTTTGCGATTTTCCGACCAGTCTACTTTGGCGGTACAAAATCGCATTCGTTAAGGTGCGATTCTAGTATACTTGCTCTGTAAGATTCCGCAGCAAAGATACAAAAGAACTTCCCCTTCCGGTGATTTTAGATAACGGAAAAATTCTTCTTATAACGTAAAACCTGAAACCGAATAATACGGTCTACTTCGTGAAAATATTTTCGTTACCGTTCTTTGATTTTAATTTATTTCGTATTATTTTACTGTTCTTTTTTTTCTTTCTCGGAAAATGTGAATCACAGAGTTCATCCATGAAAAAGTTTGCCGGTTTTTTCATTCGGCCGTTTTTGATTTTGATATTCTAAGTAGTTATGAAATGTTAAGCAACTTACCTCGCATCCTTTATATACGGAATATGAACATCTTAATCTATAGCATAGATCACGCGTGATGTGTCAGCATCGCGAAAAGTCTGATGGCCTTATTTCGGAGCCGCTGCATCTTCTTGACAGATGCATGTGTCTCTTCGGTGCTAACTCGCAACGTGAAGTCGTATTTAATGATGACCGAAATAGTTTTCAAACAGTTGTTCTTATCGTTCCCGTTCATTTGAAAGAACAGTTCTTCTCGTCAATAGCTCTTTTAGCTCTTGACTGCAGATTCTGTAATAACTGTTTCTTAAACAGCTCTCTGAACGGCTCTAGTGTAACAGTTCTCATCTCACTCATTGATTAAAAGATAGATAGGACTGCAATTTACAATAACGCACGACCGCACCACAATTTTTATATAATAGAATAGAAGTGTTATATCTGCTTAAAAACCAGTGTCTTGCCAGTTATTGCTAATAACGTTGTGGTTTCAGGTTAAGTCTTTCTTTTCTCTTTTTTCCTTTTTTTTTTGCAAAATCAATTTTAAATAATTTAAAATTGAAATTTTTTCGTAACTATCGTAATAGTTTGTCGATCTGAAATAGCAATGAATTGAATGAATGGTCAAAGCGAAATATTGGCGCCAGACAGAGTTCTCACACGAAATCAACGTTACCAGAGTGGCAGAGTGATACATCGTTTCTGTGAATATTTACCATTAAGGGGGGTATGAGGCCCGATTCAAACCCGTGAAATATTCTTCGCTTGTTCTACTACAACGAAAATCATCATAACTGAAACAGAAAGAACTGTTCTTCTTGTTCAACTTACTGCCATCGCTGTCTTTATGCTGCAGTTTTTTTCTACTTATCTAATAGTAAGTTAAAAGAACCGGTACAATTATTTGTAAAAACTGTTCATGAAACCATCTGTTTTTTTTTTAGAAAACCTCTAAAGAACAGTTAGCTCTTGAACAGAACATCACTAGTCGTAGTCCGAACGGACTTTAATATTATTTTATAGATTACTGTTTCGATTTTCGCGTTAATTTGCTAATCATTAAATACTTGTGATACGTCTTTTCTTAAACAGCTGCCTGCGTTTATTTGGACCGGGTTTCTCTCAGTACAAATACGCCTTGGCTCTAAGTTTCAGTTTTTAATAACCGCCTTTTGTAATTTTGCGGAAGCTGTAATAGCATGTTTACTTATGTGAACCGCGAACGTTGCTCTAACAACATTATCATATCTACTGGAAAATTAATGGTATCGAGTTATCGGGGACTTAGGACGTTTCCTTGCGATACACCGATACACCCAACGGTACAAGTTTGCAATATTTTCCCAGAATTTAACGCGGAATGTCCACTCCGAGGTATTGAGGAGAAGGATAATAAGGATGAATAAATATTTTTTTTTAAAAGTTTATACGATGAAGTACAATATTATCGTAGGATTGCTTTAGCTCAAACAACGCAAGTATGCATTCTGCGTGATTACCGAATCATTCAATGGTGTCGAATGTGTTTTACAGAATCCAAAAAGTAACGTAAAATAATGTCTTTAGACGGTACGATTGTGTTTATTCGCGTCGAAAATTTTCAAAATTTTTTGAAAGGATAAAATAGGTGATGCCTTCGTGCAGAGCTTTACTCGATTTTGGTGCCCGGCTATTGTTTGCACCAGTTTCCAAAATGGAGGAAGATAATATCTCTTTACACCGAGCAGTTCCAACAATTTACTAACGATATCAAAACCGGGATTTTTTTGTTATTATATATATATATATATATATACATATATATATATATATCATTTTGTTAAATAAATGTATTTAATTTTCCCTCCGGAGAGGTAATGCACTCAATCGTAACGGTGTATTTAAGAATTCGATTACATTAGCGGGGAATCATTAGTTTCCGAATTTCGGTTAAGAACATCGAATAAATGTTTGGCAAACGTTTCTAATTTTTTTTATTTTCAACTCCGGTCCCCATGCACATTCAGGGTTTTTTTTTCGAATAGAACTGTGTGGGGGTATTTATTTCGATTGCTCCCCCGTAGACTGTGTTCTCGGTTGTTTCAGGAGCAGATAATTAAACTGCTCTGTAAATAATCACTTCCGATATTTTTCTAAGCTTCTGCGACTTTTTCATTTAATAAAGACACTTTCAAGAAGGCTTTCTAGTAAAACGTCATTTTGTTACGAATTTCTCTTTTTCTTCTGACTCTAATCCGCTAAAACGCACGACACGGTATGTTGTTCATTTTTTCTACACACCAAAGGTATTTCATTAGATAATACATCCTAGTGTGATAGTTTCTTAAATATCGATTATTTCTTTCTAGCACCTTTAACCGCCTAAACGAAACCATCAGTGATATGCACTGTATTAATACATACGTATTAAGTGAAATATTACAATTTGAGGAATTTTCGGCTTCCCTGAAATTCTATAATTTTCAGCGGTGAATAGAATTTTTTGAAAAAACAAAATCGTACAGCGTATGCAACTGCTTTTACTTCGATGCACAACTGGAAAATTTATTTAAAAGAATTTTCTTCAACGATTCCTCGTTGTGATACTGTTAAAAAAAGAAGCGAACAGTTATTTAAACTATCACCTTGCTTTAACCTTATTTTCAACCGCGGTATTTCTTTTTCTAACTGGCAACCACATCTTTACAACAAAAAATACGGTACTAACCGCCGCTTAGTTAGGAAAGTTTTTAAATATCTCCACAGCCCCCAAAAGTTATACGAGAGACTACTCTGAAGGTGAATTAATAAAAGCCCCTCCACCCCTTTTTGCGTTCGAAAACCGACTTAACAGCTCAAAATGTAGTATGGTTGAAAAGGACTATAATGAAAAAAATCACGAGCTGTTATGTTGAATTCTACAATTACACGTTTGTACGAATAAAGTCCGATAACTCTTCGGCAAAGTGGAAAGAAACTTGTTCAAAATGAAACGCATTACTATAGAAAAAGAAACACCTTAAGAAGCTACTTTTTCTTTTAATTTCATATCTAAATTTAGATTAACAAATCTATTATAAGTCATTTAAATTGTTTTACGCAAAATTCACTGAAAGAAAAAAAGCATAACCAGAAATTCAGTGTTCTGAAATTTTAATGTGACCTGTAAATAATTTTAAATATCGGTTCACGTATTGCTTTAAATTTGTTTCATGCAAGATTTATACTAGGCAAAATTTGGAAAAGAAATCGAGGCCGAGAATCGAGCATAATCCTTTTACATGCTTGTAGAAATTACAGATGGCTGTGTAAATCTCAAGGCCGACCACGTGTCATTGCAGTAACATTTCGCTATTTAAACGTCCAGACTCATATTAGTCAGTTAGATATAATAGTAGTGCTCCGTACCGTCACCTAATGGCGCTGTAAAAGGGACTCACTGTGTCTCGGCGTAAACGTCGCCATTAGATATAACAGATTGAGTCTGGATCATATCATATGGTCCCATACTTAATTCCTGAGCGTCGGTGACTACCTACTTGGACATTTCAACTGTACAGGTATAGAGGTAGTGGTAGTACGCAACAGAATGCTTTATCTGGATAGAAAAAAAAAGTGTTCAGTGTACAACTAACATAACGTAGAAAGGTACTTGGTCCGTTAAACATTCAGTCTGATTATATGTGTGTGTGTATGTTTTTTAGTCCGCTCTTGCAATTAGGGGTTCACTAACATCGAAGAACTACCCCCACAGCGTTCAGCAAATACAACACACACAAGCGAACAGATCATCAAATCAGACTCAACTATACACATTAAGCATTATTCTTTGCATGCTCGGGTATATTTATACAGCAAGGCCGTGTCTACGGGGGAAGTTTTGGAGGTTACCCCTACACAAAAATCTGAAAAAAATCACAAATTTAAAATAAATATTGATGATTTTTTAGGGTGTTCTTACCTACCTTTAAAAGAAAAAAGAAAAAATATGCTCCATACTTTTAGATATTTTGTGCAAAATTTTTTATTACGAGTATAATCATTTATGTAAATTATTAATATATAAATCAAAATGTATGTGAACGCATGAAGCTCACTGCTCCCTATTATTCGCGGTATGACTTGAACCGCGGATACGGGGGCACTACTTTATATACATATATTACTCCTGTTCGAATGTCCGATTACTTGCATGAAACGATTTCTCTTTTACTTTCCCTTTTTTTTTTTTTTTTCATTTTCCATTGTTCGAATCAATTTCAAATTATTCATAATTAGCTTTTCGTTATGATGGCAGGCTTAGATAAATATAAAAAGGTATTTTTTCGCATAAAACTGATAGATCCTAATGCAGTGGTGCTCAACGGGTATAACATCCTTCAAAGGAACTAAGAAAAATTTTAATTAAAAGTTGCATCGTAGGGAACAGAAAAAGTATATTATAAAAAAAAAAAAAAAAATGAAAACATCCAAAAAGCGCTGGAAAATATAGAGCTTGCTTGAGTTCACGTAGTATAAAAATTTGAGGATCTTTATTAATTGTACAAAACTTTTGATAGATGATGTGGATATTTTTTTTTGTTTTAGAAACAAATTTAAAACCTGTTTCGTGAAATAGAAACAATTATGATCAAATATAACAAACAAATTTAAGTATAAAATAATTGCTCACTTGAATTTGTTTCTGATCACATATATATACATATATTGAGTTGTGTTTTTAGCTGATGGTGGGTTGTACCCGAAAACGTGTTTCTAAGTAAGCAATCATTTTATACTTAAATTTCTTTGTTATATTTGTATTTGTTATAACTTAATATATTCGGTAAATTTTTTGTAGCAGGCACTAAATTAAAATTGCAATATCTAGAACCAATTTCACGAATATCATCTAATGGAATTTTTTAATATTATAGCAATTTGAATTTGATATACCGAGACCCTCTTTTAAGTATTAACGTTGTTTAAGAATATTATCATAATTTAAACCCCAAAATATATTATTATTTAAATTACTATTTACTTTTTAGCGAATATTTATGAATTTTTTTTTTACTGTTTTTAGTGTTTTTTTTTAAACTAAATTCTTATCGTAAATCTCGAAGTCGGTACTTTTTCCCTTTTTTTTTTTTTTTTTTTTTAAAGGAACGTTTTATTTCACAATTTTAAGCGTAATACTTAAATTTTTGCCTTGCGCTAAAAATCGATTGTTTTTAAAAGCGGCAAGCTTGTAAACATGGTGCTATGGCAGTTTAAAATTCATTTTCTTTATTCGAATCTTATTTATCCGATTTATATTTCTATGATAAAACATTTTAAGTCGATCGCGTCTGTTATATTAAATAAAAAATATTGTCTAAAGGAATCCCCCATTTTATTTCAATGATTATTAAGTATCTGTACTGATCGATTTTCATCGGAGTTGGTGTACCACCGCTGACTGGGATACTCTCGAATTAACAAAGGATCATTAAAATAGGTTTACACGGTAACAAGTTATGCGTGAACAATCGTAAAAAAAAAAAAAAAAAAATTAACGAATCATGTGATTTTTTTTCTTAAAATGATACGAAGTAAAAAGCATGGAAATAAAATATATTTGCGATTCGCAAATATAAATTAAACACCGTCCGAAATTCCATTCTACAATTTATTTCAGGCACATTTTATGTAAGTCCGATTGGCAGCCTTCACATCGAGACGGTTTTACCCTTAAAGCACAAAAGAACGCTCTTACCCTTAAAATATACTATGCAAAACTAACCTCAAATTTGGCATACGCATGAAAGAACCATTTCGCCAAATTCTGATCCTCTGTATGAGAAAAACCCCAGAATATCAAAACCACTGCGGGAATACGAGGCAAAAATGTAATAAAAAACCTAAACTACAATTCGTCAGACGTCTTAAATATAGCGTTTTCAGAAGACCATTACAAATATAAAGAATTCCAAAAAAGAAAAAAAGGAAGAGCTTAGAACTTTGATGAAAGGATTCAAAAAATTATCCACTCAACTTGGCAAAACGAATGGCATCAACTTTCCCGGTTAAACTATTCCGCGTTGAAGACACAATAAAGCAGATTGGAAAAAACAAGCTAGTGGAAAAATAGACGAAACAGTCTTTTCAAAGCTTAGGGCGCTGCAGCTTCACGCATAAGTACATTTTTGATAAAGAGCCAGTTTGCCCCACTTGCAGAGAGATTCCCACAGCGGAACATCTTTTAACAAAATACAAAAATTTCGACGCTTAACAGTGTCTCTATCACATCGAAAGTCTTTCAGAAATCTTATCGGACCGTACGGAAAACTGTCGCATCTAATTTTTAAAAATTTCCGATTAATTTAAGTATTACATTTTTAAGTTTGTCAAAATTTGTAAGTGAAATTGCAATAATATTTCAATATTTCGTCGTAAATGACACGGCGAGCGACAAAAAATAATTTTAATAAAAAACAATTTTTTTATAAAACGAAAGTTGAAATGTAATTTTCAACTGTGTTCTTTTTCGGACAAGCCGTCATCAGATTTTAACAGTAAATTTCAATGCTACGTTCGGGATTTTTTTTTTTTTTTTTAGTTATTCGGTTTAGTGGTGTAACATTGTGAAAAAAAATTAAAACCAATTTTTTTGGATAACTTCCAATTTATTGGTTTAGTTTTTAGTTTTTACAAGAAAATATTCAAGTTAATTAATATGAATTGATTAATGTTTTTGAAATTCATTCGGTAGCGATTATTTGATGGTAGTTTCGGCGACCAATTATCAGCAGAGTTGGCGGTATTGCGGTATTCGTATCCGCCGCAATCAATACAAATACTGTATAGCATTAATTTCTTCTTTTTTTTTTTATATATTTTACCTGTACTTTATTCACTAATAATAACGTCTTTCCAAGCGTACCGAATCTATTTAATAACCGGTTAATTCTTGGTCTAATACAGAATTTTCTTTATTATTAATTCATGTTGACAATTTCTAAATTTTACGACTGACTCACTTATAAACGTAGGTATGAGATATTTTTTAAATGTTGTAAAGTCTGCAGAAGTTTCGAATCGTATTTTTAGCAATACAGGAAACTGCGCTGTAATTAGTGAGTATAATGACGAAGACGAATTCTACTTAAATATTGTTAAAAAAATTAAATATATGCAAGTAATAATTTTATAACGTGCGTGGTTTTCCAAAAAAATAACTTTTTAATTAGCTCTAAATGATCGAAAAATTAAAAAAAAAAATCCATTTGCTAATTGCATGTCTTAAGGAATACCGGCTTGAAAGAAATATTTCAGTTTTATTTTGTAAAAAATTTGGTTTCGTAAAATTCCTGGTATAAAAGAAAATAAGTAAAAATATGGTTTTCGTTTTAAAAGTAACTCGGAAAATACTTGAGATTATGAGCTGAAAGTGGGTGTGAATTTTTTTAATTTAGTATCGAAATGATTCGCAAACACGCCTAACTGCCTATATCCTTTAATAATAAACACGACTGCAAAATTACAAGTTGAACTTTAATGAGGTTAGGAGGCCACCTGGCAACTAAAGGGGGCTATAGACAAAAAAAAAAGTTTGGAACACTCACATCTCAGACGGGCCAAAGTGATTCAAAGACTTTTTCAAACGAAAAGAGTATTCTAAAGAAATCAATCGATCATTACACAGTTGCTACATTATAAAGGATCGCGTTTGTTACAACTTAAAATTCTCTCCATTTTAAGAAAAATACCGAATACACGTTTTTATAATATTTGGAATATACTTTTGTATAAATTCCCCCGATTTAAGCTATTCATTTTCCAGTTTAGATTATTCTAACGTAAATTTACACAACTTCATTTCATGGTTAACAATTTTTCTGCACCAAAACTATGGAATGAAATGAACCGTGGATGATGATAATAATAATTATAATGAAAAGAAATTCCGGTCAGCACTTTGAACACACCATATTAGAAAAAAAAGTTCGAATCTCTAAGCATTTTTCTTAAAACAAAAAAAAATAACAAAAAACCGAATACTCCACATCGCTTCGTTTATAACTGACGAGTTCACCTCCCAAATGCAATGTCCGGGGACAACCTCAAATCTAATAATATTCAGATTCGCCAATATCAGATTTTTGTGACATTTCCAAAGGAATTTATCGATTTCTGCCGATTCATCTGTTTTATATTTGCTCGTTAATTCTTATAAAGTTATTATATCGGTAATCTTTTATAAAATGCCAATACGATTCGCTTTTAAAATAAAATCGGCACGCGACACATCATATATGATCATTGTTTTTCGGTTTATTCATAAATCGATCGGTGTGCCAAGCAGATTTTCTTAGTGATTTTCTTCATATGAGATCAGATTCTCTGCAGTATTCTACCGACACGTTTAACTTTCTTTACATATCAATCTTCATGACCGAGATGAATTTTAATTTCATTTAGATACTCTTTCTGTGATGTAAGACTATTTACCGGCACAAAAATATATTTCGTTACGGCGAAAAAGAGATTGTCAGAAGGTTTGTATTTTTACATTTCGCTATTGATTCGATGTTACTCGCGATTGTGTAAATATAGAACAGTAGAGCATCGGTCTGCGCGCGATGGATCTGCAGAAGATCTTCGCTGTAAAATCTATTAATACCGTTTTAATGTTTCGTTATGTAATCGCCACGGCGAGGCACGCACAGTCTGCATACATATGGTTTTTGGTTTGTTGGTCGGTTTTTAGGCATGAGCCAGCTCAGTTTGCAGAACGGAAATCACCACTGGGGCTACGGACACTCATCTGGATACAGCTCCTGGCACGGATCGTTTAGCAGTGGGTGTTCTGCGGTCACAACTTCCGGCATCTCCGCTGCTAATCCACCGCTGACGCCTACTTTTCCGTCATCGACGTCTCCACCGCATAGTCAACATCACTCGAGCAACGGCCATCACCAGCAGACGAATGGTCAAGAGGCTATTCCGGCCCTTACTTTCAACGGCGCATCTGGTAAGAGTAAAATTTGTACAACATTAACTCATTCGTCTTTCGCTACCTCTCAGCACGTGGGCCGCAATGAGGCTTTAAAAGTTTCAGGTTATGGACAGGGGTTATTATTAATTGCCGAGCCGTCGAAAATGTACCTCGGCAAAAGTAACAAATACCAGCTTAAACACTTTCCAAGAAGACAATATTTTATCAGTCCAAATTATGTGTGTGTGTATGTGTCATTTGTCGTCCGTTTCTCAATGTAATTACAGTAGCCTCGCGTGCGGCCTTCCATCGCGTGAAATGAGTGAAATTAAAAATACCGAATTCCAAAAATGTGTGCACTTTCATTATTTTTCACAGAAAAGAAAAATAAATAAAACCGATTTCCAGATTCGCTCTAAAAATTTAATGAAAATACGCTAAAAGGGAAAAAATACTTTTTACGGTAAAATCTTAAGGAGACCGTGATAATTCTTAATTGTTGTCTCCTCAGCAACTTCAAAAAAAAAAAGAAAAAAAGAGAGAAATGATTGTATTCAAACTATTCTTAAATATTTTCTTAAATATTGTTTAATTTGTGATTTCCAGGCCAACTTTAATAAGTATTATTTTATGAATTATAAGAATTATAATATTCTTAAGGTACATTTTTTATCGTAAAATAAATTATTTTTGAATAGGGTAAATCTTTAAGATATTTTAATTTTTCAGTTTTTGAATGGTAAGAGATAGTACAACCTAAATGATGTGTGCTACAGCTTCGATGTTAAGAATATATAATGTTCAAATTCAAAATCGCGCTTCTTGCTCCCTGTAGTGCTGCATCTCTCCTTTTCTTCTCTACCCGTTTATCACTCCCCTTGCATCCTTCATTGATAGCTGACCGCATACGAATCTAAATAATTAATTCAGTGTTACTTTCCTTTCTTGTCAACCCAATGCTGTTTGTCAGCGAGCCCAAAGAAAAAACAAAAAAACAAAAAAAAAAGCGCTTTAGGCTCTTTTTAGGTGTTGCTTAGGAAACTAACGTTTTAAGTCAATCTCATTGTCCGTTTAATTTTAAAGTTTCAGCTCCTCATCCCCTGTATATATATCCTAATGAAATTTGGCTAATTTTTATTCGTCGTATTGAGCACAAAAAAAAAAAAAGAGTATACATTACTTTTTTTTTAATATTTATTCTAATGTCTGACAGTAGCATTCACCGATATATTTACCGAGATAATCAGCGTGTACGGTTTCTAATAGAAAGAAGATATCGTTGGAGTTAGCGCACACACGGTGTCTCATACATGCAACAGTGTTGTTATAAGATACCTCATATATCGGCCAGTATTGATCTTGTAGCGGTTTCGCTTTTCTTCGTT
This sequence comes from Icerya purchasi, assembly GCA_039619475.1. Classification (NCBI taxonomy): domain Eukaryota; kingdom Metazoa; phylum Arthropoda; class Insecta; order Hemiptera; family Monophlebidae; genus Icerya; species Icerya purchasi. Next base: position 252,530,961 of record CM077115.1, on the reverse strand, counting down.
CGAATACTAATTGGTCGTTTTGATATTTTCAGTTTTTTTGTCTTACTAAAAATTGCTTTTTCTCAAATTACGTTAATCCTACGGTGGTAGTGCGCTGATAATATTAGAAACATTTCAAGTGTCACTTCTTCTTCCGATTCAGTAGTTGTCACCCTAGAAGAAGAATTGATATTTAAAATTTTAAGTGCCAATTAGCGTTTGTTATAATTAATTTAAAATTTCTGTAAAGATAAAATCCGTTTTTTTTTTTTTTTTTTTTTTTTTTTTATTAGTGGATATTATTCCAATTCCTACTGAGTAACTCTTAACGGTGTACTCGCACGGTACCGGGGGCACATTTTCCAATGAACAAAGGAAAAAAAATAGAGTCAAAAGTTACAGACAAACATTTAACCACTGGCTTTTCGATAAAGAAACACTATTTATGATTTGGATCCCAGTTCGATTCTTCTCAATGACATACGTTGGCAAGATTAGAGAAAGAAGAGATACAGCCAATTCGGGTGTGGTATTAGATCACGCGTAGAAACTTTTTCCATACTCATTTATCCAATATTAGCGAACTGCCACGATATTTGCAAGGAGTATACATTCGTGAAATGTAGTTTCGATTTTTTTATACGAGTCTGATGTTTACGCGTCTCTATCGAGTCCGGAAAATGATGTTTTTCGGAAGATGTGCTCGATTATGTGCTCTTTCGCGCGTATTTTTATCATTATATTATTGCAACTGGTTTGGCGCCCGACGTCCTATATTACTCGCTACGAGGTTACTTATACGAAATTGCATTGTTCTGTTCCCGGTAGCTTCGTTACCAGATACACTGCCGGTTCCGAGCGGTTTGGATTTGGATCAGTCGCTGATGTCTCCGCCGATCCATTTGCAGAACCAAAGCAACATTATCGGCAGTAACTCATTGCTCGTGAAATACGAACCGCAACCGTCCAGCAGTTTGTCGTCCGAATGTCTTAGTGCCGGTTCGCGATCGATGTCCGGATCTTCAAACGGCGGATCCCCGGAGGCCAACGAAGAGCAACTGCTATTCTCGGCGAACCAAAGCGCTACCGCTCATTTGGCCGCCGATACGGCCATCGTTCTGCACAGCAGTAATGGCAACAGCGTCGGCAGCATAAACGGCCATCACCATCAGAACCACCATCACGGCTACTACAATAACGCCTCCGGCTATCATCACCAAACGTACCATCATCACCACAACGGCAACAGCAGCGCCAGTCACTATCACAGTATGTTACCGTCGTTGTTCTATTCGCAATTTTACCATCATCATCACCACGCGGCAGCCGGTGCTATGAACAACTATCGACAGATCGTCCACCAAAGCGACGAATCGGCCGGTCCTCGATCGTGCGCCAACGCCGTCGTAGCCGCTCAGCAACGGAATCACTCGAATGACGGCAACGCAGTTTGGAGACCGTACTAGGCGCGCGGTACACCGCGCGCATGGTTCAAAATTCAGTTACCACCTGTTGGTGCGATTTTCTTTTCGTACAATGCGCACGTCTCTGTCTCGCTGTGAGAAAAAAACTCGGAGCTTCTGTCGGTTTCTCAAAAGTACCTGTTGCGACACAGCAAAGCGATCTGCGCAGAAGAGACCAAAAGGTTATAAAGTTTTCATGGCGTCAATTTTCCGTTTTATTAATAAGCCGCCTTCTTCCTTGTTCATCGACGACCGCAATAGTTCGATCGATGATAAAAATTGCGAGTTAGAAAAAAAGAGCACGCGATATTGATTAGAAATTTCCACGAGAAGAATTGCTCAGTGAGCGAAGGAGTTAAACTTTTCTCCCCCCATGACGTATCATATTTCGGGGGCATTACCGATTGAAAGTTATTTCCTCGAATTCAATCGAATATGAAAATTTACTTAATATCCGAGAAAAAGGCGGCCGTAACATAATTTCCGATTATAATAATGCGTAAAGTTAATTATTGAAAATTGTTCTCGACAAATTAAGGAAGTGAGATATTTGACACGAGTACCGTTCACTCTGGACCAAACTGTAACTCTATTAAGGGCCTTCGAACGGAGGTGTTATGTAACTTTATATTTTTAAACGGGTTACGTCGATATTATTGCCCCTCTCACATAGCGCCTGATGAACGACAACAAGAAACATTAATCAGTTCGAAAAATACACATTATTCAGCCTGACTCGAAAGAAAATCTACTTTAGAACTTACGAATGATAGGGGAATTTAATTTTTTCCCCTCTGTAAATGATATCCGCAATTTCTTTTTCATTTTAATCAAATTCTAGTTAATGGTCGCTGTAACTCTGGGGCCGTGTCTAAAATTCGCTTTACTCGAGAGTGAAACAGTTCCACATTTTTAATTTCTATTAAAAAAAAAAAAAAAGAGGGCATTTCGTTTGCGGAAATGCCCTAAGTAAAACATTTTTGATTAAATCAATCTCTTTTTTCGCATTTTCTTGAAAGATCCTTCGTTAAATTCAAAAATCGGTATAAAAAAATAATTATTCGGACATTCGTTAATCATAAACAAAAAAAAATTTTAAATCGAAGGTTGTTTGAACAAAAAATGGAGCAAAAGTGATTAAAAGTCTTACACCCTTTTACTCTAGAGTAGCTCTTCCTGATGCAACGTGACGGCTGATCGTCCACAACTGTTACTCTCGTCCAATGGACGTTCTTTTCTGAATTTAAAACAAATCAATATTGCATTCTTTTTTCTCCCTCCCCGTCCATTTTTTTTTTTTTTTTTTTTTTTAATTTCCATTCAACCCTATCCGCCCCATTAAAAAAAAAAAAAAGAAAAAAAGCAGTACCCATTTACTCAGCCAAAGCTCAATATTTCAACTTATAGAGTGCTTAAGATTTAAAAACTGAAGTTGATAAATTAAAAAAAATCAAAATACATCATTATTACGTTTAAAGAATTTGACGCGACATGCTAAGGATAGAAAGCTATTTAAAAATTTAAACGTTTATACGAAAAATCTGCAAAACAAACGATTATACACTTATTTGAATTCCCCGGAAATTCGATTAATTGCGCGGTAAAATTTCTCTGAAAATGTAAAGCGGACGATTAATTGGGAATTCCTCTCCTGATTTCTCGATCAGAATGTCGAAGAATTTTCTCTTTAACATTTACCTTTGTTATTGCGCTTTGGCCTGAAACTTTAACGTATCATTGTATCTTTATATCTAATCTGTAATGAAATTGATGTGATTTCGGCTAATTTTGGTAAATAATTTTCCGCTTCAGAATATGTCGAAGGGGGCAGCGCCGAAGGACCATGAACGGAGATCCGCGTTACCTATTTTGAGAAAGTGATCGTGGGCTAATCGAGATGGAATAATTGATAGCCATCAAGATACGGTCGTCGTCATCTCGGTCTGTGCCAAAAACGTTCGATAGCGGAATCGTTATCTATCAAAATGCTGCGATTGACCTGCTACTAATTGTTCCCTCATTTGCCCATTGGACGCGATCGAACTGTTTTCGTATGCGACACTATAAGGAAGTACTCTTAAAGCGGACAACTAATGGTTATGAGTGCGTGTTCCAGTGTGCTTGTTGGAAAGGTGGTTTTTTAAAAATTCAAAGAAATATCACGTATTATTTACAAAAATAACGGAAAAGTATCGCAATATTTCCCGAAAAAAAGAAGTTTTATATATGCAGCGTACGAGGAATGGTTTTGTTCTCAGTCTATCTAAAACATTATTTTTAATACCAATCATCGCTAATTTTAACAAACAATTTGAAGAGTAGATTCGTGCATAGTTAAGATTTTCAATAAATATACCTCTATATATGCGTACGTGAATCAAACTAGGTCTCACACTTTGTCGAAATTTTATTTACGGAGGTACAGCGATTTTCCCGATGTTAGGTTGAAAATATCGATTTTGAGATTTTTAGCATTTCTGGTAGAGTGCCCGCAAAGCTCTTTCCAATGTTGTAATTCGCAATGTGATCCAACCTCGCGTTCGTGTTCTACAGCCAAAAACCTAAATTCGCCTCGCCTGTCGCCTGGTTGCTATGCAAAACTTTAAACTCGTTTTTCTCAAAAGTATGTTTTTTTCAAATTCCAACTTTAAATATCGCGGCAAGTTTTTACACTTAGAAAGCTTCGTAAAGTCTCTCAATCTATCAGCAATTTTATCTAGTATACCGTACAGGACTTAACTTCATATCGACAAAGTGGCACCTTCTTAGGTTCACGTACACATACGTGAAAATATTGCAAATTGCAAAAGAATTACCTTACTGATAATTTTACGCATGATTCGAGGAATCCAAAACTTTATAAACTAAATTTAAATTTTTAATCATTTTAACACGTTATTCCCCCCGCTGCTTTCTCTATAAAATTCAATAAGAAAATTAAATTAAATTAAAACGAGTGTACATTTTATAAATAATTGCCCCGTAAAATGGCGTCGTTTATATAAACGCACGCGTATATCATTTTATTATTACTTCAAACATAACGTTATACGAGCGATTGCGAATTTTGCCAATATGGAAAATATCAAAAATAGATGCGCGAAAAAGTAAGTTATTCGAATTTTTCGATTTGCTACTTCGGTAAATTCACATTATATAAGGTGTAGCGAACTTTTTTTAATAAACGTCATTATTATCGATACAAAGCGTCAACAATGTATTAGATTTTTGTTTAAAAATACTGCATTTCAGGAAATATTAATCTCGCTTCTTAATAATGGCACTAGGTAAAAAGTTGGAATCCAATTTTCCGAAAGTTTACCATCTAACAACGGGGTGACATATTAGTTGACCAATAGAGAGACTTAATAAAAATTCTACCAAACGCCAACTAATCGGGCCCACGCAGGAATCGAAAAGAAAAAAAAAAAAAAAAGAGCAATACGATCACGTCCCATAGGTCAGTTGCAGCCATCAATGTTCATCAAGAAAAGTTGCAACACTCGGGCGGAAGGAAAGATAAATAGATTCCGGAAACAGAACAGGAATTTTTCCTTTCCGATGACAATTAAATTGTCGCGTAATTGGAATTCGAGATTCAGAATCAACTGAGAGCTATTTTTTCTTTTGTTTTTTTACTTTTTTTTTGAATTGTAAAAATATGTACACAATAGCGATAATGAAAAAGGGAAGAATTTCAAGGCTAAATAAGAACGTGGCTTTGCCAATTTTATCATATATAGTCAAATCAAATATTTAGATAAACGCGAGGAGCATGAAATAAGACAAGCTCGTTGCATATTAAACCGCATCCGCCTAATATAGCCTCTATTCTAAAGGAAAACCCATTTATCCGACTGAAAAACTACTTAATAATGAAACGCTAGAGCGGCTTCATCATTATAATAACGTCTTTCCATTTTCCATATCCTGACGGAATTTATCAAAAAAGTACACGCTGAAGAAAAAAAAAAAAAAAAAGAAAAAACATAAGCACACTTGGCATTTTTAAAATGATTTACTCTCAACCTTCTCCTCTCTCGATGCTTTTAATTTTACGGTTTGGAAGAAATATTTTCGCCCGTCAGTCGATTTTTCCCGAGAATTACCGCAATACATTTTCTACAATCGAAAACATTCAGATTTGAAATCTTATCTGGTACCCCCGGTCCGGCAAATCCTTCGCGTCCTATTCTATTCGCTCAAAAGAAGGACGCGAAGGAAAAAAAAAACGCGTGAAAAAATAACAAAATGTCACCAGCGTTGCATACGATCATCAAAGTCAGCGACGGTTAAAATCAATTATTTTCATCAGAGTTTAGGCTTTTAAATAAAACCGCGACGACAATATATCCCCCCTCCCTTATGATTTCTAGTTGGTCCATTATTGTTCTTTTATTGTTGATTATATTTATAAGTGTAGACCGCTTTATTTTCAATTTTCACCGCAACATTTGCTACGTATGCACACACACATACACATCTGTTCTATTGGAAAATGTTGTGAATATATTTTATAATAAAATTGTTTTTTGTTTACTTATTCATTCATTTAATTTATTATGAAGTAAATAAAATTATTGCGACGCCCCGTGGTTATGAATTTTTTAATCATTTTTGCGTACAGACGAATAGGTCGAAGAAAATGTGTACTCCGCGCGTTTTTTTTTGAAATATTTAAAAACTGCCAAGTCATTTTTCTGATCTTCTTAGGTAAACAATTTAAGTTTAACGGAAAATTCAAAAATTACTGGCGACTCCTGTAGTCAGGGTAAAACTGACGCAAGAGTTGAAGAGGTAATTGCAGGTTTGAAAATATTAATTTTTTTTTTATTTTTTATTTCTTTTACGCCATGTACAGCCTTATGGCTAGAGGCGTGAGAACTGTTTTTGGATTTAAATTAGGGAGTAGAGACTGGGAGCTTGCAAGAAAGAGAAGAGTTTGTATGTTTTGGTATCATTGTCTGAAAGTAGAGATTCAAGAGATTCGTTTTGGATGTATAGGTGTCTCTTTGGGTTTGAAATTTTGGACAATCGATTAGTATGTGTTTGATGGAGATGGGAACTGTGCAGGGTTCACATATAGGTCGAGGTTGTTTGTTTAATATATATATATATAGCCGTGAGTGAGAGCTGAGTGACCTGCTCTTAGTCTGAATAATAAGACTTCGTTTTTTCTGGATTTTTGATATGAAGTTTGCCAAACATCTACGGTTTTCTTTATGGTTTTTAGTTTGTTTGTGTCTGGGATCTGATTCCAGTGTTGTTGGAAGGATTTATATGCGACGGATTTATTGGATATTTTCAAGTCCGAACGAGGAACTGGAACGTTTGGAATTTGGCAGATGATCAAGGACCGTTTTGCTATTTCGTCTGCTTTTTCATTTTGACGGATGTTACAATGGGATGGTATCCAACAGAAGATGATTTCTTTGTGTGAAAATGAGAGGGTACTTGCTATTTCTTGAGAAATGGGGTGCTGTTTCTTTTTATGATAGTTTTGGATTGTGAGGAGTGCTGACAGTGAGTCTGTTAGAATTAGAATATTGTTTTTGTTGAGAGATCCATAGAGTAGTTTGTGGCTAATTTGAGGGCGTAGAGTTTAGTTGAGAGTACTGTAAAATGTAGCGGTAGTGGGTATGGTATTTCATTGAAAATATTAATTTAATTAATCAATGTAAAATTTATAAAAATTAGTTGTTGTTTTTTTTTTGGGCCTGGTCATCATCATCATCAAGTCCATTGTGCTCTACGTAAGGACGTGGTGGCATCATATTCCGTTTACCGTTTCCTTCCATTTGTTTCGATCTATCGTTACGTGGAATACTTCTGACAACTTGTACCCACTTAGTGTATTTACTTGATCAGAAGACCATCTTCCTCTGGGACGTTTTCCAGTTTGGCCAATTAAAAGTTATCGAGTAGTGTAACAAAATAACAACCCGTGTGTGCGAAAAAAAAAAAAAAAAAAAAAAAAGTACACGCGAGTGATGACACCATTTTTATCGTTACATCCTAGATGTGATTTTCACTTCCGATAACGGTTTACTTAATCGTGCTGAACGCAAAAAAATTCGGCTATTTCAATAGTATTACACACCATTTCGTTTATACAACAGTATCATCGTACGTGATTTTGCTTCGAAGACTAGATTACACAAGCTCGCCACAAAAATGAAATAATTTTTTCGCCGAATTAAATTCGTCACGAGACGGTCAAGAGGCGAAATTGCTTATTTTTTGTTTTGGTCTGATTTAGATTTGAAGCATTCCACGCGCAGTTTTTCACAATTAATCCAAAATAATTAACCGTAAAAACCGCATTCTAGATTGGTGTTATCTGATCGAAGACGGATTTGTAAAATCTTTATAGAAAATTAATGACAGCATTTCAGAGTGCTACAAACATTTTGGCGAATAGAGTTCAAGAACATAAAAATTCACCGTGATGCATCGTTAAGTACTTCTTGCAATGTACAATTCTCTTTTCCTTTTTAATTTATAAACACAATCTTTCGCGCGCTGTTAAATAATACTCATTTTTCGTCTATCGATCGCGACAGTACAAATCGTTTAAGGTTTGCTCACAACGGCGGCTCATCGAACCAACTTAGCACAATAAACCGCGCCCGAACATAGTACGATATTTCAAAACCAAGTGCTTTCTACTAGATTAATGAATTTTAAGTGATTACGTTCACGCCGTAATGTACACGAAAACAGTATAATACTCTAGCATCACTCCACTAAACCAACGTTGTTACATTTACCTGTCACTGAAAATTCTCACCAATACTCCAGGTCCTCCACACAATTAAACAAAAAGATAGCGAAAAGAACAACCATTAAAGTAACAGTTCGCACGAGGTAATGGAGAAAGGATTTACCAAAACCGGATAGGAACATTAGCAGTTTCGTTCGTGAAAGCTGCACTCCTAGAGGAAACTTTTAAAAAAGGAATTATTTAATTTTAGTAGAGAAATTTACACGTCAAATTAAAATCACCCTTCTTTTTCTCCTCAATTTCGATCTTTCGGTCATTAAACTAATACGTCAGCTAGCTCTGTTATACTTTCGCAGCCATCCAAATTCAAATTTAGCTCATATCTCTAGATAGCCTTCCAAATTCAAATTTAGCTCATATCTCTAGATAGCCTTCCAAATTCAAATTTAGCTCATATCTCTAGACAGCCTTCCAAATAGGCCACGTTTTGAGAGTCTCTCCCGCGTTTGTTACTACGAGTTCATTATTTTTTTTTCTCTTTTTTGGGCATTAACTCAGAGTTTGCGACAGCGGGATTTGAGATACCCGAACGAACCACTGCCTACCCACACAGCAGCTGACTGAGTTTAATATACACCTCTTAATAACACTTAATAAAAGAAAGAAAAAAAATCTTTCTAGGACGTGCCTCATTATGTATAATTCCATTTAAAACGGAAAGAAAAAAAAAAAAAAATCTACACTTAAAGCTCCTTTCAGCTGCGACACGCTGTGTGAAAAAGTTCATCATCAACGCTACAAAAGACGCCTTTGCGCGCAATTCAAATCGGTTAGCAGCTCGATATTGCCCGATTTTGCAACAGGTCTTCAGCGGAACGTTTTAACGAAAATTGCAGTCCACTTGAGAGCAACGTGCGCATCTGCAACCGGTTATTTTCGAGGCCGCTGTAACGACGTAATTTCCGCAATAGCGGAAATTCTCGAATGGGTAGAGGGGGTCCTTCGACGCTGTGTTTCTTCCAATTCAACGAAATAAGCGAATTCGGTTTTCCGAAATTTCCAGCAAAAGTACGCGGCCCTGGAAGAATTTGAATTTATGCGTTTAATTACTTGGCGCTGGAGTGTTGCTTGAATATTCATCGGAGTAATAATAAAGAAGAATGTGAAGGCGGGAAAGACGTAATTGCTAAAAGCCTCTCGTTTAGATATTCTAAATGAACTTTGCTAGGCCGTCGGTCGAGCGGTGGAAGGCCTGTGTTCTTGTTAATGGTTAAATCCAAAGGGAACTGAACTGACTGGGCCGCGAATGCTTAATATTCCGGCGGCGAGAATTATATATCCAATTTCCCATATTTGCCGAATTTCGACTTCTTCGTCAAGACCGCTATACTAGTGGACGACCGTTCTGCCGCCGGAAGATCGAACGGTCGACTACGAAACAGAACACGCTCCTTACTTTGCCGTCCGTAAACCCTAACATTACCGCTAACAACCGTCCTAGTTGGTTACAAATTAACACGGCCGCCGAACAAGAAGCAGCCTACAAACGGTCCAAGTATGCCGCTGAATTAGCGGAAACATTCAATTATGGCTTTCTTCGAAAGCACGCCTTTGGGAGTCATATTTCGCAACTTGAAGTATTACCTACACTCCGAAGCACTCTGCCAACAGCTGCTGCGAGGAGCAGTCGACTACTGTTTGTTGCGAATTCGCCATTCGGAGATAATGAAGACCGAGCAGACACGTTGCCACTACTGTGCGAGGGGCAATAGCGGTCCTTCGACGAAATCTTCCGTCGAGGAAATTCGAAGAATTTCGTAATTATTAGACGGCCCGAAACTGTCCTCGTAGGCCCTGCTGCCGGTCAGGTTCGAAATTTCGAGGTACCACGCGCGTCTCGAGATTTAAAGTATGTGTAAACAAACCAGTGCGATTTGTAGTTTCTTTGAAAAAGCGTTCGTAATAAACCCCGTATAACAGCCGTATTACGAAATACGTTCGATTGGCTGGAATGTTTGCTATACGCGTGTTTCAAAATAACAAAATCAGTCTACCTTCGCTGACTTCTGTATAACATTGTAAGGATATGTCCTTCGGATGCTGCGTATAAAATCTCGTTTTAGTGTAAAATCCGTGGGTCACATAAAATGTTCGCCGTAAACATGCAAGAATTTTCTTAGCGAGAACCGTGTTAATTTTTTTTTTTCTTTACTATACATCCGGTTATTATCTCGGGAACTGCACGAATCTCGATGCAGCTTGTAAAAACCCCAGTTATTCGAGCTTTAAAGACCGCTGCTTCGGTCTAGTGACTCGGTATCGGAAGAAGAAAAAAAAAAAAGGTTTAATTAGTCGATTTTCTTTCGTTTCTAAATTTACGTGTAAAAATAAATAAACGACCAATTTGAAATCTAAATCCGACTAAAAGTTTTAGTCTACCTGCTCAGGATGTTGCAGTGTCGGAGATGGCTCGCGATAACTTTTTCAGTCAACTCAAAAAAGCGGATTTAAAAAGTTCCGGATCAGTTTCAGTTCATTTCCGTCGAAATTTTCGGCCAAAGATTGAAAATATAAAATTTTAAATTACAGCTCTTTCAGTTGAAATGTAAAAATATTTCTAATTACAAAGTTCCTATAGTACCGAGAATCGATCAATCAGCATATTCATAAATTTAGGTTCAAAACATAAACACACCTCTTGGAACGTTTCTGGCTGTGCTCGATTTAAAATTTCGAATACTCGTGTAATTTTAATTACTGCCCCCGAAAATATGCTACTATTAACAGAAATATATTTGATTGTTTTTTAAATAAAGGATAAAATTATTCTCATTAATAAACTAGATAAGAACCGGTAGAAAGATGAAGAAAAAAACTTCGAAAATAAATACATATTTCTTTTCTCTGATAACTAATGTCTCCGGTAAGTTATCACCGTGACGTTAAATTAGACAGCGAGACTTTAAAACCGGATGAATATAGAAAAGTTCCTTAATGCGCCCCCCCCACCACAAAAAAAATAAAAATAAAATAAAAATTATTAGTTTTATCGAGACAAATAACGATTTTTACGAAGAAGTAGAATATTTAAAGAGCCGCGAAATCTTATAAATACATCTTAGAATATCGCAACATGAGCGGCTGACATTAAAAAGTGGGCATTGACGTCACATTCATGAGAAACGATCATAACGAGAAATAAACAGGAGGCCGGAAAGGGCTCTTTATAGGTATGAAAAATTCTAAAATACGCATAAAAAATGGAAATTTCAATCTGACAGCGGGATGAGTAAAATGCTTCAAAATACGACAAATTGCTACCTGAAAAAAACGCGGGAAACCAGATGTGGCAGCAGCGAGGAAATAAGAAGGATGCGATGCGAGTTGAAAGAATCGATCCTAGACGACGATCAATTAATAGGGCCGAGTAGTAAAACGTTCGAATTGAGGATAAACATAAATTTTAATGACTTTGGTGAACAAAAAAAAAAAAAAACGTCGATCAAGAGAAAAGAAATTTACTTGAAAAATCGACTATTTGTAGCGAAATATTTTTAACCAAAAAAAAAAAGTATATACATACATATCTGTAAATTACGAGCACACATATACCGCGAAACGAAAGAAATCTTATTTAAATAGTATTACAAAAATATTTATTTAGTTTATTACATAAACTTGACCACTCTCACCTTGTCATGCGGTCACACCCCTAAGCACCTTCGGATGATAGTATTCTATAATTATTATAGGGGAGTCGGTTTTAAATTAATCGTAATTATTCGCAAAATAAGTGCAAAACAAGAGCACTATATAGGATTTTCGTATTACCCTTTAAAAGTAGCATATGATTATATTGATATATACATTTATGTACATATGTATATATTTGTATAACATCCCCCCCCCCCGGGTACATATACCAGAAAAAAACATGAAATAAAGCTTTGACAAGTAATAATTTGGAATACTGAATATATGTAGTTTAAGCGTTGGTATAAATATTTCCGTAAAAGAACAAGCCTATTAACGCGAATTAATTCAAATTTAAATTAAAAATTATTAATACCGCCAACTACATACTTCCCTGTATAATCGATTGCCATTTCTGTACGTTTTAGGTTGTAAATTTTAATTGAATTTCATTCTGAAAGTAACATAAGTAAGAAAATCGGGATAAATTATAGTAGAATGATATTTTATACATTTACCAAAATTTGTGAAACAGAAATTTTAGTTGAAATAAGCGGCATTTTATGGATGTTCATTTAGAGATTTATTAAAATTAACAACCAACCGACAACATTTGTAATGCTAATAGGTATTTTCGAAGAAAAATCTTGGAAAATTCGCTAGTAGAAATACTTCTTTTCCATTATCTAATATACTCGCGTTATTATCAAGAGGCATGTAGCGAACCGTAGCATTTTGAAGAGCGAACTTTGTTTTAAGTACATATGAAAATTAAAAGAACTATTCGGGTAAAAATGTGAAGAAATACGAAAGTTTCGTTATACGCCTATATTATTCATTTATTTTTTGATTAATAACGTGCTGGTAATAAGACTATAAGTACTAAACCCTTTTAAACCGACAGAACCTCTCTCCTGAAGACGGTATTTGCCGATACAAGTTTAATTTGTAACGTAATTCGAAAATTTGAAAATTCGAAAATTCGAAAATTAAAAGAAAAGAAAAACAACTCTAAACCGATTTCGAGTAGTCGTAGACTTTGTAAATTTTCCTTTTTATTAAAAATAAAAGAAGAACAAACAGGAAAATCTAGAAGTGCTAATGAATAAATGAAAATAACGGCTAAATTAAATAGCACACCCGGGCGCGATTAAATTTGGTAAAAATATCGCGACCAGCGACTTCTTTTGGTTTTATCTGCTACGTGTTGGACGAGAATTGTTATACTCGGTTTACCTGTAGGAGACTTGAACTAAATCATAGTAACTTTTTATTGTTATAGCGATCGTCTGCGGTCGAAAATCCTCTCGATTAGATTCAACGAGTTTTTTTTTTTTTTCGACCGCTTCGCTTAAATAATTAGCACGACATCTAAATGACGAGATTGCAATATCGATAATAGTAACAATCGTTTATTTTAAAATTCGAATAAATCGATCTATCTACATACACAATTTATATAGGGATAATTATTAAAGAGAATCACACCATCAACTGAACGCGAGAAAAAAACACAATTCTATAATTAAAAAATTTTTAAAAACTAAAACATTTTATGGACTTCAGGAAAGGGAAGATTATATATAGGTATGCTTCTCGCGAATGTTGTTTCTTTTTTTAATGTTTGTTCCGGAATAACCTTTGATTACTTGGGCCGATTTTAATGATTCACTCGGAAGTGTAACGAGGTTAGTGGCGGACCAAAACGCTGAACACAGATACTCAGCAGCCACTGAAATTACCATTGAAAAAAAGAACGCGGTGTCTTTAGAGAAGTTTTTAGTAATACAGCAAATTGACACTTGAAATATTATCAGCGCACTACCCACCGTAGGATTAACGTAATTTGAGAAAAAGCAATTTTTAGTAAGACAAAAAAACTGAAAATATCAAAACGACCAATTAGTATTCGAACGAAGAAAAGCGAAACCGCTACAAGATCAATACTGGCCGATATATGAGGTATCTTATAACAACACTGTTGCATGTATGAGACACCGTGTGTGCGCTAACTCCAACGATATCTTCTTTCTATTAGAAACCGTACACGCTGATTATCTCGGTAAATATATCGGTGAATGCTACTGTCAGACATTAGAATAAATATTAAAAAAAAAGTAATGTATACTCTTTTTTTTTTTTTTTGTGCTCAATACGACAAATAAAAATTAGCCAAATATCATTAGGATATATATATACAGGTGATAAAGAGCTGAAACTTTAAAAATTAGATTGACTTAAAACGTTAGTTTCCTAAGAAACTGTAGATTCAGATAAACAGAAAAAGCCCAAAGCGCGATTTATAGGCTCATCACTGAATTTGAAAATTATTGTACGTATTCTAAATGCCTAAAACTCTATATAAAGAGTAGCGAAGGTTTAGGTAGGGTTACACCCCGGTATTAGCACATTTAAGAAGATGTACGCTAAAAACCGAAAAATAAAATAGCCTATCTAGATCTCCTTTAAAAATTCAATAAAAAAATCGAATAATTTATTTCAATATACCTCGAAAGTGTAGATGTTACGATAATTCTTATGCGACAGCGAGTTTTTATGGTTGGTATTTTTGCGATGGTAATTAAAAATCGTATTAATTATTCCCGACGATTGCGATAATTGGCTTCGATCGTTTTACTCATTTAATTGTTTCCAGATATTATAGTTTGAATTTGGCGCACACTGCATATATTACTCAGAAATGTGTACACATACATATATGTACTATTTTTTTTTTGTCGAAAAACAATCACTATTTTTCAGTGCATTTTTATTAAAAATTTTTCGAGTAAATATTGAATCTTTTTTTCAACAACTTAAACTCTAGTGTACTACTGCGATATAATATGATTTTCTCGCGAAACAGTGATTTACAAAAAAAAAAAAAAGAAAAAAAAACGTTACCAATAACATTTAACCGTCTCCTCATCTACCCGTCATCGAAATGAAGATGTTACTTGAAAACCGTTGATTAGAAGATCGGCAGTCGACCTACTGAAGAGGAATAACGGGAGGGTTAGGTCGTTCGATGGGAAATCCAAGGGGCTTGTTACAATCGTAGTAACGGAACACTGCAGCGAGAATGTAAATAAAGCGGGCCTGATGAAAAACTCACACATACGCACACACACAGCACGCTACGAAATGTCGTCATGCGACAATGGTGACTTATTTACATGTAGTCTCTTGTCCGTGTGACGGGTTATGACGTGCTCGGTGCGACCAACGTCCACACTGCATTCGGCTATATGTTAACGATCTTCTCTCGGTGCGCAGTTAACTTCGAGTAGTTTTTAATGTTCGATCGTTTCTCAAAAGTGACCCTAAACTTTCCCCTAAAACGAAAAGTATTTTTCGATTGTGCATTTGCTGCCAGTGTAAGTATTCTTTATTTCCCGTTACTGTCGAGTAATCCGAAGAATGACGTATCGCCGTCGTCATTTAAATTCCTGCAAAACCTCGCGTTATTTAATAGAGTTATCCGAACGTAGAAAATATTTTTAGAAAATCAAATATGTATAATTGCAATAAAATGTGTTCTCTTGTAGGGCGAAGGAATTTCATGAATTTTAGCAGTTGCACTATCGAATTCTATCGGTTGAAAGAAAATATAAATGAAAATTATCGCGGAAATAATTATTATCCCTTTTTTTGTCTTCAACGTCGTATACTCGTACGTACACAAAAACAGTCTGTTCACTTTCTTATTACTTTCGATATTTCGAATGTACATACATACATATATAATGTGAAAAATTACGCGCCCAAGTTACAGGCTGGACCAACTTTTCGCCGTGTATACACGTACATATAGTATGTCGAAATTTTCGCGCGGGCCATAATGGAGAGTAAAGCGTCCCTTTCACACTAAATCAGTCGCATAGTCGAGTTTAGTTAAATTTTTCTTTTACACCGGGCCAGTAATCCGATCAGCCTATTTCGTTACCTCCCTCCCGCTACTTTCGATCATCCATTATCATTTATTCCTACCTTTTACATTTCTAATCGATGTTTTAACCATTTAAGTAGTTGCTCTTGCTGTCGCCGGGTCAACTGTGGCGCGCCCAAAAAATAAGAAAAACGGCCTTTGTAACTGTGTACACGTTTTTAAAATTTTTTTCTCTGTCCGATATTTTCGGAATTAATAATCAGAAGCGGTTGGATAAAAACGTCTGTCTACCAGCATGCGAGTATTCGTGCAATGAATTAAAACGATTTTTTCTCAGAATATGTTGTAGTTCAACTGGAAAAAAAGTTTTATAATTTTTCTCGCAAATTTATTCGCACAATTCAAAGATTTGTTCTAGCGGGGAACAAAAAAACAAAAAATCCGTACAAAAATATTTTTCCGATATTACCAATTAATATCGGTTACTTACGCGATTTATTTCCACGGTACAATTCACGATTAGAGATATCGAAATTCATCGTTATTCATTTTGATACGCTAAAATTTTAGCAGCGAATTCCTTAGCACAACTGAATTTCTCGATTAAATGGCGCCCTCGACTTTGGTTTGACTGACGAAACTTCCGCATATTGAAGCGTTTCGGTCGAAATTGATTCGATTCGTGTGCAAAAAAAAACATGTACGTTTCTAATCGAATAAGTCTGCCTCGATATTATTTTATCTATTTATTTTTTGGGTTGATTTTGTGGACGTGTGCTGCGGAATTCGTGCCCAGTTTTTCTCAGGAACTCTTCACGACTAAATCGAACAATCCAATAATTAAACCCCTTCCGTATTTCTTATACCGTTGCTAATATTTCCAATCGTGCACAATTGCACGAAATATGCGTATTTTTTTTTATTTCTAATATAGTCTGAATACGTGTCGAAATATAATCATTAAATACTGACGTAAAGCCCGATAATTTATATTGGGCCTAAATTTGTTTTCTCTCGATCTTCGTGATTTATGTCAAGTATTTTTTCATTCAAAAAAAAAAAAAAAAGAAGATAAATGAAACATATATAATTTAAAGTACCGACTGAAAGATTTACTATAACAATTTAATAATGAAAACGCACTAAAAAGTAGAAAATAATTTTCAGATAAAAATGTAATTTTTATAAAAATAATAATTCACATAATGATATTACACGACACAATTCTTGAACAACATTATTAGCCTTTTGTAGTGGGTATCAAAATTCACAATATTATATAGTTACAATATTTAAAGTCGTCTTAAACGAGTATCACGCGATCATCGCTCATTAAGCAAGTATGAAAAACGTCAAACAAATGGTTGTGAATCTGGTGTTTCGCGGGACCCTAATTAAGGTCTTAAAAATCGTTATAGTATCATTAGGTCTAAAATAAATCATTTTTTATCTAAAACTTATTTTTTTCACATGAATATTCATTTCAAAAATTTGTCGTCCCATAAAATGTCGCACGAAATTTCACCATAAAATGTTACAATGGAAACGCAAAAAAAAAAAAAAAAAAATTTAAATATATATCGGATGATCCACTGTACCCGCTGTCTTTCGTATCAGGAACTCGCAAAAGATGACGGTCCTCTAATGAGTGGAAGCACTGAATTTTGCGCAGCGTTCGCAAATGTTCGCATCGTTTTCATCGACCAATGCATTACGATTGTATCCGCTCTCCTCGAAGACTTCAACACGAGCGTCCGTTCTCGCGGCTAGGGGCATGACCGGCGACCTCCATCAACTACAGCCCGTTTGCTAGACACAGATTTACAAGCGATCGAGTAAAAAGTTCCGCTGCGAAATTGTGTCTGGCAGTCACTACATTTCTACCCGCTCGTGTAACCGATGCGACAAACTGATGTCGTCTTTACATCTGTCCTAACCAAGATTGGTGATTGTCAGTCCCTACTTCCAAAGAGAAGAGCAGCGGTGATCTTCTTGGATTGTGAATTTGTCGACGGCGACTTTCCTCAGGCTACACGCCTCTTCCGTATCGTAGACGTCGATCAGTTTAACGTAGATTCCGTACAGGGCGCTGTAAAATGGATAGTTCTCGGTGGTGATCTTAACTTGGACTTATGAGGGTGGTCTCACATTCATGGAATTTGTGCGCGCAGAATTCGGACTCATAACTAAGGAATAAAAACCGACCATTTCCACATCGCAAAATTTCACGTGCATTGACACCGCCTTGCACTTGGACCGCGCCGCTATATCCGCTACTTTAGTATATTCTCTTCTTTCGGTAACAACACAACCTCCTCAATGTTAATGTTGTAAATGTAGGGAACAGAGTAATAACTTTTATCGATAATATAAATAATGTAAACCATGTTTTAATAA
Source organism: Icerya purchasi (assembly GCA_039619475.1). Classification (NCBI taxonomy): domain Eukaryota; kingdom Metazoa; phylum Arthropoda; class Insecta; order Hemiptera; family Monophlebidae; genus Icerya; species Icerya purchasi. The sequence continues at coordinate 252,512,816 of CM077115.1, read as the reverse complement.
TATTGTGAATACTATCAACACGATGTAAATGTAAATACCATATCTAAGGAATCACATTCTATACCATAAAAAGCATGAACACGTCGGCTTTCACACTCGTTGCAGCCCATAAGTTATAAAGGCAGCCCGCCAACAATTCATCAAAACAACCGAGCATAATTTCCATGTCGAATCTAAGACAGAGCTTACATTCATGTGTATTGTACCTGCGTGAAGCGTAGACACTCGTTAAATTTTTTTTTGTCTTAACTTATCAGACGACCCTTTCGTTTAACAAGAGAAAATCATGATATTTAACTAGCACACTGTGTTTTTATTAAATTTTTAGAGCAAATCTTGAAGTCTTTTTTTTTTAAATAATAATAATAATAATAACAGAAAAAAAAAAAAAGTTATTTTTGACTGATAATACGAAAGCTTAGTTGCTAGTTGGCTTCCGTTTCGGGAGTCTCGTGTTTGATCCTAAGCGATCGCAGAAATATTACGCAAAATTGAATGCGAGTGAAAGGCTATATCAAAAATCATACACGTGCTGGTTTTAGTACACAGCAGACACCATACACAGGGGACTACAGTTGTATACCGATAAATCAAACAATATCAGTATCAAGTGTAGTCTTGCGTGTGTACACTAGCGTTTTAATTATAACAATTGCTATGAACACACTATGCTTATGCCTGTACAGCTGAAATGTACGAATAGGTAGTCGCCGACGCACAAGAAAATTAAGTATGGCACTATATATATTCTCTTATTTTTCGTGGTTAACCCTTTTTAATGGGGTATTTTATAAAACTTTATTATTTATTATTTATATATTTCTATCTTGTGGTATTTTATAAATACACTAATGCAGTTAAATTGGACGTTGGATCTGTCACTGTTACTGAGACCGGAAAGGTATGCAGCTCTGATAAGATTTCTGTTCTAACTTTGTCCCTATTCAATTCAATTCAAAAGTTTTTATTTAAAGACGCCCGGCATCTTGGACCTTTAGCGTCTTCGAACTTCACAGTAATATAACAAAATACATATTATTTTTTTAACTTTTAAATATAACAATTAAAAATAACAATTAAAAATAACAATTAAAAATAACAAAATTCAATAACTGAAAAATATTCTAGTTTAAATTAATTGATATAAGTCTACAGTCTCTAAAAATCTGAATAGTTTACGGCGCATACCGTTATCTTTCTTTAGATCTTCATATAGTTTAAGTCGCGCCCGAGAATTTCATCCTTTATCGATTTGTATATTATACACGAGTTGATGATGTGCATGATGGTGATGTTCGTATTACACCGTGGCCATTTCCTCAGAGCTTTGTCCATGAATAGAGGGGGCCATGCGTATATAAAGTATGCCCTATACGTATTCTGGCCAGAATCACTTCCTCCCTTCTATTTATCCCCGGTATGCTGTGGCATTTTGCGATGTAATCAATTTGAATCGATGCGCCATTTCTTCGAGTGCAGCTACCAGTCTCAGCTATGCGTTCTCTTATTCGAGTCCCAAATGGTTTGTATCGTGTGTGTACTGCTTTTCTAGATAAAAGTGAAACAATTTAAAATGATTTGGGTGGTGTTCATTTTCCGCGACCTTGATGTAGTATTTTATAGATAATTGGTCCTTACCCTACTCGTAAACTTTATATTGCCAAATAAAATGATCTATTGTACCCTCTATTCTACAACTGTACTATCATTGATAATATTAATTTTTGCCAAGTGAACGAGGGCTTGGTTGCGTCCTGTTCTCAATCTCGTTACCCTTACTATAAAGTGTCTCTTCCGAAGTTATTGACTCCTTTAAACAAAGGGACCACCCTTAGGACACTCTTACGTATTCTTGAGTAGTCTTTCCATTACTACTCGGTTGGTACTCGACGTTCCGCACTCCGTTGTACTGTGTTCTGTAATTACCGGTAAAAAAAAACCGACCGATTTAATTTGACGGATAGATTAATCTAAAATAGTGCCGCTTCGTCTGGTACTCTATAACGAGCAAGGTATCATTTAAAAATAATAATGTTTTCCGTCGATTCCGATAACTTTTTATACTGAAGAACGTACAAGAATAACAGTGGTCAAGTATCGCCGAGCCAAGAGACAAAAGAACAACTAAACTCGTTATGTATGGCTCCGACCAGTATGTTAAATAGCCAAAAAAACATCGCGCAAAATAAAACATTTTTGAGAGAGAGTCTTGGTCTCAATTGATGAGCTCATCTTCGTCTAGCGCTCACTGCTGACGGCATTCTTATGTAGTCGCGAACGTTTGTTTATTTTTCACTTCTCAGACCTTATTCCTAAAAAAAAAAAAGGTTTTCTATTTAAACAATCGGTTAACCTTTAAATTACATCTATTTTGCATTCGGGCTCACAATTTTATATAGTCCCTTAATTTTTCCCCCTTAATTCGGGGCTGCCCATTGGCGGTCATGCCTTTTAATTGTCACGAAATATACTGAACTCCAAATTGTGTCGTTTTTATTAAAGGGGATTGCTTTATTCGGATTTGTGGCGATCTCGTTTCGACTTGATTTAGGCTGTCGTTTTGATTCTTCTGTTCAAAAAAAAAAAAAAAAAAAAAAAAAGAAACGATCGTATACCAATATTTGAGTTGACTGCTACAGAGATTAGAAAAACATTGTAGAAATCAAAATCGTCCGAAAATTTAGTAGTGAAAGAAATTCTGAATTGTAAAGAGCGGCGGGGGGGGGGTTATCAAAAAAATTTAAATTATAAATGTGTTCGTATTTAATCCAGGCCACACTTATTCTAAAAAAAGTGGCCAGATAAAAATTCGAAAATGAAAAAAACTTATCTGCGGTCATTTGCATGTATCGGAGAATCCGTTGTTAATTTTTCCTCTGTACTTTTTTTTTTTGAATATTATACTCGTATTTCCTTCGTCTCCGGAGGGTCCGAGTTGGAAATTGGAAACGTACTGATTATGAGGCAGTTCAAAAACACTTTCAGACATAATACTCGCGTCGCAAAAAGGGGACAGGTAATTTTCGGGCTTTTTTCGAATTTTCGCCAACTTTGCAAGGGGTTCGTTAAAGAAAATGTCGGTTACCTCCGAATGACGAGCTTTCCGTCGATACTCGGGGGAAAATAATATTTCCTCTGGAATTTCGGAGTTTTCGGCGCCCCAAGGGTACAACTACATATATGTAAATAGTTATAATAATACGGGCGTAATTTTCGCTATAATCTTCCTCTATAGCGCTGCTTTCAACTTTTCTTGGCTACTGTAATTTTCTTTGACCTTTTTTGTCGCAAGAGGCACTAATTCATTTTTTAACTGTGATAATTTTTCTACGACATAAAGGAGTTTTTGATTTTTTTTTACGAAACATATATTAAATTTTATTTTTAAAATCTACTGGCGGCTTATGAATTTTTTAACAGTGATTTTGTACACGCCGATTTAAATTTTTTTCGATTTTTGGTGCCCCGGCTGTAATAATCTGTAGTCCTACACTTTCTTACAGAGCGTTTCGAATGTTATCTATATACTCCTATTCGTTGCCGAGTTCTATTGCATAAATTCGATATTTTTGCTGTATCTTCTTAACGTCCGGCATCTATAAAATTCTATTTTTAACAGTGATTTATATAGTGCCCCCCACCTCGGCTAATGAAATTTTATAAACTTGACAATGGAGACGAGAAAGTGGACGACAGAAATTTCGAACAAGAAAAACGAAATTTACAAACGCACATTTTGGCTAATCATCGTGATAATTCTTGCATCAAAAAGGCGAAAAAAGAGGACAAGTTGTTAACCAAATCAATTAGGAAAATCATTCAGAAAAAGTGGCAAACCGAATGGCAACAAACCCAAAGTTCAAATTAATTATAACTGCAACATTGGGAAACATCGTATCGAACCAATCGACAAGAAGAAATCGTTCTAGCACGTCTCCGAATTGGTCATTGTTCGATAACGCATAAATACATCTTGGAAAAAACACAAACTCCTCAATGCCATACTTGCAACGAAATCATTACCGTACAACATCTACTGTGCGAATGTAAAAAGTATATGAAACATAGAAAAAACTGCAACCTCGAGGGGAAATCGCTCTGCGACATTTTGAACGACGATGAATTGGTTTGTAAAAATCTCATGAAATATTTAAAGTCAACCTCTTTGTACTCTATAATATAAGATATAATTTAACTTAAAAATTTGTTGTAAAATCGTATGAAATATTTAAAATCAACCGCTTTGTACTCTTCTTCTTCTTCTCTTCGAATTTGGCCATCTATGGACCGCGTGAAAACAGCAAACTTTTCTTTTTTCGTTCTTCCCAGTATTTTTTCATTATTTCACTGTGCTTTTTTTTCCGATCATCTGTCCATTTCTGCCCTGTTTTCTTCCTTTTGATTTTATTGAAGCCATTGAGTTCTTTAATTTTTTTCCTAAATTCTGTTCTGTTTTCAATAGTTGATATCTCTATTTGCGCTTCATTAAAATCTTTTTTCGTGTTCGAGAACCACCTCGGCTTGGACTTCAATCTATCAAAATGTTGAAAGATTCTTTTAGTTAACCGGGTATCATCCATTCTCTGGATATGCGCATAAAATGCCAACCTTCTTTTCCTCATTACGTCGGATAGTTTTTCTACTTTTTTGTACTCTATTTATAAGATGTAAACTTTATGTATTCGTCGCAAATAGCCAGAGTTGCTGAGCGACAATAAATAAACGTATTAAAAAAAAAAAAGCGGCATGGAAATTTGTATTTTTGGACAGATTCTTTTTAAAAATAGGCATGGAAGTTAATGTGTTTTAGATCGGATTTAAAATTCTGAATAATACTGTTAAATAAAAACGAACATTTAACCGTATATTATTCCTTCAATCAGTTCTATGAGCTGAAGTAGCATAGGTAGCCGGCTTTTCGAGGGATAAATGAAACAACTGCGGTGCGTTAGTGTCCCCAGAAGTGACAAGCTCGAAAAACACAAACAAAAAACTTTAGTTCATAGGACGCTAGCGTAACCGGAAACGTTCGCGATCATCTTTGTACATCCTTTTTTACTTTGTAGTACCAATTTTTTTTCGCGTTATTTCTCTCGTAAAACTACTCGAGACTTTCATTCAGCTTTTTTGCGTAACATATCGACAGAAAAAACAATATCTGATCGCTGAAAATTAATTTGTTATGAAGTTTTAAAAATATTTCTGACACATATTTCTAAAAAATAGTCAAACCCAAAGTATCGTGAAAACGATCAGTTGCTTTTCCAGCACCCTTCTCTAATTTTGTATCGTTTCTTTTTCCTGGATACATCAGCGATATTAAGGACCCTACAGAAAAATACAAAAGTGACCGCGAACGTCCCTCGTCAAGTAACACAACCTAGAAAACCCGGTTTACAATTATTACTTCGTCACACATACCGTAGTATTTTATAATACGCACCGGCCACCATTTTCACAATAAAGTCTCCCCCCCCTTCGAATTTTTCGCAACTGAAACTTAATTGATGAAATAAAAACGTATCAGCGGATTTGCGATGTAGCGACAGAAGAACGTTTTCAACATTGTACGAAAGCGAAAAAGTAACTGAGTTACACATCGATTCATGAAATTACAAGCGATTTCACCTTTACGGCGAAAACAGATCTACCGAAGAGTGTGTGTGGAACTGCTTTGTCACTTACTCTTAAAATACGTGTAATTAGACTGGGGGCTGGATTTTCTGTCGCGAGTCGATGATAGCAGAAAATCATCCCTTCGCGAACATTTCGAACATACGCGAAAAATCATCTGTTTTTTACAAAAATTATTTATAAAGAAACTAATTTAGATGATGACGGTGTTTCTGTATACAGATTTTGACCAATAAAAATGAACGAAATGCGCATCTCAAACATCCTACAGCTCTCTAGACTTCAGTATTTTCCCCCTTGTCACAATTGATTTATTTTTATTCACAGCGAGATTTTCGGTAAGTTTTATTTTGATGATTTTTTTAAAGTCACAGCGTGTATCCAATTAGCTTTTCCCCCCTCCTTGGGTAAAATCGGTTCTGTAACTATTCATATTTGTAATAGAAACGAATTTTATTTAAAGAACTATTTGCTAAAACAACTTCTCATTTTCAAATGTATTTTTTTTTTTTTTTTTACCGTCAATTATTTTATCAGTCATTATTATCGGGTCTTTTAATCAGATCTCAGTTATTATCGGATAGGCACGCGCGCATTATAGTTCATATTTTTTAATTCCAGGATGGCCACCTCTTTAATTATATTTCTGATTTTGTAATTTACGTGTTAAGACAAGTATATAAGTATCGGGAAAAAAGAAGAAAAAAAAAAGAAAAGAAATGTCACGGAAGGTAATATATTTGTGCAATTCTAAATCGTGTTTTAATACATGTTGTTCTATACACTTACCGATTACAACTGTTGCATGCACTTGGATATTCCTATGAACATACGTAAATTGTACGAATAAAGGCGAGGATGTGTCAGAATTAAATGAAGCAAATAAGATAAATTAAAGAGTGCAAAAGAAAGATCGAATAGCAAACTCATCACAAACGAAAGGGCATTCACATTTAAACGGAATCGAAAGAACACTTCATCTCAACAACTCCGAACACGGAGGAACTGACGCTTTCAAAAGACGGCCTAATTAGAGCAATCAAAAATTGCTATTGTAAACGCATATGGTTAGGTTAATAGTTGACTGAAAAATAATTGCTTATAACTTTTATAATTTTGTCCGAATTAGTAACGGCTTAATTTTCAAATCGCCAACGGTAGCAATACGCTCGTACTGAGAAAAAAAATAAAATACAAAAAAAAAAAATACGACAAAGTGAAGGAAAATTTTCTAAATGAAAATGTCATCGGAACCTTCTTGAAGAAATTAAAGCGGAATATCAGATTTTAACACAGATAATTTTCAAACTTTTTTCCAGATAAAATGGTTTGACATTTGCTAGTAACTCGCTGTTTAAACCTTTCGCAATTTGTGCGATATCAATGCGAAATAAAGCTTCGGTATATTAAGGGCTGCCTGAATTTCATGCCCTGGAATAATTTCAATATTGTCGAAAATATGAAAAGTTTCGATTTTTTTTTTTTTTTATT